>OY743151.1:27824237-28344775 GCA_963555695.1 Dasypolia templi | reverse complement strand
CAGTTCCGCTACCTCACCCTCGGTAGTCCTGGATGCTGCCAGGACTTTCTTAAAAAGGCCTGGCACACCAAAAAGATCTTTTGACAACCTGGAGATCTACAGACTGCAGGACTACGGCGAAAAAACGAACGATGAGCTACTCCACGAATTGATGAGGGTCTTTGAGGATATTCCCTCCAAGGTATACCCTCAAATGAAACGCGACACCAAGACCTATCTCGAAAAAACAGCTGACAAAAGTATGCGCACCCTGTTCGAGTTAAGTAAGCGGGTAAAAACTTTGGAAAAAACGGCATCTAAATCTACTACACACACAGTCGTACCTTCTGTACCTGTACCTTTCGGAAAAGAGGAAAAGCTGTTAGGGAGACTGGGAGAGGTGGAAGACACATTAATGTCGCGCCTTAACGAGATGGAAGCCGGCCTTAAGGCCCAAATAGAGCAGCTGGGCAGGGAAAACGACGATCGAGGCGCTGACGTCCTCGATAAGTTGTTTGACAAACTCGAGGAGGCCAGGGTCGCGATCGACGAAACGACGGAGGGGATCGTGGGACGCACGCAGGCAGCAATACAAGATCAGGTTGGTACTGTCGCCTTAGACGTCACCGAAGCCAATACGCGACTAAGCGAATTGGCAAAAAGGCAGACGCCTGAAAATACCCCGGTCCCCAAAACGTATGCCAGCGCCGCAGCAGCCAAGCCCGGGCGTCGACCGGCTCTTCACTCGATGTCGGTTACCTTCGAAGGTAGTCTTGAGACTGCCGACGAGGTACTCGCGAGGGTGAAGACGGCGGTCGACGCCAGGGTTACTGGCCTAAAAATTAATAAAGTAAGAAAGGCCAAAAACCAAACTGTCATCTTAGGTTGTGACACAAAAGATGAGATGGAGAAAGTGAGGGATAGGATAGAGAGCCATGGCAACGGGCTGATCGTAGCGCCCATGAAGAATAAGGACCCGCTCGTCGTCCTCAAGGACGTCTTTATGGAAGAGGGCGTTGTCCGCCCTCCTCCGACGCCCGGTGTGTCTGCTGCGGGCCGGGTCGAGAGTCGAGATCTCTCTCTCCCTTTCCGCAGCCTCCTTCTGCGAGACGACCGTTTCGCAAAAGGAGACCACTGCGTCCCAGGACTCTGCGCCGCCGACCATCGCGTTCACGACGGCCGGCAGCGACAGGTCGTTGCCTACTTCGGCGATGAGGGCACGGCGCGGCTCCTCCCAAGCGGCACACTCTGCCAGCGTGTGCCGCGCCGTGTCCTCCCGGCAGTCGACGCAGTGGTGACACCGGGCGTCCGGCTCCCTGTTAATGCGACACAGGTACTTCCCGAAGCAACCATGCCCCGAGAGCACCTGCGTCGCCCGAAACGTCAGGGAGCCGTGCCTTCTCCCGAGCCAGCGGTCGAGCACTGGCCGGATCGCCTCGATGGTGCTGAGGCCGGCGGTAGGGCGTGACAGCCTCACCCGCCATTCCGCCACAAGGACCTCGCGGAGCTGCAACCGATGCTGCTCGATTTGTTGCTGCATCGGTCGCTCGCCCCGCTCCCGCGCTGCCTCGCGCCACCGGTACAGTGACGCGAGCACCTTCGCCTTCAGGTCCCAGGGCGGTGATCCGGCCAGTGCACAACCCGCCTCGAAGGAGATCGTGCGATACCCCCGAATGACTCTGACGGCCATCGCCCGCTGCGGCTTGCGCAGGACAGCTATGCTGCCGGCCGTCAGGTCAGACGCCCAGATCGGCGCTCCGTAGAGCGCCATGGATCGCACAACCTAACCTAACCTAACCTAACCTAACCTAACCTTTTTTTTTTTTTTTTTTTTTTTTTTTTTTTTTTTTTTTTTTTTTTTTTTTTTGCGCTGGGAAAAAATGCATTACGCATACCCTCCCATTGGGGGGAATGGGGGGCTATGTGGGACTCCCCGGTCTGACCCGGTATACCCACTAAAACAACCCAGCGGCACTCCCGCCTCGTCTTGAGTGGAGGGGACTGGGAGATTGGCGCAGCCTGTACGTCCAGTCCTCCTCCGACGACCGTCCGCCTTTAAGGCAGACGCTTCACGCCCTCCCCGTGGGGGGAGGGCCGGGAATGACCGACGAAGGTGATGACGGGTGCAATGCGGGCGGAGGCGCCCCCGCGCCTGTCGCCCGCCTGTCACCACCACGAGGAGGGAGGAGACGACGCCCTCTCCGACCTCTTCTTCGTCTGCGGAGCGGCGCAGCGAGAGGATCGTCCTCCCGCTCGCGCTCCGCCGCCTCCTTTTGCGAAATAACGTCCTCGCAAAAGGAGGCGACCTCTGCCCATGCCTCCTCGCTCTCCAGCATGGAGCTGACCACGCCGGGGAGCGAGAGGTCCCGCCCGACCACCGCGGTCAGACTGCGGCGCAGCTCTGACCAGGCGGGGCACACCTCTAGGGTGTGCTGTGCCGTGTCCTCCGGCGCACCGCAGTCATGGCACGCCGGAGTCTCCTCCCTCCCGATCCGGTGCAGGTGCGATCCAAAACAGCCATGGCCGGACAACACCTGCACCAGACGGAATGAGAGGAAGCCGTGTGACCGCTCGAGCCAGCCTCGCAGGACCGGACCGAGCGCGTCCAAGGTTCGCCGGCCAAAGGTGGCGGCTGCGAGGTCCTCCGTCCAATGGAGGACGATGGCGTCCCTCGCCTCCTGCCGCACGGCCTCCCGCTCCTCCGCGACGGGGCGCTCCCCGAGCGCTTTTCGCCGCGCCGTCCACTCGTACACTCTGGCGAGCACCCATGCCTCCAACTCCCAAGGAGGGGTGCCAGCCAGAGCGCATGCCGCCGAAAAGCCCACCGAGCGGTAGGCCCTTGCCACCCGTAGTGCAATGGCCCTTTGGGGCCTGCGGATCGCCGTTGCGTTCTCCCGCCTGTGCAGGGAGTCCGCCCAGATAGGGGCCCCATATAGGGCCATGCTCCGCAGGATGCCGGCATACAATCGCCGGCACTGCGCGTTGGGCCCCCCCAGGTTCGGGAGGAGCCACGAGAGGGCGTCCGCGGCTTTCAGCAGGCGCGTTGACAGCCCGCTGAAATGCGGGCCAAATCGCCACCTGCTGTCCAGCACCAGGCCCAGATATTTCATCTGGGTCTGGACCCCGATCCTGACGCCCTCCACAACGATGTGGGCGTCGGGAGGGCAGCGCTGCCGAGGCCCGTGAAAGAAAACGGCCTCGGTCTTGTGCAGCGCCACCTTCAGTCCCAAGCGGCGGATCCTCCCTGCAACCAAGGATCCGCCAGCCGAGGCCAGACAGGCCGCCTCCCTGTAGCTCCTCCCCCGGGCAGTGAGGAGAGTGTCATCCGCGTAACAGATGACACTCGTGCCCTGGAGGAGGGCTCCCCGCAGGAGCCAGTCAAACCCTATATTCCATAGGGGGGGCCCCAGCACCGACCCCTGCGGAACACCGCACTCTGCGCCGTATCGCCTCACCCTGGCCGTCTTGTCCACAAGGAGGATCTCTCGATCCTCCAAGTAGCTGGCCAGGAGGCTCCTCAAGTATTGAGGCACTCCGTGATACCGAAGTGCCTCCAATATTGTCGAGTGGGGCACGGAGTTGAAGGCGTTGGCTATGTCGAATGACACCGCCAACACTCCGCCCCCCGCCTCCACCGCCTCCTTCACCTGACCCTTGAGTAGGGCCAGCGCGTCTATCGTCGAACGCCCTTGTCGAAATCCGAATTGGGCGTCCGACAGATTCGGCCCCACCCCCCGCAACAGGCTATTGAGCCGGGAGGCGACAATCCCCTCGAACAATTTACCGACCTCATCAAGCAGAACGATGGGCCGGTATGCCGAAGGGGAGTCCACCGGGCGTCCCTCCTTTCGGAGGAGGCACAGCTGCCCCTCCTTCCACAGTTTCGGGAACCTGCCAGCCGTAAAGCACGCGCTGAACAGGTCCCGAATTCTGTCCTCCATTTGGGCGGCAGCAATGGCCACCACCCGTGCAGGGACGCCGTCCGGTCCAGGGGCCGTCTTCTTCGCGCGGAGGCTGAGAACCCCCGCGTACAATTCCTCCGCCGTCACCGGGGGGACCTCCTCCTCCGGCGAAGTTGCGCCTTGCGGAGGGTCCATTGTTGGTGGGGTAAAGTCGGTCCTGCGCGGAAACAGGGACCGGACCACCCCGTCCAGCAACGCCGGCTCGAGAGTCTCCGTCAATGGGGGACCATAGGGGCGCAGTTGGTTACGCGCCGCCTTGTACGGTCTCCCATATGGATCCCGGTCGAGCCCTGCCAGCATCTCGGCCCTCGCCGAGTCTTTGGCAGCGCCAATCGCCGACTTGAGGACCGTCCTCGCCTCTTGGTAAGAAGCGTAGAGGCGGTCCTCGTTTTCCCGATTCCGGGCGCTGCGTCGTCGGCTCCGCGTGAAGGCCCTTCTGGCCGACACGCAGGCGGCTCGGAGCCCCACCAGTTCCTCCGTCCACCAATAGACGGCACGACGGGGAGGCGGACGGCGAGACCGAGGCATGCTGGAGTTGCACACCTCGGTCAGGGACCTCCTGAGCTGAACCGCTGCGGTGTCCACGTCCAGGACCTCGACAGGGGGCGACAACCAGTCCTGGAGAAAGGCCGCCTCCTGAGCGGCCTCCCGGTCCAGGCGGGTGAGAGCCCACCGTGGGAAGGGAGATTTGCCAGGGCGGGCCACCCTCCCCTGGGCGGAGATGTCGAACCGCACGTATCGGTGGTCCGACAAGGTCTCCACCATCTCCACCCGCCAATTCACGACGCGGGCGGCTAGCGCGGGGGTGGCAAACGTGACGTCAACCACCGACCCTCCCTGCTGCCGCACACACGTGTGGACCGCCCCCCTGTTGAGGAGGGTTGCCCCAGGCCACCGACTTGGCGTTCAGGTCACCCAACACGACGACCTGGCGCGGCGCCGCCCTCCCTACGACTGCGGTGAGGACTTCGAGGAAATCCTCAAAGTCCGAGAGAGGGCGGTTTGGGGAGAAATAAACCCCCACCACACCTACGTCTCCCCACGCGGCGGCCACGTATCCCGGTCCTCTCTCTAAAAGCGAGAGGGGAGGGGAGTCTGTGGAAGACCGCGTCACCAACGCCACCAAGCCGTCCCGATCGCCCAGCCAGTGGCCGGGGACCGAGTAAGGCTCAGCAACCACCGCCAAGTCCACCAACCACTCAGCCATGGTCTGCATCAGCAGATCCTGGGCTGCCCTGCAGTGGTTGGTGTTCGCCTGGAGAATGCGATGATGGACCCTATCCATCGATCGACATTTCTCCCCCCTCCGCGGCCACCGCGGTTCCTGCCTCGGGAACGACGGTGCTGGCAGCCGGACCCATCGGCGCTTTGCCCCTCTTAGGGGGAGGATTGCAGTTCCTCCCCTTCATGACGTGGTCCGCCGGGCGGCCACTGGCGGAACACACTGCGCAGTGCGGAGTGGCAACCGTGCAGGAGCCGCTCTTATGGCCCTCCTTGCCGCAACGATAGCAACTGTCCGTCCTATCGACCGTGGACGGACAGAGGGCTCGAGTGTGTCCGATACCGAAGCACCTGTAGCACCGAAGAGGCTGGTCTACAAGTGCCCGGACTGCACCCGAGCTGAATCCGACGGTAAGCCGTCCCTTGTCGAGGACGGCTTTGGCAGCGGCGACTGGGCACTCGAGGCGAATGGTGCCCATGCCACCGCGACCGGGCCTGATGTCCCGACCGTGCACCTCTGCGACGTCACAGCCTCCCATTGCTGCGACCGCCGCCACCACCTCCTCTTTGGTGACCGAGTCATCCAGGTCGGTCACCTCGATGGTCGTCGCCTTGACCGGTCGGGCCACCTTGGCCGCGTCCGCGATGACCTCCTGCAGCTTTGATGCAAAGAGGTCCGCATGAGCTTTGCCCTCTGCCCCCGGGAACTCGAATATTCGAGCCCCGGCTTGTGTTCGCCGGCAAGAGACTTTGCCGATCCCCAGTTGAGTGGGATCGGCGTTGGCACGCGCCCGCAACAATATCGACGCGTACGTCTCCCCTCGCTTCGCAGCCTCCGCGGTGAGCGTCACCACAACGGCGGCGGTCTTTGGGGGAACGAGTTTCCCCCTTGTCTTCTCCTTTGTTTTCCCTCTCCCTTTCCCCTTCCCAGTCGTCTGCGACTGATTGGGAGGTGTGGTGGCGGGCACGGCAGGAACGGCCGTCGCGGCTTTTTTGGCCTTTTTGGCCTTGCCCTTGCCCCTCCCGGCAATATCGGTCCACCCATGCTGGTTGGACGGGGTTGTCGAAGGGAGAAAGGCGTCTTCCCCCTGGGAGGACGGCCCCGGCTCGCATTGCCTCTTGTCCGCCGCAAGCGGCGGTCGGAGGCGTTTCTCCGGCAAGAGCCGGTCCTCAATCCCTGCTAAACAGGCTCTTGTGAAGGCCCTCTCCTCCATAACGACCTTGCGGATGATATCCTCAAGGTTGGAGGCGGGGCCCTCTGCCGCAGGTCTTCCCTCAGGTTCCGCTTGTCCTGGCCGAGCCGTGGCTTCAGCCAGCTTCTGATGAAGCTGGCTGACCTCCGATTGCAGGCGATCGGCTTTCGCCTGCAGTTGCCGCGTTTCCTCGGTCGCCTTGCGCTGGACCATCTCCTGGATGATGCCACGCATGCTCGCGGCCCGGCTTTTAAGGGCCTTTTGGAAGGTCCCTTTCAAGTTGGAGGATTTAGAGGCGATCTCCACTATCTCCTCCTCGTCCTCCTCAGCCATTCGCTCCAGCTCGGCCAGCGAGTGGTCCGCGTACAGAACGCGGGACGCGCCGTACCCGGACTTGGCCCGGGCAGCGCGCGCCCGTTGCTCCTTGGCAGCAACCCGCTCCTCCAGGTCTTGCTGGTGCTGCTCCCGCCGAGCCAGGTCCAACTGACGCTGAGCGTCCGCGAGACCCACGACGTGGGTGTCCGCGGCTGTCGGTGGCTTTTTGGCCTTAGGACGCCCCGCCGAGCCCGAAGAGCCCTCGGACCCGTTCCGCAGGAAGGCCCGCTTCCGCGACTGGAAATCGCCCCCGTCCGACACGCCAGCCATGGACTCTTTGTCGGAGTCAGACAACGAGTCCAAGTCCAACGGGTTCTCAAAGAAGCTAGCTGCAGACGGCGCGCGGCTAGCCTCTGACGCCGAAGCGTCGGACTGGCCCTGAGAAGGGCCTTTGGGTTGGCCCTGAGAAGGGCCTTTGGGTTGGCCCTGAGAAGGGCCTTTGGCTTGGCCCTGAGAAGGGCCTTTTGGTCGGCCCCGCGAAGGGCGTTTGGGTTGGCCCTGAGAAGGGCCTTTGGGTTTTAAAAACTGCCCGCAGGCATCCCGCGTGGGTTTGGGCATAGCCTCCGCAGGTTCGTTCACTCAAGGCAAGATAAAAAGCAACGAAAGCACAGTGCACTTTGGCCGAGCCCAGTCTGCCACTCCGTTACGGTGGTCAGAACTGGGTCGTTTCCAGGGGACGCGACGTGGACGCAAGCACTGTGGGGTGGTCCCCCAACCTAACCTTTTTTTTTTTTTTTTTTTTTTTTTTTTTTTTTTTTTTTTGCGCTGGGAAAAAATGCATTACGCATACCCTCCCATTGGGGGAATGGGGGGCTATGTGGGACTCCCCGGTCTGACCCGGTATACCCACTAAAACAACCCAGCGGCACTCCCGCCTCGTCTTGAGTGGAGGGGACTGGGAGATTGGCGCAGCCTGTACGTCCAGTCCTCCTCCGACGACCGTCCGCCTTTAAGGCAGACGCTTCACGCCCTCCCCGTGTGGGGAGGGCCGGGAATGTCCGACGAAGGTGATGACGGGTGCAATGCGGGCGGAGGCGCCCCCGCGCCTGTCGCCCGCCTGTCACCACCATGAGGAGGGAGGGGACGACGCCCTCTCCGACCTCTTCTACGTCTCCGGAGCGGCGCAGCGAGAGGATCGTCCTCCCGCTCGCGCTCCGCCGCCTCCTTTTGCGAAATAACGTCCTCGCAAAAGGAGGCGACCTCTGCCCATGCCTCCTCGCTCTCCAGCATGGAGCTGACCACGCCGGGGAGCGAGAGGTCCCGCCCGACCACCGCGGTCAGACTGCGGCGCAGCTCTGACCAGGCGGGGCACACCTCTAGGGTGTGCTGTGCCGTGTCCTCCGGCGCACCGCAGTCATGGCACGCCGGAGTCTCCTCCCTCCCGATCCGGTGCAGGTGCGATCCAAAACAGCCATGGCCGGACAACACCTGCACCAGACGGAATGAGAGGAAACCGTGGGACCGCTCGAGCCAGCCTCGCAGGACCGGACCGAGCGCGTCCAAGGTTCGCCGGCCAAAGGTGGCGGCTGCGAGGTCCTCCGTCCAATGGAGGACGATGGCGTCCCTCGCCTCTTGCCGCACGGCCTCCCGCTCCTCCGCGACGGGGCGCTCCCCGAGCGCTTTTCGCCGCGCCGTCCACTCGTACACTCTGGCGAGCACCCATGCCTCCAACTCCCAAGGAGGGGTGCCAGCCAGAGCGCATGCCGCCGAAAAGCCCACCGAGCGGTAGGCCCTTGCCACCCTTAGTGCAATGGCCCTTTGGGGCCTGCGGATCGCCGTTGCGTTCTCCCGCCTGTGCAGGGAGTCCGCCCAGATAGGGGCCCCATATAGGGCCATGCTCCGCAGGATGCCGGCATACAATCGCCGGCACTGCGCGTTGGGCCCCCCCAGGTTCGGGAGGAGCCACGAGAGGGCGTCCGCGGCTTTCAGCAGGCGCGTTGACAGCCCGCTGAAATGCGGGCCAAATCGCCACCTGCTGTCCAGCACCAGGCCCAGATATTTCATCTGGGTCTGGACCCCGATCCTGACGCCCTCCACAACTATGTGGGTGTCGGGAGGGTAGCGCTGCCGAGGCCCGTGAAAGAAAACGGCCTCGGTCTTGTGCAGCGCCACCTTCAGTCCCAAGCGGCGGATCCTTCCCGCAACCAAGGATCCGCCCCCAACCTAACCTAACCTAACCTAACCTAACCTTTTTTTTTTTTTTTTTTTTTTTTTTTTGGTTTCGGGTTGGAAAATCCTCATGGATGTCCCCCGCCCCGGGGAGGGCGGAGGGGTCTGTCGGACTCTTACCGACTAAAAACCAACCCGGTGTTCCATCTCACACCTACGCCGGGGTCGCGGGAACACATTATTCTTCCACAACCCCGGCTAGTGCCGGCCCGCTCGTGCGGGCCCCGTCTCGGGCGGGGGGAGTGAGGTGTACTCCCCCCGCAACGTCTGTGGTCGGCGCGCGAGGAACACTACGCGCGCCGCCTTCTCGGGTCCTGATGTTGGGGGGCGACGGATGTCCCCGTATCCGTCGCCCCTGGACCCATTTAGGGGGGCCGGAAGAGGGCGTTGTCCGCCCTCCTCCGACGCCCGGTGCGTCTGCTGCGGGCCGGGTCGAGAGTCGAGATCTCTCTCTCCCTTTCCGCAGCCTCCTTCTGCGAGACGACCGTTTCGCAAAAGGAGACCACTGCGTCCCAGGACTCTGCGCCGCCGACCATCGCGTTCACGACGGCCGGCAGCGACAGGTCGTTGCCTACTTCGGTGATGAGGGCACGGCGCGGCTCCTCCCAAGCGGCACACTCTGCCAGCGTGTGCCGCGCCGTGTCCTCCCGGCAGTCGACGCAGTGGTGACACCGGGCGTCCGGCTCCCTGTTAATGCGACACAGGTACTTCCCGAAGCAACCATGCCCCGAGAGCACCTGCGTCGCCCGAAACGTCAGGGAGCCGTGCCTTCTCCCGAGCCAGCGGTCGAGCACCGGCCGGATCGCCTCGATGGTGCTGAGGCCGGCGGTAGGGCGTGACAGCCTCACCCGCCATTCCGCCACAAGGACCTCGCGGAGCTGCAACCGATGCTGCTCGATTTGTTGCTGCATCGGTCGCTCGCCCCGCTCCCGCGCTGCCTCGCGCCACCGGTACAGTGACGCGAGCACCTTCGCCTCCAGGTCCCAGGGCGGTGATCCGGCCAGTGCACAACCCGCCTCGAAGGAGATCGTGCGATACCCCCGAATGACTCTGACGGCCATCGCCCGCTGCGGCTTGCGCAGGACAGCTATGCTGCCGGCCGTCAGGTCAGACGCCCAGATCGGCGCTCCGTAGAGCGCCATGGATCGCACGATCCCCATATAGAGCCGCCTACAGGCGGCGCTCGGGCCCCCCAGATTGGGAAGCAGCGTTGCCAGCGCCCCGGCCGCGCCCAACAACTTGGGCGCCAGCCGCCGGAAGTGGGGTCCGAAGTCCCACCGGCTGTCGAGCACCAATCCCAGATATTTCATGGTGGGCTCGACAGCGATCCGGACCCCCCCGACCACAATGTGTGATCCGGCCGGCGGCGCCCGCCGGGGGCCATGAAACACCATGGCCTCCGACTTGTTGAGGGCCACCTCCAGGCCGAGACGCCGTATGCGGCTCACCGTGAGTGAGACCGCCGCCGTCGCGAGCAACGCTGCCTCCCTGTGCGAACTCCCCCGGGCCGTGACCAGCGTGTCGTCCGCGTAACACGTCAGGTCCGCAAACCTAACCTAACCTAACCTAACCTAACCTAACCTAACCTAACCAGTCGCGCGGCACCCCTCGCCGCGAGCAGATCGTTTTTAAGTCGCTCCGCGCTCAAAAAATTCCTTAAAATAGTCAAAGTGCGAATTTCAAATTGATATTAGTACCAAAGTGAGTGTCTTTGTGAGTGTAATAAAAGGAGTGCAGTGTCTCGGTGAAAACCCTGTTGGTTTTCCTGGGAAAACCTGAAAACCGAGTTTTTGGAGGTTAATTCTCAACAAAACACGTGTGGAGACGATTTTTTGCGTGCGGCGCCGGAATTATCGCGGTACCCCCCCCCTTTTTATATTACTGATTGGAAGGGACTACTTTGCCCCACACCTTGGCAAAGTTCTGGATTTTTCCCGCTTCACCCCTCACTGCTAAGGGGGAAAAACTGAAAAACACGTGCAGCGTGACCTTAGATTTAGCGGCCCCAGGATCTCAATTAACATCACATCTGGAAGAGGACCACGTAAGCAACAAATTCCTGTTTTTTACTTCACGCTAAGTACCCTGGAAGCGAAGATAAAAATTTTTGAAAACTTTTTAACATACACAGTTTTGTGGCAGCCCTAGCTCGAAGCAGCGATCGTTGACCCCTATTTTTTAATTTAGTTTAAGACTCTTTATTTCATAGGCAACATATGTACAAAATTTCAGATTTTTCTGCCTTAAAAATTTCCGTGTTATTGATTTTTAAAAATACCTACTGAAATACCTAACTTTTACCTACTCTTTACCTATCGTTTTGACAGAAGGGGGACAAGCGCTATTTGATGCGTTATCAGCCTCTTAGTTTATAATAAATAAATCATTACCGTCCTGAAAAGTTTCCCATAGAAAAAATTCCGAAACCTATCTTTTTGCGTCTGTTGGTTTTGGTACTATGGTTTTTAAGTAGGTATTACTAAAAATTAATGTATGTAATATTATAAATATTTTATTATAATCAACTAGAATAACTCATTAGCTATAAACATTATTTTTTTCAAAATTATTAACCTAATAAATAATTAGTTCTGATTTTTTAACTAGAACGCGGGCCGCCCTGAAAACCGCACTATAACTGTGTTTTCAGTTTACAGGAAAACCAAGCGTCCTAGACCAAATCTGACCTTTTTTCCGGGGTCCCCCCCCCTAACAACCCCCCCCACGGTTTGTACCGGAGACAAACCCTTTGGGCCCTAACCAATCATTTGGACCAAGTTTCATCCCCCTACCCCAAAATTCAAACATTGACTTAGTCTCTGGGGATGAAATTGATTTTGTTGTAGTGTTGTACTTGACTTATAGTCCTCTGTATACATCGGAAATTTTAGTTTACTTGCCCCCTCTCTTATTATTAATTTCAACTTAGTCCCCCCTTTATTATATTATATTGCCCCCTCTTTTAATATTAATTTAATTTGCCTCTAGACCCTACAAACCTAAAACTATAGTTTATTTGCCCCTAGACCCCCTTTAATTTGTTAATATAAAAATAAAATAAAAGTAATTTAATTGCCCCCCTTTTAATTTATTTATTTTATTAAAATTAATTTATTAGCCCCTTTTTATTATCATTAAAATTAATATTCATAAAAATAACCATCATAGACGGTATTTCCTCCACGCCCCCCAAAATTTATAATATTCCGAATATAAAAACATTAAAATCCAAATATCTCGGGAACGGTGGGGAATAACAAAAATCTGGTTGAATTTTCTCCCCCCCTAGTGTCTCCCCTCCCGGCTAGAACCTACTTACAGGTAGACCCCCTAGACCCCCCATTTTTGACCCCACTTTATTGATCCCCAACACTAGTTTAGATAAATATATACTTACATAACCCACATACATTTCATTCCCCCCCCCACCCTATTAGGGCTATTTCACCCCCCGCGGTCTAACTTCGGAACCAGAGGTCACAGACCTATCGAGTTTGGGGTCTCTGGAATCGGGAGGAAGAGACCTCTCTTTTGGCTCCAATAAAACCACGGAAGGACGCCCCCCTTTTAATATAACTTAATTTATTTATATATTTACTCCGTACTTTGTTACCATAAAGCGTTGCTCTGTCTATATCCCTTCTTCTTAGTATTCTGTTATTGATAAATTATGCCGATTGTGTAGTGTTGCGGAATATGTTGTACTGTACATGTGGCGCACGCATCCATTAGATAGGACATTAGGTTAAGTAGACTTAGCTTTATTGAGCTATCATAATTAGGATAAGACATTGTTTAATAATTAGATCTCAAACGAGACTGAATTAGATTTAGTAGCTTGCATCCACGTGACGCAATTGATGTTGCTTTCAGCCAAACTGACATCTTGACACAAAAATTTAAAAAATCTGCTTCACTATTATCGTAAATTTCTGACAGACTCTCACCTGCCTACTCGACCTGCATTCGGGTACATGTACCGTGAGCTCGAGTCTATTTCATGGTCGTGAATCGGGAAAAATCACAAAAAAATTCAGTCGAAAATATCCTTTTGACAAAAACCAATATTAGTTTTATTGTTTTTATTTAGTTTAAATTTGTTATATATTCATTGGGACAATAAATTCTGTACCTATCCCCCCTTTACAGGGATATAAAAGTATCACCATTGTCTTCTGATTGCTTGTCGATGAATACGACCTTCACGCAAGCCACTGACATGTTCCGTACACCGGCCAAGAAAGACACCAGCTCGCCAGGAGGCAGTGTCTCACCGCGATCGATGGATGAGGCTGGACCCTCGCGCCCCTGTGTGAGGCGAAGCATCGGTGAATGGGAGGCCGGGAAAGCTGAATCCCACACCAAGTCCCCAGCAAACCCAAACCGTGAAGCTACACCGATTCCCGGTGCCCCTCAGCAAACCACCAGCACTCTAGAGACAAACCGCGTCCCGGCGGAAACCACAGTACCGCCACCACCACCACCACCACCAAAGAAATCCGAGCCTGGGTACCTCACCATCACGGCGGAGGCGAGAGCCTGCCTGAATAAGGCAAAGCTCCACTTAAACAACTCGCGAAACCTGAAGGCGGAAATTAAAAGGGAGGTGACAGCGGCAATAGACCGACTCTTTCAGTTGGTCAAAGATGCTGAAAAGGGTAAAAGTGGGCCAAACCAAAGCCAACAGAAGGTAGCTGAGGGCCGGAGGGTCGACAAAAAAGGGGATGACCTAGGAAGCATCACCTGGTTGCGCTCCGCACTTGAAGAGCAATCTCTGATAGTGAAGGAGGGCAACCGGATGATCCAACAGTTGCAGGTGGAAGTGCGTGAACAAATAAAGGCACAAGAGTCACGTGACAGAGAGAGACGCAATGATGGAGATATCTTTAAAGAGATACGAGTGCTTGAAGCGACCACAAAAGAAGTTGGAAAAATGGTCTCCGAGATTAAGGAGAGGGCTCCTACGTATGCGGAGGCCCTGAGCGCACCCCAAAACACCTGGGGTCAAAGACCTAAGCACTCCGTCATTGTGTCTTCTGACGTAATAATGGACACCAGCACAGAGGTAGTAGGACGGGTAAAGGAGGTATTGGACGCAAAAAAGAGTGGGCTGCAGATCGAGAGAGTCCGCAAGGTGAAGGACAAGAGAGTCATCTTGAGCTTCAACAACAGAGAAGAGATGGCAAAGACAACTGCCCAACTCAAGAAAGACAAACACCTGAAAGTGGAAGAAGCGAAAAACCGAAACCCACTGGTAGTAATCAAGGACCTCTTGTCCTATAACAGCGATGAGGACATCTTGACTGCACTTAAGGTCCAAAACGCTCGCCTGTTGGAAGACCTGACGGCTGAGGAGGCGACTGCCACAGTGAAATACCGGAGGAGGGCACGAAACTCGTTAGAGAATCATGTCGTCCTACAGGTGACACCGAAGATGTGGCAGAAGCTTACAGCGGCTGGCAGAGTCTTCATTGACCTGCAGTGCGTGAGAGTGCAAGACCAGACGCCCCTTATTCAGTGCACAAAGTGCTTGGCTTACGGGCATGGCCGGAAGCTATGTACGGAGTCTGTGGACTTGTGCAATTATTGTGGGGGACCGCATCTCAAGGCCGAATGTACCAGGATGGCAACGGGTGACAGGCCTACGTGCAAGAACTGCGCCCATGAAAAGCATGATGACACAGGCCACACGGTCTACAGTCAGGAATGCCCGGTGCGTAGAAAATGGGATGCGTTAGCGCGAGCCGCAATAGCCTATTGCTAATGTGGTCCCGGAGGTTTCACGTACGGCAGCTGCTGACACTTACATCACGGCGCAAGCTAACCTCCAGCGAAAACAACTGGCAACTAACGAGCTCATGCTCGAGGCTAAAAAGCGTAGGATAGCTGTCGCACTGATCCAGGAACCGTATGTGGGTAGCATTAAGGCAATGAAGCCGTACGTGGGGGCCAGAGTCTACCAAAACTCTGACTGCAGTGGGGGCACTGTTAAGGCGGCGATAGTCGTGTTCAATCATGACATCGACGTCATACAGTGCCCCAAATTCACCACCAACAACATCGTGGTGGTGAAGCTGCGAACGAGCGCGTGGGAGATTCTTGCCGTCTCTTACTACTTTGAGCCAGACCTACCCATTGGGCCATACCTGGATCACATAACAGCTGCGATGAACGAGTTAAAGCCCAGAAAAGCTATCGTTGGAGGGGACGCTAATGCCAAAAATGTGTGGTGGGGAAGCAGTGCCGTCGATGCTAGAGGCGACGAACTGGCTGGGATGATAGGGGAGCTAAATCTCCATGTACTTAATTGCGGGAACAAACCCACCTTCGATACTATCAGAGGAGGTCGACGGATAACAAGCCACGTTGACGTGACCTTATGTACAGAGGAACTTCTTGACCTGGTAGAGGAATGGACGGTTACCGAAGACTTGACAAGCTCGGACCACAACGGCATAATAATAAAAATCAAACTGCAGAAAGGGAAGGGAATTAACGTTAAAAGAACAACTAGAAAATATAATACAAATAAAGCTAATTGGGCACTTTTTTATGGAAAAATGGACCAATTGAAAACAGAAAGTAGAATCAGTAAACAACAAATAGAACAGTTAAATAATAAGAAACATTTAGATGACACAATTGTAAACTACACAAAAATTATAACCAAAGCATGCAATGAAGCAATACCAAACAAAAAAGAAAACCAGACACTAACTTTGCCGTGGTGGTCCGAAGAACTCGAAGCAATGAAGCACACAGTAGCTACCAGGAAGAGAAGAATCCGATGTGCAGCGCCGTCACGTAGAGAAGGTGTGGTCGCGTTGTATCTGGAAGAGAAAGAGAAGTACGAAATGGAGGTGAAAAAGCGCTCTACAGAGAGTTGGAAAGGATTTTGCCAGAAACAGACTAGGGAAGGTGTTTGGGAGGGAATCTATAGGGTTATAAAGAACACCACAAAACGGCAAGAAGATCTGCCGCTGGTTTGGAACGGGAAGGAAGCAGGGCAGGAAGGATCTGCGAGTGTACTGGCAGAAACATTTTTCCCGGAGGATACAGAGGAGGAGGATAGCCCAGACCATCGTCGAATCAGAGCTCTTGCTGACCGAATAAACGACTGGAGCCATAATGAGACCCATGACCCGGAGTTTACGACGGAGGAGCTCAGGTTCGCGACGGAGAGCTTCAATCCAAAGAAGGCACCCGGAGTAGACGGCTTCACAGCCGACATCTGCCAGCGGGTAATATTGCAGGACACGGAACTGCACTTGGCAATATTTAATAAGTGCTGGCAACTGACGCACTTTCCCACAGTGTGGAAAGAGGCCACAGTGGTGGTGCTGAGGAAACCAGGTAAGGACAACTATACCAGTCCCAAGTCCTATAGGCCAATTGGACTGTTACCAGTGATGGGTAAAATACTGGAGAAAATGATGGTAAGAAGGCTGGTTTGGTACCTGGTGCCCAGGATGAGTCCCCGCCAGTATGGCTTCATGCCACAGCGAAGCACGGAAGACGCCCTCTATGACCTGATGGCCCACGTGAGAGGCAAACTCCAGGAGAGGAAACTTATCACGATGGTCTCTCTGGATATAGAGGGAGCCTTCGACAGTGCGTGGTGGCCCGCCATAAAGGTCAGACTGGCGGAGGAAAAGTGCCCTGCGAATCTCAGGAGGATGATAGCCAGCTACCTAAGCGACCGCAAGGTCCGAGTAAGGTATGCTGGCCATGAGTTCGCAAAAAGCACCAACAAAGGGTGTGTCCAGGGATCAATAGGAGGCCCCATCCTGTGGAATCTCCTTTTGAACCCATTGCTGGAAAGTCTCACGCAGCTTGGCTACTATTGTCAGGCCTTTGCGGATGATGTGGTGCTCGTGTTTTCGGGGGAGACAGCCCTAGAAATCCAGGGACAGGCCAATGTCGCTCTTGAACATGTTCGGAGGTGGGGTGTCATGAATAAGCTCAGGTTCGCGCCACACAAAACTTGTGCCATGGTAGTCACCAGGAAACTTAAATATGACACGCCACACCTGACCATGGGAGGGATCGACATTGGCATGTCCTCGGAAATTAAGATCTTAGGACTCACAGTGGACGACAAGTTGACCTTTAATAGCCATACGGCTAACGTCTGCAAAAAGGCACTTGGCGTCTACAACCAGCTGTCGAGAGCGGCTAAGGTGAGTTGGGGTCTCCACCCGGAGATAGTCCGTATTATTTATACTGCTACGGTAGAGCCCATTATCACGTACGCGGCTGGCGCCTGGTCCTCAGCATCAAAGAAGTTAGGAGTTCAACGCCACCTAAATGCTGTTCAGAGGGGTTTTGCTCAAAAACTGTGCGGGGCGTATCGCACGGCCTCTCTTCATTCAGTGCTGGTACTGGCTGGTATATTGCCACTCGACCTCCGCATACAAGAGGCAGCCGCCCTGTATGAGGCGAGGAGAGGGGTACTCCGGCCGGAGCTGGTAGATAGAGAGGTCGAGCAAAGAGTCAAATACTCCAGAACACCTCACCCGGCGAAGCTTACCTCGATAGAGTTCGTGAGCCTGGAAGACCAGGAACAGTTAAATAGCCACAACAACCAAGCTATTCGGATATTTACCGATGGAAGCCGGATTGAGGGTAAGGTTGGAGCAGCGCTCACCATATGGGATAGAGCAGCAGAGCTGAAGACCCATAAACTCAAACTGGCTTCATACTGCACGGTATACCAGGCAGAGCTCCTCGCGGTGTGCAGAGCCACTGAGGTAATTCAACGAAGGAGCGAGGTGAGCTACGGAATCTACAGCGACTCGAGATCGGCCCTGGAGACCATAGCAAACCTCAGCACAACGCACCCCCTGGCAGTAAACACCCGCAAAAACCTAAAGACCATTGAAAACCAGAACAAAACTGTGTCTTTGTTCTGGATCAAGGCACACGCGGGTCTTGCGGGAAATGAAAGGGCGGATGAACTGGCGAAGGACGCAGCATTGAATATGAAGGTCAAACCACATTATGACCTTTGCCCGGTGTCATTCATTAAACGACAGATCCGAAAGGTGTCGATTGATGAATGGAACCGGCGATACAAAGATAGTGCCAGAGCAAAAACCACAAAACTGTTCCTTCCCGATGTAACCACTTCTTATAGGATAGTCCGACAGATGGTTCCAAATAACATTATCACCCAAATATTAACAGGGCACGGTGGATTCTCGGAGTATCTGAATCGTTTCAGGTGCAAAGAGAACTCATCGTGCATCTGCCAACCCGGAACACCCGAAACGGTCGAGCATATCTTAACCGATTGCCCCGTTCACGCCCTAAAAAGACTCGAGGTAGAATACCAGCTAGAATGCAGAATGTTAGCCAAAAACTTCCCAATTCTAATGTCAAGTAGGAAACATAGGGAAACATTTACAAAATACATGATAGATATCGCCAAACAAGTTATAAATAGAAACAAATAGGATAATAAATTTATGCTATATATATATATTATACTAAATATATTGATAAGCATAAAATAAATAAATGTATATTTTATAAAATAAGGTGTTAGAAAAGTAAGGCACAAAACAAAACTAGATAATAATAAAAGTATAGAACAATTATGACTATGTAAATCCCATCTGGAAAGTGTGTATAGAATAAGTGAAAAAGGTAGAAACAAGAGATAGTGTAAACCCGACCCAAGATATGAAATGATAAAAAAGCAATTTCAGCATTGATAAAAAAAAAAAAAAAAAAAAAAAAAAAAAAAAAAAAAAAAAAAAAAAATTTGGTGTGCGGTCCAGATATTAACATTGTATTAATATATAGAATAGATTTTGTGTATGAAGGTGTATATTGTGTCAATTGATATACTTCTTAGTAATTTAAGGGCTCTGATCACGTCAGAGGATCACTGGGCAAGGCAGGAGTGTGGTTTTAGCCGGTAAGAGTCCGGCACTGCCCAGACTGGCTCATAAGTGAGGCAGTCTGGGCGTCCATGAGGATTTCCCACTCCTGCCCTTTAAAAAAAAAAAAAAAAAAAAAAAAAAATAAAAAAAAAGGTTTGGGCGTCGTAGGGTGGCCGACTTCCGGCCACCGTAGGGCGCGGCCTGCGGACGGCAGACTCGGGGCGTCTTGTCGTCCGATCAGCAGCAGGCCTCGAGGCGGCGGCGTGTTGTTCCGCGCGCGCCTCATGGTGGAGTCCTGCGGCCGGGGTGACGGCCGCAGTGGGTGACGGGGCCCGCCTGACCATCTGGCGGGCCAATACCCGTCGGGGGGTAGCGACGAATGCTTCGGCGATACCCGCCCCTCCGACACACGGGTACATGAGGAACACGGGTTGGTTTTTAGTCAGTAAGAGTCTGACAGTCCCCTTCGCCCTTCCCCCAGGGCGGAGGGACTCCATGAGGATTTTCCAACCCGTCACCAAAAAAAAAAAAAAAAAAAAAAGGTTAGGTTAGGTTTGGGGGACCACCCCACAGTGGTGACCTAACCTAACCTAACCTAACCTAACCTAACCTAACCTAACCTAACCTAACCTAACCTAACCTAACCTAACCAGTCACACGGCAGCCCCCGCCGCGAGTAGATCGTTTTAAAGTCGCTCCGCGTTCGAAAATTCCAAAAACACGGTTTTTTCGCGAAAAACACAAAGTGTGATACATCGTTGGAAGCGCGCTGCAAAGGCGCACACGACAGTGAAAGTGTTTTTGAAAAAAGTGTATAATTGTGCACGTGAAACCTGAAAAACACAGTGAAAAAACGCTTGGAGCGCGACGCTGCTCGATTTTGAGTGGTGGCGTTAAAATCGGCAAATGCAGTTTTGTGGGGCTGGTGAATACCTATCTCTGGATACCCACCTTACAAAATTCCGATCAGGGAATCCGAAGATATCATCAGAAAAATAAAAACCTCGTGGCATGAAAAAAAGGATCCCGAGGGTTGTTACCTGATTTTCGACCAACCCCTGAGGGCGACACTGACGAGGAGCCGGGAGCATCATCTACTTCAAAGAAATTCCTCAAGCAACCCCTTAAAATCAAGGTTCCAAAATTGTTGTTACTTTCAAAATTTTATTCCTGAGAATCCAGATCGTGGACACCCCTTTTTTATAGTGTTAAAAAATTTGTTATTTGCTCTTCTATGTGTAGTTTTAATTTCATTTTAATCTGATTATTAGTTTTTTGTATAGACAGTGTTAAAGTTTTAAAAAATTTGGGGGTTGGTTATCTCAACCCCAAAAATAAAATTTTTGATTCTTATATAAGCACAGTGTGCCTGCCTTAGAGTACATATAAAAATTTATAATTTTATATTCTCGATTTGTTCCTTAAATAGTAAAAATAAGATCTTGAAGTGACGTTTCTCGTTTTGTTGTCTAAAAATTAACCCCTTCCGGGTAACACAAAAATCAAAAATTAACACGACTGGAAAGGGGAAGTCGTCCTCTTTCTATTATTAAAATCGGAATCCACGCGAAATTTGTAAATACCTAGTTATAAGATAATTAAGACAGAGATACCGTGGTGTTTTTGTTTAATTTACAGTGGCTTGCGATATTGTTGTTCCAAAATCAACCCCTTCTGGGTTGATTAAAATTCTAAATTAGGTACCGTTGGATAGAGGGCATCTCCCTCTATCTAATGATAAAAACAAAACCCACGCGTAATTAATAGTTATATAGATATAAGTAAAATAAGGTTGAGGTACCGTGGCTGACTTCAAATTTTTTTTTAGTTTGTGGGTTTTTAAGTGTCAAAATTAACCCCTTCTGGGTTAATTTAAAAAAAAAAAAAATTACTTTTTGACACGATCAGAAAGAGGGCTTCACCCTCCGTCTAGTAAATATAGTTTCATCCACGCGTATCCTTAACTTTTAAAATTATAATTAATAGAAATCGAGATATCCAGATTTGACTTTTAGGAAATAAATTTGTTATTTCTTCCCGTTTATGGTTTCTCCCGGTAACCCTGCTTTTTAGGATCCGTAGCCCTAAGCTGCTTGTCTATGTTTTATCTTACTTGGGGAAAAAATCCTGAGTATTTTCCGAGCCAGAGCTTTTCCCAGATTGCGGTTTTTACCCATCTTTGTTCTTTTTACAAGTTCCACAGGGGTGGCTTTTGCTCGGAAACGGGAATTCGTAGAGAAAAAAATTTGCTTTTACACATAGTTTACGTAGGAATACCTACACGTAGAAATTAATCCCGTCTCTCTACGACCATTCCCCAAAAAATTCGGGGTAAATCTACGAAGTTTTAAAAAGTTTCCCCGATTTCATACTCTCCCCAAAAAATTACCCCACATTTTGCTTAATTTAAATTCGAAAAACACACCTACACACACCACACACGCACACATTACACACGTTATACTTCACACTTAATTTGTTAAAACATTATAAAATTATTTTCACCGACCGGGAACCGAACCTGGGACTTTTAATATTACAAAAACGCGGATATCTCAGAAACGGTGCGTCGTAGCCCGTTTTTAACGAAACGCTAATATTCTGTACCGGTACAGAATATTCGAAACGCTCCTCTTACCAACCCCCTTCGAACCCCCCCCCTCTTTTATTTATTTATATATTTATTAAACTTCCCACCACATACACCATAGTGGCAAGTGTAACTGGTTACGTACATATGCAGACGACGTAAACGGTTACTTATATATATTGAATTATTTTATTATTATTTTATTTATTATTTATTTCTTTTAATTAATTTTGATTGTTTTATAAACTTAATCTAATTTATTTACTATATTAACCCCTCCTGGTCAAATTTATATTCCTGCTGTAACCAAAAAGTCCACCCCCATCCCCTTAAAATCTTTACACCCCCATATCTTTTAAACGGCTGGGAATTTCAAAGTTTTGACAAAATTTTTCACCCCCCTATAACCCCCCTCTCAGCCCGAACCTAGATTCTGATAGGACCCCTAAACCCCCCTTTTTCCCCCTTTTCACCCTTCCATTTTGACCCCAAAATAATAATTAAATTGGCAGTATATTTATTTTAATATATCTATCCGAAACCCCAAACCCTTATACCCCCTCCCCCCTGCCCCCTAAGCGTTACCCCACCCCCCCGTGCCCTAACTAGTGACCCAAGGGTCGCAGAGACACCGAGTTTGGGCTCTCTGAAATCGGGAGGAGAAGGCCATTACATCTGCCCCAACTAAAAAAGGGGATTACGCTCTATTTATTAATTTAATATAATTTTATTTAATATTTTTTTTTTTTTTTTTTTTTTTTTTTATTTATTTATATTTTATTCAAATTTAGGTTGGGTGGCGTTGGAGTAAGCGTTGGTTATAAATAGGTAGACTAGCTTTATTGAGCAGAAATTAGCGTTAAGACAATAAATATTGAATCTATTTTTAGATATTTTATTTATACACTGACACTGACACGGACCCCCCTATACAGGGCCAAACATACTTTTACACCTGACAATTTTCCCCATTCACTAGCACTACACATATCACACTCCCTCACGCACACACCATGTTTCACACACCCACAACATCTGGTGCCAAAAAATCCACCACTCCCAGTTCCGCTACCTCACCCTCTGTAGTCCAGGACGCTGCCAGGACCTTTTTAAAAAGGCCGGGTACACCTAGAAGGTCTTTAGATAATATGGAGATTTACAGACTGCAGGACTACGGCGAGAGATCTAACGAACAGCTGCTCCAAGACTTGATGAGGGCCTTTGAGGATATTCCCTTAAAGATATACCCTCAGATGAAACGAGAGACCAAGACCTTCCTCGAGACAACATCCGATAAAAGTATGCGCACGCTGTTCGAAATAAGTAAGCGGATGAAGAATCTGGAAAAAACAGCGTCTAGACCCAACATACATACAGCCGTACCTTCTGCACCTGCACCTTCTGAAAAAGAAGAAAAAATGTTGGGGAAACTGGGAGAGGTGGGAGATACACTCATGACGCGCCTTAATGAGATGGAAGCCAACCTAAATAGCCGAATAGAGCAGCTTGAAAGTGACAACGAAGATCGAGGCGCTGACATCCTCGACAAATTGTTCGACAAACTCGATGAGGCCAGGGTCGCGATCGACGAAACAACTAAGGGGACCGTGGGACGCATGCAGGCGGAAATAGAAGACCGGGTGGGCACTGTCGCCCTAGGCGTCAATGAAGCCAACGCTCTATTAAGCAAGATGGAAAAAACGCAGACATCAGAAAGCAACCCGGTTCCCAAGACGTATGCCAGCGCCGCAGCAGCCAAGCCCGGGAGTCGTCCGGCTCTTCACTCGATGGCGGTGACCTGCGAAGGTAGTCTTGAGACTGCCGACGAGGTCCTGGCGAGGGTGAAGAAGGCGGTCGACGCCAGGGCTACTGGCCTTAAGATAAGTAAGGTAAGGAAGGCGAAAAACCAAACCGTCATTCTGGGCTGTGACACCGAAGTGGAGATGAGCAGGGTGAAAGAGAGGATCGAGAGCCGTGGCAAAGGACTGATAGTAGCGCCCATGAAGAATAAAGACCCACTCGTCGTCCTTAAGGATGTCTTTATGGACGGCGACGACAACGATATGACCGAGGCACTTTATGCCCAAAACGCGGACATCTTCATGGGCCTACCTCAGGAGGAGATTGACTTGACCATCAAATACAAAAAAAGGACGAGAAATCCCAAGACTTCACACGTTGTGATCCAAGTGAAGCCGAGGGTATGGCAGAGGATGACGGAGGCTGGAGCCCTGTATCTTGACCTGCAAAGGGTAAGGGTAGAGGACCAGTCCCCGCTCATCCAATGCACGAAGTGCCTCGCATTTGGACACGGCCGAAAATTCTGCACCGAGAGTGTGGACAAATGTAGTCACTGTGGAGGCCCGCACCTGCGCGAAAAGTGCGCCGACTTCACCGCGGGACGTGAGCCGCAGTGCTGCAATTGTCTGCACTCTAGGTTGCAGAATGTAGAGCACAACGCTTTCAGTGTTGAGTGCCCAATTAGAAAAAAGTGGGACTACCTGGCGCGAGCTAACACAGCTTACACATGACTCACACACACACACAGTGAAACACACACACATACACACTAATATAGAAGTATATACTATATATATATGGATATATTAAAACATGCATACAAATACTGACACGTACACAATAACTAACAAACAGCTAAAAATAAAAATTGAAATAAGAAAATCGAATAAGTATATATATTATTGGAATATATATATATTATTGATGAAAATATAGATAAAATGTTCAAAGACATATTATACTGAGTCATGAACTTCACCATCCTAAGCTTAAATAAAAGTAACTAAAAGACGAAATAGATAAGATCATTACCGGAAGGAACCATAATAGAGCTAAGATTAAGATGTAAAATAGAATAAGAAATATTGTTAAAAATATAACTAGATTTTAGAACTGGTAAAGTAAGGATAAAAAATTGTAATAGTATAAGAAATAGATAGTAAGGTCATTAGATTTAACAATAACATGTTATTATAAGAAAATAGAATATAAGATAAAATTGTAGCTTATTGTATTATTAAGTGGTAATTTGTAATGTTCTAACTTGTTAAATTAAATGGTCACATAGTTAAAATTATTCCCCGTAAAAAAATAAAAATAAAGCCTTTTATTAGAATAGTTAGCGGGAGTCCCACCCGGATATGACATGAAAGTGATGAATGAAAGAAAGATCAAGTATGCGGCATGTAAGTGCGAGAGAAATAAAAGAAGGAATTAGAATGAAAGTGGTATTTAGAATAATAAGGTCCCGGCGTGCCTATGGCTGGGGAAAGGCAGAAAAAAAAAAAAAAAAAAAAAAAAAAAAAAAAACCTAACCTAACCTAACCTAACCTAACCAGTCGCGCGGCACCCCTAGCCGTGAACAGATCGTTTTTAAACTGCTCCGCGATCGAAAAATAGCAAAAATAGGTTTTTTCGTGAAAAATATAGAGTGCGATATATCGTTGAAACCGCGCTGCCGAGCCCTGTGTGATTGCGAAAACCGTTTTTGGAAAAGTGGAAAATTGTGCGCACAAAGTCCAGAAAAACAAGTTTCAAAATCTTCCGAGCTAAACGCTGCTCGATTTTGAGTGGAGGCTCGAGAATCGGAGTATGCAGTCTGGTGCGGCTTGACGAACCCTACAATTTGATACCAACATCGGATTTTTCCGACAGGGGGTGTCCAAGATATCGACCAAAAACCCAAGACCGCGTGGAACGTGGTCTCAGTTCCCGAGGGTTTTTCCTGGATCTGGAAGTGGTTACTGAAAGCGTCGCGGACGAGGAGCTGGGAGCCTTTTTCAAAATCAAATTATCTTCAGGAAAACACCAAGATAACAAGACTGCAGGACTACGGCGAGAAATCCAACGACCAGCTACTCCACGACTTGATGAGGGTCTTTGAGGATATTCCCTCCAAAGTATACCCTCAGATGAAAAGAGACACAAAGACCTATCTCGAAAAAACAGCTGATAAAAGTATGCGCACGCTGTTCGAGCTGAGTAAGCGGATAAAAAACTTGGAAAAAACGGCGTCAAAATCCATTACACACACAGCCGTACCTTCTGCATCCGTACCGTCTGAAAAAGAAGAAAAGCTGTTAGGGAGACTGGGAGAGGTGGAAGACACATTTATGACACGCCTTAACGAAATGGAAGCCGGCCTTAAGGGCCAAATAGAGCAGCTGGGCAGGGATAACGACGATCGAGGCGCTGACATCCTCGATAAGTTGTTTGACAAACTCGAGGAGGCCAGGGTCGCGATCGACGAAAGGACTGAGGGGATCGTGGGACGCACGCAGGCAGCAATACAAGATCAGGTTGGTACTGTCGCCTTAGACGTCACCGAAGCCAATACGCGACTAAGCGAAATGGCAAAAAGGCAGACGCCTGAAAATACCCCGGTCCCCAAGACGTATGCCAGCGCCGCAGCAGCCAAGCCCGGGCGTCGACCGGCTCTTCACTCGATGGCGGTTACCTTCGAAGGTAGTCTTGAGACTGCCGACGAGGTACTCGCGAGGGTGAAGACGGCGGTCGACGCCAGGGTTACTGGCCTAAAAATTAATAAAGTAAGAAAGGCCAAAAATCAAACTGTCATCTTAGGTTGTGACACAAAAGATGAAATGGAGAAAGTGAGGGATAGGATAGAGAGCCGTGGCAACGGGCTGATCGTAGCGCCCATGAAGAATAAGGACCCGCTCGTCGTCCTCAAGGACGTCTTTATGGACGGCGAGGACGACGAGATAATTAACACCCTTTATGTCCAAAACACCGACATCTTCATGGGCCTACAAAAGGAAGAGATGCAACTAGCCGTTAAATACAAAAAGAGGACAAGGAACCCGAACACATCTCACATTGTCATACAGGCGGGACCAAAGGCATGGCAGAGGATGACGGAGGCTGGAGCCCTTTATCTGGACCTGCAAAGGGTAAGGGTAGAGGACCAGTCTCCGCTCATCCAATGCACTAAGTGCCTCGGATTTGGTCATGGCCGCAAATTCTGCACCGAGAGTGTGGACAAATGCAGTCACTGCGGAGGCCCGCACCTGCGCGAGAAGTGCGCCGACTTTACCGCGGGACAAGAGCCGCAGTGCTGCAATTGTCTGCACTCTGGGTTGCAGAAAACGGACCATAACGCTTTTAGCGTAGAGTGCCCAATCCGGAAAAAGTGGGACTACCTGGCTCGAGCAAACACAGAATACATATGACTCACACACAGTGAAACACACACACAAGACACACAAACACACATACACACACATATACACACGATATAAAAATATATAGTGAGTATATATGGATATATCAAAACATGCACATAAACATTGGACACGTACACAAACAAAAATTGAAAATAGCCCTATATATAAACATGTGTAAGAAAAGCAATAAGTAAATATACTATAAGAGTATATGTATATTATTGACAAAAATAATAGAAATATTATGAACTATAGAAACACACATAATAAATACAAACTGAGTCAAATGTAACCATCTCAGAATAAAAAATATTATTTTAAAGTCATATAGGTAGAAATTATAACGGAAGGAACCATGGCATAGAATATAAGAATACATTGTTAAATACGATGAGAAAATTGTTATTGTTAAAATTATGCTAGAATAAGGATAAAAATTGTTAAAAGTATAAGTTAGTATAGAAATAGAATAAGCTCTAGACATAACAACATAAAACTGTACTTTATATAAATAGAAATAAAAAAAAATGTTTAAGCTATACTATATTTTAACATTATTATGTATAATGTCATAACTATACTGCACGCAAATAAAAATATGTAGTAACACCACTGTGAGAAAAAAGAGTCACGAACACTGAAAAACTTATTTCCCTAGTAAATAATAAATAACGTGTGTAGCTAAAGTAGTTAGAGTAACGGGAGTCCCACCCGGATAAGTAAAGATGATGACGGATAACAGAAAGACAATGTATGAGGAATAAAAGTGCGAGAGGCATAAATGATAGAACTAGAATGAATGTGTTATTAAGAATAGTAAGGTCCCGGCGTGCCTATGGCTGGGGAAAGGCAGCAAAAAAAAAAAAAAAAAAAAAAAAAAAAAAAAAAAAAAAAAAAAAAACCTAACCTAACCTAACCTTTTTTTTTTTTTTTTTTTTTTTTTTTTTTTTTTTTTTTTTTTTTTTGGTGACGGGTTGGAAAATCCTCATGGAGTCCCTCCGCCCTGGGGGAAGGGCGAAGGGGACTGTCAGACTCTTACTGACTAAAAACCAACCCGTGTTCCTCATGTACCCGTGTGTCGGAGGGGCGGGTATCGCCGAAGCATTCGTCGCTACCCCCCGACGGGTATTTGGCCCGCCAGATGGTCAGGCGGGCCCCGTCACCCACTGCGGCCGTCACCCCGGCCGCAGGACTCCACTATGAGGCGCGCGCGGAACAACACGCCGCCGCCTCGAGGCCTGCTGCTGATCGGACGACAAGACGCCCCGAGTCTGCCGTCCGCAGGCCGCGCCCTACGGTGGCCGGAAGTCGGCCACCCTACGACGCCCAGTGCGTCTGCTGCGGGAGGGGAGAGAGGAGGCAGCCTCTCTCTCCCTCTCCGCCGCCTCCTTTGCGAGCATCACGGCCTCGCAAAAGGTGGCGACGGCACTCCACCCCGACTCGCTCCCGACCATGGTAGACACGACAGCCGGAAGCGAGAGGTTTCCCGCAACACCTACGGCCGCGACCAAGTCACGGCGCTGCTCGGCCCAAGCTGGGCACTCCGCCAACGTATGCAGCGCCGTATCGTCGCGGAACCTAACCTAACCTTTTTTTTTTTTTTTTTTTTTTTTTTTTTTTTTTTTTTGCGCTGGGAAAAAATGCATTACGCATACCCTCCCATTGGGGGAATGGGGGGCTATGTGGGACTCCCCGGTCTGACCCGGTATACCCACTAAAACAACCCAGCGGCACTCCCGCCTCGTCTTGAGTGGAGGGGACTGGGAGATTGGCGCAGCCTGTACGTCCAGTCCTCCTCCGACGACCGTCCGCCTTTAATGCGGACGCTTCACGCCCTCCCCGTTGGGGGAGGGCCGGGAATGACTTACGAAGGTGATGACGGGTGCAATGCGGGCGGAGGCGCCCCCGCGCCTGTCGCCCGCCTGTCACCACCATGAGGAGGGAGGAGACGACGCCCTCTCCGACCTCTTCGTCTCCGGAGCGGCGCAGCGAGAGGATCGTCCTCCCGCTCGCGCTCCGCCGCCTCCTTTTGCGAAATAACGTCCTCGCAAAAGGAGGCGACCTCTGCCCATGCCTCCTCGCTCTCCAGCATGGAGCTGACCACGCCGGGGAGCGAGAGGTCCCGCCCGACCACCGCGGTCAGACTGCGGCGCAGCTCTGACCAGGCGGGGCACACCTCTAGGGTGTGCTGTGCCGTGTCCTCCGGCGCACCGCAGTCATGGCACGCCGGAGTCTCCTCCCTCCCGATCCGGTGCAGGTGCGATCCAAAACAGCCATGGCCGGACAACACCTGCACCAGACGGAATGAGAGGAAGCCGTGTGACCGCTCGAGCCAGCCTCGCAGGACCGGACCGAGCGCGTCCAAGGTTCGCCGGCCAAAGGTGGCGGCTGCGAGGTCCTCCGTCCAATGGAGGACGATGGCGTCCCTCGCCTCTTGCCGCACGGCCTCCCGCTCCTCCGCGACGGGGCGCTCCCCGAGCGCTTTTCGCCGCGCCGTCCACTCGTACACTCTGGCGAGCACCCATGCCTCCAACTCCCAAGGAGGGGTGCCAGCCAGAGCGCATGCCGCCGAAAAGCCCACCGAGCGGTAGGCCCTTGCCACCCGTAGTGCAATGGCCCTTTGGGGCCTGCGGATCGCCGTTGCGTTCTCCCGCCTGTGCAGGGAGTCCGCCCAGATAGGGGCCCCATATAGGGCCATGCTCCGCAGGATGCCGGCATACAATCGCCGGCACTGCGCGTTGGGCCCCCCCAGGTTCGGGAGGAGCCACGAGAGGGCGTCCGCGGCTTTCAGCAGGCGCGTTGACAGCCCGCTGAAATGCGGGCCAAATCGCCACCTGCTGTCCAGCACCAGGCCCAGATATTTCATCTGGGTCTGGACCCCGATCCTGACGCCCTCCACAACTATGTGGGCGTCGGGAGGGCAGCGCTGCCGAGGCCCGTGAAAGAAAACGGCCTCGGTCTTGTGCAGCGCCACCTTCAATCCCAGGCGGCGGATCCTCCCTGCAACCAAGGATCCGCCAGCCGAGGCCAGACAGGCCGCCTCCCTGTAGTTCCTCCCCCGGGCAGCGAGGAGAGTGTCATCCGCGTAACAAATGACGCTCGTGCCCTGGAGGAGGGCTCCCCGCAGGAGCCAGTCAAACCCTATATTCCAAAGGGGGGGCCCCAGCACCGACCCCTGCGGAACACCGCACTCTGCGCCGTATCGCCTCACCCTGGCCGTCTTGTCCACAAGGAGGATCTCGCGATCCTCCAAGTAGCTAGCCAGGAGGCTCCTCAGGTATTGAGGCACTCCGTGATACCGAAGTGCCTCCAATATTGTCGAGTGGGGCACGGAGTTGAAGGCGTTGGCTATGTCGAATGACACCGCCAACACTCCGCCCCCCGCCTCCACCGCCTCCTTCACCTGACCCTTGAGTAGGGCCAGCGCGTCTATCGTCGAACGCCCTCGTCGAAAACCGAATTGGGCGTCCGACAGATTTGGCCCCACCCCCCGCAACAGCCCATTGAGCCGGGAGGCGACAATCCCCTCGAATAATTTACCGACCTCATCAAGCAGAACGATGGGCCGGTATGCCGAGGGGGAGTCCACCGGGCGTCCCTCCTTTCGGAGGAGGCACAGCTGCCCCTCCTTCCACAGTTTCGGGAACCTGCCAGCCGTAAAGCACGCGCTGAACAGGTCCCGAATTCTGTCCTCCATTTGGGCGGCAGCAATGGCCACCACCCGTGCAGGGACGCCGTCCGGTCCAGGGGCCGTCTTCTTCGCGCGGAGGCTGAGAACCCCCGCGTACAATTCCTCCGCCGACACCGGGGGGACCTCCTCCTCCGGCGAAGTTGCGCCTTGCGGAGGGTCCATTGTTGGTGGGGTAAAGTCGGTCCTGCGCGGAAACAGGGACCGGACCACCCCGTCCAGCAACGCCGGCTCGAGAGTCTCCGTCAATGGGGGACCATAGGGGCGCAGTTGGTTCCGCGCCGCCTTGTACGGTCTCCCATATGGATCCCGGTCGAGCCCTGCCAGCATCTCGGCCCTCGCCGAGTCCTTGGCGGCGCCAATCGCCGACTTGAGGACCGTCCTCGCCTCTTGGTAAGATGCGTAGAGGCGGTCCTCGTTTTCCTGATTCCGGGCGCTGCGTCGTCGGTTCCGGGTGAAGGCCCTCCTGGCCGCCACGCAGGCGGCTCGGAGCCCCGCCAGTTCCTCCGTCCACCAATAGACGGCACGACGAGGAGGCGGACGGCGAGAGCGAGGCATGCTGGCGTTGCACACCTCGGTCAGGGACCTCCTGAGCTGAACCGCTGCGGTGTCCACGTCCAGGACCTCGACAGGGGGCGACAACCAGTCCTGAAGAAAGGCCGCCTCCTGAGCGGCCTCCCGGTCGAGGCGGGTGAGAGCCCACCGTGGGAAGGCAGATTTGCCCGAGCGGGCCACCCTCCCCTGGGCGGAGATGTCGAACCGCACGTATCGGTGGTCCGACAAGGTCTCCACCATCTCCACCCGCCAATTCACGACGCGGGCGGCTAGCGCGGGGGTGGCAAACGTGACGTCAACCACCGACCCTCCCTGCTGCCGCACACACGTGTGGACCGCCCCCCTGTTGAGGAGGGACACGCCGGATGAGGCCGCCCAAAATTCGACGGCGCGTCCTCGGACGTTGCACGAGGCAGCCGGGTTGCCCCAGGCCACCGACTTGGCGTTCAGGTCGCCCAACACGACGACCTGGCGCGGTGCCGCCCTCCCTACGACTGCGGTGAGGACTTCGAGGAAATCCTCAAAGTCCGAGAGAGGGCGGTTTGGGGAGAAATAGACCCCCACCACACCTATGTCCCCCCACGCGGCGGCCACGTATCCCGGTCCTCTCTCTAATAGCGAGAGGGGAGGGGAGTCCGTGGAAGACCGCGACATCAACGCCACCAAGCCGTCCCGATCGCCCAGCCAATGGCCGGGGACCGAGTAAGGCTCGGCAACCACCGCCAAGTCCACCAACCACTCAGCCATGGTCTGCATCAGCAGATCCTGGGCTGCCCTGCAGTGGTTGGTGTTCGCCTGGAGTATGCGATGTTCGACCCTATCCATCGATAGTCATAACCTCCGTCATCGCCTCCGCGGCCACCGCGGTTCCTACCTCGGGAACGACGGTGCTGGCAGCCCGACCCATCGGCGCTTTGCCCCTCTTAGGGGGAGGATTGCAGTTCCTCCCCTTCATGACGTGGTCTGCCGGGCGGCCACTGGCGGCACACACTGCGCAGTGCGGAGTGGCAGCCGTGCAGGAGCCGCTCTTGTGGCCCTCCTTGCTGCAGCGATAGCAGCTGTCCGTCCTATCGACCGTGGACGGACAGAGGGCTCGAGTGTGTCCGATACCGAAGCACCTGTAGCACCGAAGAGGCTGGTCCACAAGTGCCCGGACTGCACCCGAGCTGAAGCCGACGGTAAGCCGTCCCTTGTCGAGGACGGCTTTGGCAGCCGCGACTGGGCACTCGAGGCGAATAGTGCCCATGCCACCGCGACCGGGCCTGATGTCCCGGCCGTGCACCTCTGCGACGTCACAGCCCCCCATTGCTGCAACCGCCGCCACCACCTCCTCTTTGGTGACCGAGTCATCCAGGTCGGTCACCTCGATGGTCGTCGCCTTGACTGGACGGGCCACCTTGGCCGCGTCTGCGATGACCTCCTGCAGCTTCGATGCGAAGAGGTCCGCATGAGCTTTGCCCTCTGCGCCCGGGAACTCGAATATTCGAGCCCCGGCTTGGGTTCGACGGCAAGAGACTTTGCCGATCCCCAGTTGAGTGGGATCGGCATTGGCACGCGCCCGCAACAATATCGACGCGTACGTCTCCCCTCGCTCCGCAGCCTCCGCGGTGAGCGTCACCACAACGGCTGCGGTCTTTGGGGGAACGAGTTTCCCCGTTCCCTTCCCTCTCCCTTTTCCCTTTCCAGTCGCTTTCTTTCCCGTCTGCGACTGATTGGGAGGTGTGGTGGCGGGCACGGCAGGAAAACCTAACCTAACCTAACCTAACCTTTTTTTTTTTTTTTTTGTTCCCGGGGTGGAAAATCCTCATGGATGTCCTCCGCCCTGGGGCGGGCGGAGGGGTCTGTCAGACTCTTACTGACTAAAAACCACCCCGGTGTTCCATCTCACACCTACGCCGGGGTCGCGGGAACACATTATTCTTCCACAACCCCGGCTGGTGCCGGCCCGCTTGCGCGGGCCCCGTCTCGGGCGGGGGGAGTGAGGTGTACTCCCCCCGCAACGTCTGTGAGCGGCGCACGCGGAACACTACGCGCGCCGCCTTCTCGGGTCCTGATGTTGGGGGGCGACGGATGTCCCCGAATCCGTCGCCCCTGGACCCATTTAGGGGGGCCGGAAGAGGGCGTTGTCCGCCCTCCTCCGACGCCCGGTGCGTCTGCTGCGGGCCGGGTCGAGAGTCGAGATCTCTCTCTCCCTTTCCGCAGCCTCCTTCTGCGAGATGACCGTTTCGCAAAAGGAGACCACTGCGTCCCAGGACTCTGCGCCGCCGACCATCGCGTTCACGACGGCCGGCAGCGACAGGTCGTTGCCTACTTCGGTGATGAGGGCACGGCGCGGCTCCTCCCAAGCGGCACACTCAACCTAACCTAACCTAACCTAACCTAACCTAACCTATTGCATCCAGGTGACGCATTTTGAAGCTGTTTTCAGCGTTTTTGATCTTAACTAGGCTCTGTCCTACTATCTGACTGTTTTAAATTGTCATAGACGCGAAAAAATTTTTTCGTTCATCGACTTGTAAAATTTTAACAATATTTTTCTTCACGAAAAACTAAATTAAATTTTTATCTCAAAATTTTCTTCTAAATCTACGTTGGTCTTAATTACAATAGATACTTACCTGCCTTACCTGTATTCTGGTGCGCGTTCCGCGTATTAGAGTCTTGTTTGGTAGTCGTAATTCCAGGTTTTTACTCATTTTTCAGTCGAAAAACACGTTTTTTGACCAAATTTCAAAATTTTTGTTCAGGAAAAATTTCAGTAACACCACAGATAGCTAGCTCGCGCGGAGCCGCGTCTTTTGACACCTCGCACGTGCGCCTAGCAAACATAGAACATCAAAAAATTGCCCCCCCACCCTCCCTGTCCTCACTGGCCAGGTAAACTATTCAGTATCTGTCGAAATTTATTTTTATATTTTAGCTCTTCCAGCTGCATCTTTACCTTTTGATGGTAGAAAATAGGTGAATTGACGGCCGAGACGACATAATATCGTCACCTTAAACTAAATATTGCTTATTATTAATTGACCTGACTGAGTCCTTGCTGGCTCGTTTATTTTATTTTATTTACACTTTTAATTTTATTTCACTGGCTGATCGCCCCTTTACAGGGATTCAGTTCAGTAACTCGTGTTCCCCGACATCTTATTCTTTCCACAGTCCCTTACTTGTGATCCTACCATCATGTTTAGCATAAGGACACCAGTAAACAAGACAAAGGTCTCGGAGGAGAGTTCAGACGCGGGGAGAACTCGACTGGCACAGGCTGGCCCGTCGGTGAGGCGTAGTATTGGGGAATGGGAGGCTGATAGACCGAGTTCTGGACAACCTCTCAAAACTCCAACGCCACCGAAGAAGGTCCCGTTAACTACTCCTCCAAAAATTAAAACAAAAGCGCTTGTACATCAGAGCAAGATTGATGGACCAAAACAGCCGCAAGGGACTGACGAGAGTTCGCCGCGAGAAGCACAGCCCGTGAGATACTTAAACCGAACCACGGAGGCAAAGGCGTGTCTCCAAAAGGCGAAAATCCAACTCCTCAGCTCTAGAAACCTGAAAAAGGAAATAAAAGATGAAATCACAAAAGCGGTTGAGAGACTATACCAGCTGGTGAAGGAGGCTGAAACCGAAAACCATAGAGAAGCTGACGAAGCGTATAAACTGGTAACCATAAAAGAACCTAGGCCGATCACAGGTGAACCGACGGAGCTCATGAAGAGCCTTGTGGAAGATCTAAAAGAGCACAAGCTCGCATTGCAGGAGTGTTCACAGCATACTCGGGCTCTGTCGGAGCATCTCCAGCAGGCCCCTCGCTACGTTGCGGGCCAGGGTCCGACCTTCGCGGAGATAGCCGCCGGCCCAAAGCAACACATCCAAGGACCTCTTCACTCGGTGCTCGTATCATCCGTCAGTGATCAGGACACCGGTGAAGAGGTAATTGAGAAGCTCAGGACGGCGGTCAATGCCAGAAATGAGGGCACTAGGATCGAACGACTGCGCAAGGCAAGGGACCAAAAAGTGGTGGTCGGCTTCAGGACTAAGGAAGAACTGACCAGAGTGACCGACCGGATTAGGAAAGCCGGTGGTCTGGTGGTGGAGGAGGTTAAAAACAAGGACCCGCTTGTTATCATTAGGGACGTCCTCTCTTGCCACTCTGATGTGGAGGTTACCCAAGCTCTGCAACGACAGAACACCCACCTGTTCGGGGACGTACCTGCGGAGGATTTGCGGTTGGGGGTGAAGTACCGTCGTAGGACGAGGAACCCCCACATGTGCCACATCATTCTGCAGGTGTCCCCTACAGTATGGCAGAGGCTGACACTGGCTGGTCGCGTGCACATTGACCTACAGCGAGTGCGAGTGCAGGACCAGTCTCCACTGGTGCAGTGCACTCGCTGTCTGCGCTTCGGCCATAGCCGAAAACTGTGCACGCAACCCGCCGACCTCTGCATCCACTGCGGTGACCCCCACATGAGAGCGGACTGCCCGTCACGGCTGGCGGCGGAGGCACCTAAGTGTCACAACTGCCTATCGGCCAAGCTGGACAGGACCGACCACAACGCCTTCGACAGTGAGTGCCCTACACGCGTGAAATGGGACGCATTGGCGCGCCTGTCGGTGGCGTACTGCTAAGGTGCAATTAGCCACGCCCGGAAATAAGAAACAGTGCAGTAAGGCTCTAACTGACCCTCACGCCCGTACAAATTATGAAATTAATGCGGAAGGAAACGCGAGCTCGGACTACGTCTTCAAAATTAAAACACAAAAAACAACATTTACAATAACTCTTACAATCGAAATTAACAACACAAGAAAAGCGAATTGCAGCCAATTTCATAAGAAATTGGCCCAATTAACAGCAGAGATATATTTTCATTTCTTAGACAAACAAAATATTTGCAATAAAATGGATGTAGATATTAGTAAAATAAAAAATATTGATATAAATTATACAACCAAATTAAATTACGAACCCATGTTAAGGAAATGGTCGAATGAGCTCATTGATGTAAAGAGGGAGGTTAACACCAGGAGACACCGCAATCAAAGCCCTGCAACTGTCAAACAGTCCCTAAAACAAAAAGAAGCACAGGTTAGGAGCCGGAAATGCCTTTGTAAGGAGCAGGACAAATTACCAGTAATAACAAGGTTAAGAATAACAGCTGTGAGACTGCCAATTATAAAAAGTCAACAAAGACATTACGGTTTAAATATAGAAGTAAATATGTATAGAATTGATATGAACAAAATAAGAAGTGTAAGATATATAAAATATGTCTATATGATATATTGTATATATATTAGGATAGCCATAACAGTGAAATAGTGAAGACAAAGTAACAGATATAAAATATTATTGGAAGTAGTATAAGTAGACTTATAACATGAAAAAAACATAAAAAGCAAAATACAAAAATAACATACAGATTCAAGTTTAGTAGTTATTAAAGATGATAAATTTTAAAGAAATATCTGTAACAAAAACAATTTACAGGTTTATGATATAGAAATAAGATATAGAAGAATTTGACGCAGTAAGGGGACTGCCTCCGGGAACTTTTTACTTCCTACAACAGGACTGCCCAAAATAAAAACAAAACAAAAATAACGACAACAATCACAAAACATTGCAAAATAAGGGCTCTGATCATGTCAGAGGGACACTGAGCAAAGGCAGGAGTGGGTTTTAGCCGGTAAGAGTCCGGCACTGCCCAGACTGGCTCATAAGTGAGGCAGTCTGGGCGTCCATGAGGATTTCCCACTCCTGCCCAAAAAAAAAAAAAAAAAAAAAAAAAAAAAAAAAAAAAAAAAAAAAAAAAAAAAAAAACCTAACCTAACCCAGTAACCGACCATACGAGGCACGACACACATCAGCTCCGCGCAAAAAAATCACTCAGTGGAATTGTGCAGTGCCAATACACCAGGAAACGGTTTTAAGGTTAAACCAACCTCAAACTAACCTCACTTTGGCTCCACGTGCTTTTACGGCACGAGGCAAGACGAACAACCAGTCATCCCAGCCCCTACTGGAGACTCCGAAGCCGGCCGAGGAATCCGCCCGCAGACCAACAAGCAGACTGACGACTCCGTCGACCACCACCAGGTTAGCCCTGAGGGAACTCCTCAACCCCTAATCCCACCCCCCCCCAAGTTTGGGTTTATCAGACTTGGAATTTCGGGACCTCACCAAGGGTCCTGTCATCCCTCCCCCCACCTTTTACCTCCTCCAAACCATTTACCCCCACTCCAAAGCAAATTTACCCTCCCCCCCCAAACCCTACCTCACCCCCCTCCCCTAAAAACTCCACACGTGTAAACCCCCCCCCCAACCCCCCTTCCTCACCCCCCCTCAAAAGTCTCCCCACGAAACCTTCCCCCCCCCCCCAACCCCCTTCCTCACCCCCCCTCAAAAGTGTCCCCACGAAACCTCCCCCCCCTCCCCCTCCCCCCTCAGGTTTACTTCACCCCCCCGCACCCTAACTTCGCACCCGCTGGAGATAGGAACCCCGAGTTTGGGCTCATTCAATAGGGCGCAATACGCTCTTGAATTCGGCCCCATCAGAAACTGGAAATTCGGCACCCAAAACGCAAACATCCCAGAAGCACCGCAGGACTCCATCGAGCACCACCATCATCGCGCACACAGGGCTCAGACCATCGAGCCCCAGCAATTATCGGGCTCCTCATCGGACAGCACGCAGACCACCAGCGCATCCGTGAGTCCATCACACAATTAGTCATAAGTATAGTATAGTACTTTACAGGTACATAGTCCTTAATTATAATTAAACTAATATAAATATATTTTTAACCACCTTTACAAACATGTCTACCAAACAGCCCACCACATCCCGTAAAATGACCACGGAGGCCGCAAAAATAACAAAGTCCCTTAGAGAAAAGGTTCTCAAGAACACGGCCAAGTCAGTGGTCTCAGAAAAAGCGGCACGTCCATCGCCGGACCCACAGGCACCGAAGTCAGCGTCGGAACCAGACGTGACAAGCCGAACGTCCTCGGCGCCAGTGTCACCACAGACACAGGACAGAAGCAGGATCTCTGAGATCGTGATAAACTGGGAGCAGTGTGGCATTTCCCCCCCCAAGAAAATCATCTCGGACGAGGAAAGCTCGGTGGCGTCTTCAGTGAGCCAGACCGAACGTCCTGAGAGCGGACGTCCGAGCCTTCTTTATAGAACGCCGAGAAGGGGTACAGGGGTGGAGATGGACCTGGCCACCAGAGAGGCAAACGACCTGCTCCAGAAGGGAAAGGATGCTCTGGAAGCAGCAGGAAACATGAAGAGGGAGTGCAAGACCACAGCCCACGAGTGTCTACAGGGCCTTTACGAAACGGCCCTGTCACTAGCAGACTCCAGAGCACGGCATAAATATAACCTCGAGAAGGAGCGCTCTCGACACGCACAAGAACTTGTGCGGGTCGAGAGAGCTCATACCCGAGAGTTGATGTCGCTGAAAGTGGAGCTCTCCCTCATGCGGACTGACGTCACGGAAACAAAAAAAGAGGCGAAAGGGATCCGAGAATGGCTAGGCCACGAAACCCTTGAGGCCTTCAACGGCATTAGAGAGGTCAAGGATGAGATCGTAGCCGCGAGTCTCAAAAGCAATAAGGAGCACGAGAGAACCAGGCAGGAAAGCGCTAGAGCCCCAGGCGACCCCATGTGGGAGACGATGGGGGCCAGCATCACACGCCTCGACACCAACTCAGCCAGCATTTCCAACCAGCTGGACGGGCTCCGAAAGGCCGTTGAGAGACTGAGGGAAGATCTCAACCGGCCACCATGTGCCGCGGAACCGGACCCGAGCAGCAAGGACGAGACGGTTAAACACATAACCACGCAGCTGGAGGAGGCCATAGCGGAAATACGGCTGCAGCTAAAAACCATCGCCGACAGGCCGGTAGCCTCCCCCTCACCACCACAGCCACAGATCAACTTAGCTCAACACCTCAAACCCATCTCCGACAGGTTGGAGATCGTCTCGGCAGACCTCCGAGTACTGCGAGACAAAGAACCGACCATCCAGGCGCCTCCGGCGATGAATCTGGAAGCGGAACTCGCGGTAGGGGAGGTCAAAAAGACGCTCCAGACTATACAGAGGGGGGTGGCGGACCTGGGCAGAGCGGACCGGCCGAAACAACAACACCAGGGCCCCAAAACCTTTGCCCAGGTAGCCAGCACACCCAAACAACACACGCATTCAAACCACACCCTGATCGTCTCATCGACGGACCCTCAGCACACGGGGGATAACGTCATTGAGAGGATCAGGACCGCCCTAGACCTCAAGACCAGCGGAGCCCGGGTCGACACTGTCCGCAAGGCGCGCAACCAGAAGGTAGTCATGCGATGCGCGACTAAGATGGACATGGCAATGATAAAAAAGCAAGTCCAGTCGAACGCAGGGCTCAGGGTTCAGGAGCCAAAACCCCAGAACCCCCTGGTATGCATAAAAGGAGTGCTGTCCAGTTACAGCGACGGGGAGATAGTCGATCTCATCCAGGCGCAAAACAAGCACCTTTTGCAGAACGTCGCTGTAAACGGACAGACTATAAGGGTCCGCTATAGGAAGCGCGCGAGGAACCCCCATGAGTGCCACCCTGTTTTGGAGCTCTCCCCAGAGCTCTGGAAACTCTACACCGCAGCTCGTAAGATCCACGTGGGCATGCAGCGATGCTCGATTGAGGACCAGTCCCCGTTGGTACAGTGCACAAAGTGCCTTGCATACGGTCACAACAAGTCCATATGCAAGGCCGGAAAGGAAGTCTGCAGTTTCTGCAGCGGTGCACACAATGGCAGGGACTGCCTCACTCGGGCCGCAGGCAAGCAGCCTACGTGCGTAAATTGCAAGGCAGAGAAGAGGACGGGCAGCGACCTGGCACACACAGCGTTCAGCGAAGACTGCCAGGAACGCCAAAAGTGGGACGGAATAGCAAGGTCGCGCGTTGCCTACTGCTAAAGGCGACTCAGAGAACACACCACATCACCAACCTGAAACCCCACAAAACTCTACTAGACCGACTGCAAGATTAAAATTCATCCAAGTTAATCTTCAGCGCTCCAAGCTGGCCACAGAAGAGCTCCAAATGGCGGCTCAAGCAAGGGGAGTTTCGATAGCACTCGTTCAAGAGCCCTATGTAGGTAGAACAGGAGTGATGAAACAGACCCCCGGCACGCAAGTCATCCAGTGCAGCATTAACCGCCAAAAACCAGTCAAAGCGGCGATCGTTGTATTCGGGAACAACCTGGAGGTCATCCACGACCCCCAGCTCGTGACCGAGAATATCGCCGCCGTTTTGCTGAAGGTGGGCCAGCTCAGCTTTGGAGTGCTATCGGTCTATTTTGAGGGGGATCAGGACATAGAACCGTACCTAACACATACACAGAACACTACTCAAAAACTCCACACAAACAACATCCTGGTGGGAGGAGATATAAACGCCTGGAGCCAGTGGTGGGGAAGTGTCTCCGAAAACCATCGCGGGGCGGCGTATAGTGCATTCCTAGACGAGCGGGATCTCCACATCCTCAACACGGGCCAAACACCGACGTTCGAGACATACAGAGGAGACAGATGGTGCACAAGCATCGTCGATGTAACAGCATGCAGCGCGACGCTGCTAGGCAAGGTCGAGGAATGGCGTGTAGAAAGAAGCCTAACAACATCCGACCACAACGCTATAACCTTCTCAATGCGCTTAGAAAAGGCCATGGAACCCTTACGGCCAATCTCGACGCGCATTTATAACACGAAGAAGGCAAAGTGGTCTGACTTCAGCACGCTCTTCAAGACCAGCCTGGTGGACAGTGACATTACACCTGTCAAAGTCTCGGACGTCTCGAACCCAGAGGATCTGGACTCACTCGTACACAAATACACGCAAAATATCCACAACATATGTGAAGAAGTGATCCCAAAACTGGGGTCACCAAAGCATAACGCAAAGCCCCCATGGTGGAACCCTTCTCTAGATCGTCTCCAAAAAGAAGCCATGACAAAGAAGAGAAGGATCCGGAACGCAGCCGCAAGCCGGAGACATTTCACCATCCAGGAATACGTGCGGGCAAAAACAACTTACACTACAGCAGCAACGGAGGCAGCCACAGCCAACTGGAAGGAGTTCTGCTCGAAGCAGGACCGAGAGAGCATGTGGGACGGCATTTACAGGGTCATAAGGAAGACAGCCAGAAGACAGGACGACGCGCTCCTGAGAAACGCCGCAGGCGAGACGCTCAGTCCAGAGCAATCCGCGGATCTCCTGGCACAAACCTTCTACCCTGACGACTCAACAGATGCCGAACAGCCTTACCACACAGCTCTGAGGAGGCTAGCGGAGGAGAAAAACCCACAAGGACTGTCTGCCGACGACCCACCCTTTACGACCGCGGAGTTGGAAATGGTTCTCCAGAACCAAAATCCGAAAAAAACTCCCGGTCCCGATGGGTTAACGGCAGACATCTGCACAGCGGCAATAAACTGTGACAGGGAAGTGTTTTTAGCGATAGCCAACAGGTGCTTGTCGCTGTCACACTTCCCGAAGCAGTGGAAGGTCGCCCACGTGTGCATTCTCCGTAAGCCTGGAAAAGACGACTATACCACCCCAAAGTCGTACAGGCCAATTGGTCTGCTCTGGGTCCTAGGCAAAATCGTCGAGAAGCTCCTGGTAGGCCGGCTCCAATGGCACTTCCTCCCAACACTACACAAGAACCAGTATGGCTTCATGCCGCAACGCGGAACCGAGGACGCCCTCTATGCCCTGATAGGCCACTTACGAGCCGAAATCAAAGCCAAAAAGATCGTGCTTTTGATATCATTGGACATAGAGGGGGCCTTCGACAACGCGTGGTGGCCAGCTCTTAAACAACAAATGGCAAAAAAGAACTGCCCTGCAAACATTTACGCGCTCGTCGCCTCGTACCTGGAAGACCGTTACATCAGGGTCAACTATGCCAGAGCGACCAGTGGGAAGGGTACCACGAAAGGATGCGTCCAGGGCTCAATAGCCGGACCGACGTTTTGGAACCTTATCCTAGACCCGCTTCTACACAAAATGGCTAGTATGGGAGTATACTGCCAAGCCTTCGCACACGATGTCGTTCTAGTCTTCTCTGACCAAACAGCCGGTCCCCTGCAGCAATCAGCCAACAACACGCTAGACATTGTATCGGAATGGGGCGTCCAAAATAAGCTTCGTTTCGCCGCGCATAAAACCAATGCGATGGTGTTAACGAGAAAGCTAAAGTACGACGTTCCGGTACTCTACATGTCGGGCACACGGCTGAACCTAGTCCAAGAGGTCAAGCTGCTGGGTCTTACGATAGACTCCAAGCTCACCTTCAACGCGCACGTGTCCGCGACCTGTAAAAAGGCTGCGGACATCTACAAGCAGCTGGCATGCGCAGCCAAGGTGACCTGGGGTCTCAACAGGGAGATAATTAGGACGATATACGTGTCGGTGATAGAGCCCATCGTGATGTATGCAGCGAGTGCGTGGGCCCCCGCAGCTGAGAAACTGATGACAAGGAATCAGTTCGACTCACTGCAGAGAGGCTTCGCGCAAAAGATCTGCAAAGCATACCGCACGGTATCTCTGACATCGGCACTTATCCTGTCAGGCCAACTCCCCCTAGACCTCCGGGTAATCGAGGCCGCAACCCTTTTTAACATCAAAAAAGGACATTCCCGAGAACACATACCGCTGGGCCGCGAGCTAGAGCGCAACGTACACCATACCCAAAACCCCCATCCAGCGCTACTCATAACAACCGAGTACGCACGCCTGGAGGACTGGACTCCCGAAACCCTAAGAGACCACCAAGTAATCGGTCCCCAAATATACACCGATGGCAGCAAGATCGAGGGGAAAGTAGGTGCTGCCCTAACTTGGTGGGAAAATGGCAGGGAGACACAGTTCAGCACTTTCGGCCTGGAGCCTCACAACACAGTCTTCCAATCTGAAATGTATGCTCTCTTCAGAGCTGTCAGGATGGCAAGAGAATCCAGAGCGGTCTCCACAAGCATTCTAAGTGACTCAAGATCGTCACTAGATCTGCTGAGGAGTCCGTCTGTCACTCACCATCTGGCACTCCAAATTAAGAGGAGTATTCGGGAGATCAGAGAGGAGGGCAGAGAAGTGAGGCTCTTCTGGCTCAAGGCCCACGTGGGAACCGCCGGGAATGAGAGAGCGGACGAGCTGGCCAAAGAGGCAGCACTGACGAGCGTAGCAGCGGCTTACAACAAGGTCCCCGTATCGTTCGTGAGAAAGAGGATACGGGAGGAGACTATCAAGAAGTGGCAAGCGCGATACGAGTCCTCCAGTACAGGAGCGGTCACAAAAGTGTTCTTCCCAGACGTCCTAGCGGCGAAAAGGACACTCAGAGACTCAGTTCTTACACCGGTCCACGTACAAGTCCTAACAGGACACGGAGGATTCTCAGCGTATTTACACCGCTTCCATCTGAAGGATAGTCCCTCTTGTGTCTGCGACCCCAGTTGCGAAGAAACAGTTTGGCATCTTCTCTTCGAATGCCCAAGGTTCAGTCTTGATAGAATGGAGCTGGAAGTACAGATTGGAACCCAGCTAAGCCAGTCCACACTCCATACCATCATGGGGAGACCGGCCACAAGAAATCCATTCTTGGCATTCGCGAGTAGAGTCGCCATAGTCGCAGCAGGGGCTAATAAAACGGACGCGACCTTGCCCAGTCAAAGCCAACGGCTGCCAAATGCCCAACCACCTACATCCACAGTAATCACACAACCGACAATTACAACACAAAGTACAACCGCCACACCACCAAACATGACACAAACGACACACACAAACACCCGACAGTCAATAATTACAACATTAACATCATGTTTTAACGTAAACACCCACCAAAGGCCAGTCCCAACGGCAGCAGCAGCAGAAGCCAGCCTTCAGCCATCCCTTAGCGTCATACCGATCGCGCAGTTCCTGACACATGGAGGAGACGGAGTCCCAGGAGTCAGACTGCGAGGAGTCGCTTTATTCATGAATAGGGATGGTGAGAAACTAGGCATAAGTTTCTGCGTAGGTTCAAGCCGAGCTGGAGCCCGTATATTTATATCACCAGGTCTTGCCGCCTTGATCAACGGAAGCACGACTAAAGCGAGCATGAAAGGCAGCAAGTATGCTGCACTGCCCCAAGTGGATGTGGACTCTCACCGTTGCCGTCTAGTGCGATCCAAAGGAAAGACGATCGCACTATTCGAGTGGGGAGAGGAGACTCCGTTTGCTCAGGCAAGCTCTCTGCTTCAAGAGATCGGGGAGGCAGGCGGACGTGCGGCAGTCGCAGCACGTACCATAAGCGTAGACGCTATGGTGGTCGGAGGGGAACGGGGAAGCGTCGCAGACCGTCTCGGCTGTCTTAAAGCCTCTGAACATCATGAGGTAGTCGTTTACGAGGACAGAGGGGAAACCTTGAGTTTCATGGAAGCCCCGAGACGCCCAACAGCCGACGCAACGAGCCCCGCATCAGGCCCGACCACCTTAAGCGGATCAGAACGGGCCCAGCAAAAGGCAGCCGCTGAAAAAGCTGCAGAGAAGCAGAAAAAGACCGGCAGCCCGGAGGACCAGGACCGGTCGAGGAGTCGCCTAAAAGCCTTCGGCACTTTCCTCAGTGCACTGCTCCCTAACACCAGCCGTACAACACCAACCCAAAAGCAGGAAGCAGCAGCTGCTGGGTTTTTCCGGAAAAATCACAAGGAACCAACACCACAGAAGCCTACACCTACCAGAGCCGATAAAGGGCAAGTCAGCCCACCGGTCCTCGCAATGAATTCGGGCACCACGGACCACGTGAAGAGCGCCTTCCTCGAGTACGTTGCAATCGTGAGAGCGACCAGAGAGGTCAACCTTATGAAATGCGGAAAGATCCTGCAGACCTTCCATAGAGAGTCAGAAGGACTGCTAAGGGTACTGCTCGAGGAAGCACAGGCTGCAGTGTACGACAACGTCAGATCCCAGGTCATCAAAGGAGAAATGACGGGGTCGTACATGGCAGCCTATAGCGCGAAGAGCGGGTTTGTGGCCCTGGACGAGGACGAAACTAAGCGCTCAGGCAAAATTAAATTCAATGCTCCCGACGACGACCCGATAGTGGTTACCGCCAAATGCACCAGAATCATGCTGGACGATAAGATCCTCGAGATGGCACAGTCCATTCTGGGGACTTCAGACATCCCAGCATCACAGGAAAGTTGGGCGGTACCCAGTATCAGGTGGGTAAATGGAGTTCCGGGCTGTGGGAAGACAACCTGGGTGGTAAACAATTTCGATGGGGAGAAGGACGTCGTAGCCACCACGACGACTGAGGCTGCCAAAGACCTCCGTGAGAAGCTAGCGCGCCGCTTAGGAGATAACGTCAAGACAAAGGTGCGCACTATGGCCTCAATATTAACAAACGGGTTCAGGAAGCAAGAAAAGTGCTACCGCCTCACGGTAGACGAGGCTCCAATGAACCACTTTGGGGCTATAGTCATGGCAGTAAAGTTGTCAGGAGCTAGCGAGATTGTCCTCATCGGAGACGTAAACCAGCTTCCATTTTTGGTCAGAGAGAACCTATTCGAGTTAAGGTATACCCGACCAAACCTAGTGGCTGGCATCACCCAGGAATTGCTATGCACCCACCGTAACCCCATGGATGTGGCGTACGCACTAAGCGAGATATACCCCGGTATATACTCCTCCAAGGCGGCGCTGTCGCGGGTCCACTCTCTGAAGGTGAAAGGTTACACAGGAGCGCAAATACCGAGTACCGCCCAAAACACCCTATTTCTGGTTCATACACAAGAGGAGAAAGCTTCTCTTATGAGTCAGGGATACGGGTCCGGCGAAGGGTCGCGCATGTTAACCATACACGAATCTCAGGGGCTGACCTACGACAGCGTAATAATCATCAACACGAAGTCCAGGAGACTCCAAATCCACGACAGCACATCCCAAGCGGTAGTGGCGGTGTCGAGGCACACGGCCAGTTGCGTCTACTACTCCGACGACGCCGACGACGCCACGGGCCGATTTGCAAAGAAAGCGATGGATGCGCCGACCAAAATGGTAGTCGAATACAATCTAAAGACGGCCACGCAGCATCGAGACACTGTCGTGATGGAAGCCCTGCTTGGGCTAGCGAAGTCCCTGGTCAAACCCTAATACCACAAACATATACCACTAAACAAGACACCACGAAGTACCGAACCCAATCCTTAACCCTGAAAATCCACTAACTACGATAGATGAAAACACCAAACCTGTATGTATCTAACATAAGATAAAATAAGCAGTATTTTAAGATAATAAAACCCAAACATGTAAAATAAAATAACAATAACAAATGTAATGCCTGTAAAGGAAAGAAGTAGAGTATAAAAAAAAAAAAAAAAAAAAAAATACATATTAAGTACAAATATATATAATACGTACGCATGTGCATGTGCATGACTGCTACTTACAAAAAAAAAAAAAAAAAAAACAAAAAAAAAAAAAAAAAAAAACATATATATTTTAAGTGATGGACTCACGTAGTATATAATTAGTATTAAGTATTAAGCTCATACGTGTCCGACGTAGGAGCACTGTAATTGCAATTTATAAGTACAAACAAACCTATAAACAATTTAAAAGTGTAAAAAAGGGCGCGGACCACCATGTCCGCGGTAATTGTTTCATTTAAAAAAAAAAAAAAAAAAAAAAAAAAAAAAAAAAAAAAAACCTAACCTAACCTAACCAGTCAGCCGGCACCCCCCGTCGTGAGCAGATCATTTTTAAGACGCTCCGCAGTCCAAAAATACGAGAAAACGGTTTTTTCCTGCAAAAGTACTAGTGCGATATATCGTTAGAACCGCGCTGCGAAGACGCATGTGATTGTGAAAAGTAAAGTGGAAAAAGTGGAAAATTGTGCAACTTATTGGCGAAAAACCAACTCGAAAAAACTTCCGAGCTCAACGCTGCTCGTTTTTGAGTGGGAGCTCGAAAATCGGCGTATGCAGCCTGGTGCGGCTCGACGAACCCTTTAATCTGACACCAATTTCGGATTTTTCCGAAGGGGGGTCACGGAGATATTAGCGAAAAACTCAAGACCGCGTGGAACGTGGTTGGAGTTCCTGAAGGTTTTTATCATATCTTGTAGCAGATCCAGGAAGCGGTGCCGACAAGGAGCCGGGAGCCGTCTTCAAAATTTAAATTATAATAAGAAATCACCAAGATATACAGGTCGGAAGTTTGTTCATTTTTTCAAAAAATTTTAGAAGCGAAACCGAAGCGCAAACATATAGTTTTTATTATTTTATAAAATAGTTCTCCATCACCTGTATACCCATTTTTAATTTAGTCTAGATTTGATGAGTAGTTTTTAAGATATTGTGCTCTAAAGTTTTAAAAAATCTGGGGGTTGGTTATTTTCAACCCCACAAACTTAAATTTATTTTTAATACATGCTTATGGTGTCCTTCCTTAGAAGTAATAAATTTGTTCAGTTAAATACATCTGCCTTGTGATAAAAAATGACTTTTAAGACTCTAAATTGACGTTGTTGTTTTTAAAAACCTAAACAAACCCCCTCAGGGTTAAATAAAAAATCTATCTTTAGTACCACCGAAAGGGAAAAACTGTGCTCTATCCAGTGGTATATAAAAAATTTACCCGAATTGAATATTTACACAGATAACATAAAAGTAAAATTCAAGTACCCAGACTGTGAAACATTAAACCACCCCTAGGGCATAAACCAGCTTTTTAAAACCATTTAAAAAATCATTATAGATTAGAGTAGGTTCTGTCTATAAATTATACCTTTTAACCAAAATTTTAAATTGAATATCTGCAGTACAAATAGGAAAAACCCGTGTAAAATACTTTCTGTAAATTAAATTCATATTTTAAGGGTTGAAAAGGAGAAATTCACCCAAAATTTTCTCTGGATAGTATTAGAATATACCAGACCTATATAATAGCCGATTTTCAGATTTTTGGGTGCAGGGGAATTTCAGAACCACTCACTTTGCGGTTGAGAAACCACAACCCTCATCTTTGCGGCCATCCCTTACGCAAACCCCTTATCCAAAAGGTCTGAAACCGAAACGGCAGAAAGGAGCAGTTCTCCTTCTTTCAGGAGACACCAAATAAACCCGCGCGTCTCGAAAGAAAGAAGAGTTTCAACCCTGGAAGGCCAATAACTGCATAAGAGAAACTGCACAGTTTACTTTGTCGTATCCTACTTTTTCGCCATCTCGGAACCGAACCCGGGACTTTTGTAATCTTTAAAACGGGCATAACTCGGGAACGGTGCGTCGTAGCCCACTTTTGACGATTCCCTAATATTCTTGTACAAGGTACAAGAATATTTGAAACACTCCCAGTGCCACCCTCTATCGATTCCCCCCCCTTACATAAATAATTAAATATTTTATTGACTCCCCCTCCACACAATCACCCTCTGTGGCCCTCAGCCTAACAAACATCGCGTAAGTTCTAAAGGACCCCTTCTAAATTTAACTAATTAATTGAGATCTAATTAATTCGCCCCCTTAGAACCCCCTTTAAATTAATGTTAATAAAAATTCAATTCCGTTGCCCCCTCTTAATTATTATTTAAAATTAGACTCCCCCTTTTAACTCATTAATAGGTTAAATCCTAGTCTATTGTCGTTTATGTTATCATATTTTATTCGTCTTATTTAATTAAATAATTTTATTATATTGCCCCCTATTAAATTTCTATTTTTATTCGCCCTCCAGACTCCCCTAAATTTACTTATTAATTAAATTCTAGTTTATTGCCCCCCTTAATATTATTTAAACTTAGCCCCCCTTTAAATTATTACTTAATTGAACTTTAGCTTTAATTGCCCCCTCTATTATCTAAAATTAGTCCCCCCTTTAATTTATTTACTTTATCAAAACTTATTTAATTGCTCCCTTTTAATTATTATCTCAAATTTGGACCCCCCCTTTTTAATTTATTTATTAACATAATCTTAGTTTAGTGTCCAAATTTTTAATACCCCCCTTAAATATATTTATTTAAATAGAATTGTAGATTAATTTCCCCCTCTCTATTAAAAGTTTTACTTGCCCCTTAGACCCCCTCTCTTATTTATTTGCTTAAATAAAATTCTAGTATTGCCCCCCTACAAAATTAATTATAATTTCAAAATTAATTAACACTAACATAATTTGTCTTATTTTAAATATATTTAAATTAAATTAACTTTTTAAAATAAATAATTAAATAGTCTATTCTTATACGCCCCCCAAAAAACTTTTAAAATCAAAATATCTCGGAAACGGCTGGGATTATCAAAATTTTGACTGAATTTTCCACCCCCCTTAGTATCCCCCCTCCCAGTCTGTACCTAGATTCAGATAAGACCCCTAGACCCCCCATTTTGACCCCCTTGGCTTGACCCCAAAATTTATAAAAATATTATTTTATAGAAATTATTTATATTTATCCTATATATCCATACCCTCGTTACTTCCCCCACTTATCCTCAGCCCCCCAGCGCGACCCCACCCCCACCCAGTGCCCTAACTTTGGACCTAGAGGTCGCAGACCCACCAAGTTTGGGATTGTTGGAACCGGGAGGAGTGGGCCTTTACATTGCCAACAGAATTAAAGAATTTTATTTAATTTTATTTTATTTTAACTATTTATTTTATTTTATTTTATTTATTTAATTTTTACCACATTTTATATCACTGGGTAGTGTTTCGAAATACGCGTCCGTAAATAAGGGAAAATAATTTTAATTTATTAGACAGGTTTCAGGAGTTTCAGAATAAGAAATTTTTCGGCTAAAACCCACACCAAGCGTTAGAGCTCGCCGAGCCCAATCAGGAGACCCCAGACACGGCAGTTTTCGGACGGGTGGTTCGGGAGAAATCTGAGGTAACTGGATTCTGGCCGCCATCTTGGATCGGTAACCAGAAACTTGGATCGTGACTTCTCCGAAACCCCTTGGGCTAGGATAGTCGTGTTTGGGTTCAATCGGAAGGGCTTGGAGGGACCTATCTCTAGGTGTTGATAAAACGACTCTACGTAGAGTAAAAAATTTTTTCTTGACAAATTGTTTGACCCTTAAATCGGTTCCTGAATTTTCAGAAACCCCTTAAAAAACCTTATTGACACATAAATCAGGTAGAGCAGGGCTCTACAAATATTTACTTGAATTTAATTATATACACTCTGACACTGACCCCCCTATACAGGGCCAGACAGATTTTATACACCAGACAACTCTCCCCGCCACAACTGCAACACACATTACTCTCTAACACAAACACACCATGTTCCACACACCGACAACATCTGGCGCTGCCAGAAAACCCACCACTCCCAGCTCCGCTACCTCACCTTCGACAGAGTTGGACGCTGCTCGAACCTTTGTAAAAAGACCGGCAGCAAAAAGGAGGTCGCTCGAAAATATGGAAGCCTATAAAAAGGTGCAGCATAGTTATGCTCAGATATCGACCGAAAAATTACTCCAGTTAGCGATGAGGATTTTTGAAGAAATACCATCAAAGGTATACCCTCAAATGAAGCGGGATATCAAGACCTACCTGGAGTCAGAACCCGACAAAGGTATCCGCGCACTCTTCAAGGTAAGTATGCGAATAAAGAACCTGGAAATAGCAGCGTCCAAAACTACTCATACAGTTGTTGAACCTTCTGTCACTACTGACAAACAAGAAGAAAAACTGTTGGCGAGACTGGAAGTGGTGGAGAATACACTCATCACACGCCTGGATGAAATGGAAGCCGACCTTGTGCGCCAAATAGAGCAGCTGGGCAGGGATAACGACGATCGAGGCTCTGACATCCTCGACAAGTTGCATGACAAACTCGAGGGGGCCAGGGTCGCGATCGGCGAAACGACTGAGGGGATCGTGGGACGCATGCAGGCAAAAATACACGATCAGGTTGGCACTGTCGCCTTAGACGTCACCGAAGCCAACACGCGACTAAGCGAAATGGCAAGGCAGACAACTGAAAACAACCCGGTCCCCAAGACGTATGCCAGCGCCGCAGTAGCCAAGCCCGGGCGTCGACCGGCTCTTCACTCGATGGCGGTGACTTGCGAAGACAGTCTCGAGACTGCAGACGAGGTACTCGCGAGAGTGAAGAAGGCGGTCGATGCCAGGGTTACTGGCCTTAAAGTGAACAAGGTGAGGAAGGCCAAAAACCAAACTGTTATACTGGGCTGCGACACGGAACAGGAACTGCAAAGGGTAAAGGAGAGACTGGAAAGCCGTGGTGTCGGGTTGACTGTAGCGCCCATGAGAAACAAAGACCCACTCGTCGTCCTAAAGGACGTCTACATGGACAGCGACGACGAAGGAATAATTAAGGCCCTTCAGGCACAAAACACTGACATTCTCATGGGCCTATCAGAAGAGGAGACCGACTTCACGGTCAAGTACAGAAAGAGGACCAGAAACCCGAAGACCTCGCACGTTGTCTTACAAGTAAGACCAAAGATGTGGCAGAGGATGACGGAGGCTGGAGCCCTTTATCTGGACCTGCAAAGGGTAAGGGTAGAGGACCAGTCTCCGCTCATACAATGCACAAAATGCCTCGTATTTGGACACGGCCGCAAATTCTGCACCGAGAGTGTGGACAAATGTAGTCACTGTGGAGGTCCGCACCTGCGCGAGAAGTGCGCCGACTTTACCGCGGGACATGAGCCGCAGTGCTGCAATTGTCTGCACTCTAGGTTGCTGAAAACGGACCACAACGCTTTTAGCGTAGAGTGCCCAACCCGGAAAAAGTGGGACTACCTGGCTCGAGCAAATACAGCGTACATATGACTCACACACAGTAAAACACACACACAAGACACACAAACACACATACATACACATACACATGATATAAAAAATATATAGTGAATATATATGAATATATCAAAACATGCACATAAACATCGGACACGCACACAAATAAAATATTAAAACAGATTAAGAAAGAACCTGCACCAAGAAATGCAATAAGTATATATATTATTCGAATATATATATAATATTGGCAAAACAATATTAGTAAGGATATAGTAAATTAAAGAAAATCAAAACAAACACAGAGTCATAACGAAACTATCCCAGAAATAAAAATAGTACCATAAAATCATCTTAGGTAGAACAAATAACGGAAGGTACCATAATATAGAATGTAAGAAGATATTGTTGAATAGAGTAAGAAAACTGTTAATGTTAAAATGATCTTAGAGTAAGAATAAAATATTGTTAATAGTATAAGATAGTATGTAAATAGAATAAGCACTAGACATAATAACATAAAAATGTATAAGGTAAATAGACTTAAGAAATGTTCTAGTTATACTATATTATAAAGTTATTATGCATAAGGTTATAATAATATTGTAATGGAAATAAACATGCAGTAACACTTTGGTCAAAATAAAGATACATAAAAAGTAAAAATTATTCCCCAAAGAAACAACAAACTACATATATAGACAGTATAGTTAGAGAAACGGGAGTCCCACCCGGATAAGTAAAAAAGATGATGAATGAAAGAAAGACAAAGTATGAGGCATATAAGTGCGAGAGGCATAAAAGAAGGAATAAGAATGAATGTGGTATTTAGAATAGTAAGGTCCCGGCGTGCCTATGGCTGGGGAAAGGCAGAAAAAAAAAAAAAAAAAAAAAAAAAAAAAAAAAAAGGTTAGGTTAGGTTAGGTTTTTTTTTTTTTTTTTTTTTTTTTTTTTTTTTGCGCTGGGAAAAAATGCATTACGCATACCCTCCCATTGGGGGAATGGGGGGCTATGTGGGACTCCCCGGTCTGACCCGGTATACCCACTAAAACAACCCAGCGGCACTCCCGCCTCGTCTTGAGTGGAGGGGACTGGGAGATTGGCGCAGCCTGTACGTCCAGTCCTCCTCCGACGACCGTCCGCCTTCAAGGCGGACGCTTCACGCCCTCCCCGTTGGGGGAGGGCCGGGAATGTCCGACGAAGGTGATGACGGGTGCAATGCGGGCGTAGGCGCCCCCGCGCCTGTCGCCCGCCTGTCACCACCATGAGGAGGGAGGAGACGACGCCCTCTCCGACCTCTTCTTCGTCTGCGGAGCGGCGCAGCGAGAGGATCGTCCTCACGCTCGCGCTCCGCCGCCTCCTTGTGCGAAATTACGTCCTCGCAAAAGGAGGCTACCTCTGTCCAGGCCTCCTCGCTCTCCAGCATGGAGCTGACCACGCTGGGAAGCGAGAGGTCCTGCCCGACCACCGCGGTCAGACTGCGGCGCAGCTCTGACCAGGCGGGGCACACCTCTAGGGTGTGCTGTGCTGTGTCCGCCGGCGCGCCGCAGTCATGGCACGCCGGAGTCTCCTCCCTCCCGATCCGGTGCAGGTGCGATCCAAAACAGCCATGGCCGGACAACACCTGCACCAGGCGGAATGAGAGGAAGCCGTGGGACCGCTCGAGCCAGCCTCGCAGGACCGGACCGAGCGCGTCCAACGTGCGCCGGCCAAAGGTGGCGGCTGCGAGGTCCTCCGTCCAATGGAGGACGATGGCGTCCCTCGCCTCCTGCCGCACGGCCTCCCGCTCCTCCGCGACGGGGCGCTCCCCGAGCGCTTTTCGCCGCGCCGTCCACTCGTACACTCTGGCGAGCACCCATGCCTCCAACTCCCAAGGAGGGGTGCCAGCCAGAGCGCATGCCGCCGAAAAGCCCACCGAGCGGTAGGCCCTTGCCACCCGTAGTGCAATGGCCCTTTGGGGCCTGCGGATCGCCGTTGCGTTCTCCCGCCTGTGCAGGGAGTCCGCCCAGATAGGGGCCCCATATAGGGCCATGCTCCGCAGGATGCCGGCATACAATTGCCGGCACCGCGCATTGGGCCCCCCCAGGTTCGGGAGGAGCCACGAGAGGGCGTCCGCGGCTTTCAGCAGGCGCGTTGACAGCCCGCTGAAATGCGGGCCAAATCGCCACCTGCTGTCCAGCACCAGGCCCAGATATTTCATCTGGGTCTGGACCCCGATCCTGACGCCCTCCACTACTATGTGGGCGTCGAGAGGGCAGCGCTGCCGAGGCCCGTGAAAGAAAACGGCCTCGGTCTTGTGCAGCGCCACCTTCAGTCCCAAGCGGCGGATCCTCCCTGCAACCAAGGATCCGCCAGCCGAGGCCAGACAGGCCGCCTCCCTGAAGCTCCTCCCCCGGGCAGCGAGGAGAGTGTCATCCGCGTAACAAATGACGCTCGTGCCCTGGAGGAGGGCTCCCCGCAAGAGCCAGTCGAAACCTATGTTCCACAGGGGCGGCCCCAGCACCGACCCCTGCGGAACACCGCACTCTGCGCCGTGACGCCTCACCCTGGCCGTCTTGTCCACAAGGAGGATCTCTCGATCCTCCAAGTAGCTGGCCAGGAGGCTCCTCAAGTATTGAGGCACTCCGTGATACCGAAGTGCCTCCAATATTGTCGAGTGGGGCACGGAGTTGAAGGCGTTGGCTATGTCGAATGACACCGCCAACACTCCGCCCCCCGCCTCCACTGCCTCCTTCACCTGACCCTTGAGAAGGGCCAGCGCGTCAATCGTCGAACGCCCTTGTCGAAAACCGAATTGGGCGTCCGACAGATTCGGCCCCACCCCCCGCAACAGGCTATTGAGCCGGGAGGCGACAATCCCCTCGAACAATTTACCGACCTCATCAAGCAGAACGATGGGCCGGTATGCCGAGGGGGAGTCCACCGGGCGTCCCTCCTTTCGGAGGAGGCACAGCTGCCCCTCCTTCCACAGTTTCGGGAACCTGCCAGCCGTAAAGCACGCGCTGAACAGGTCCCGAATTCTGTCCTCCATTTGGGCGGCAGCAATGGCCACCACCCGTGCAGGGACGCCGTCCGGTCCAGGGGCCGTCTTCTTCGCGCGAAGGCTGAGAACCCCCGCGTAGAATTCCTCAGCCGTCACCGGGGGGACCCCCTCCTCCGGCGAAGTTGCGCCTTGCGGTGGGTCCATTGTTGGTGGGGTGAAGTCGGTCCTGCGCGGAAACAGGGACCGGACCACCCCGTCCAGCAACGCCGGCTCGAGAGTCTCCGTCAATGGGGGACCACAGGGGCGTAGTTGGTTCCGCGCCGCCTTGTATGGTCTCCCATACGGATCCCTGTCGAGCCCTGCCAGCATCTCGGCCCTCGCCGAGTCCTTGGCGGCGCCAATCGCCGACTTGAGGACCGTCCTCGCCTCTTGGTAAGAAGCGTAGAGGCGGTCCTCGTTTTCCCGATTACGGGCGCTGCGTCGTCGGCTCCGCGTGAAGGCCCTTCTGGCCGCCACGCATGCGGCTCGGAGCCCCGCCAGTTCCTCCGTCCACCAATAGACGGCACGACGGGGAGGCGGACGGCGAGAGCGAGGCATGCTGGCGTTACAGACCTCGGTCAGGGACCTCCTGAGCTGCACCGCTGCGGTGTCCACGTCCAGGACCTCGACAGGGGGCGACAACCAGTCCTGGAGAAAGGCCGCCTCCCGAGCGGCCTCCCGGTCCAGGCGGGTGAGAGCCCACCGTGGGAAGGGAGATTTGCCAGAGCGGGCCACCCTCCTCTGGGCGGAGATGTCGAACCGCACATGTTGAGCCCTATCCATCGATAGTCATTGCCTCCGTCATCGCCTCCGCGGCCACCGCGGTTCCTGCCTCGGGAACGACGGTGCTGGCAGCCGGACCCATCGGCGCTTTGCCCCTCTTGGGGGGAGGATTGCAGTTCCTCCCCTTCATCACGTGGTCTGCCGGGCGGCCACTGGCGGCACACACTGCGCAGTGCGGAGTGGCAGCCGTGCAGGAGCTGCTCTTGTGGCCCTCCTTGCTGCAGCGATAGCAGCTGTCCGTCCTATCGACCGTGGACGGACAGAGGGCTCGAGTGTGTCCGATACCGAAGCACCTGTAGCATCGAAGAGGCTGGTCTACAAGTGCCCGGACTGCACCCGAGCTGAAGCCGACGGTAAGCCGTCCCTTGTCGAGGACGGCTTTGGCAGCCGCGACTGGGCACTCGAGGCGAATGGTGCCCATACCACCGCGACCGGGCCTGATGTCCCGGCCGTGCACCTCTGCGACGTCACAGCCCCTCATTGCTGCGACCGCAACCACCACCTCCTCTTTGGTGACCGAGTCATCCAGGTCGGTCACCTCGATGGTCGTCGCTTTGACTGGACGGGCCACCTTGGCCGCGTCCGCGATGACCTCCTGCAGCTTGGATGCAAAGAGGTCCGCATGGGCTTTGCCCTCTGCCCCCGGGAACTCGAAAATTCGAGCCCCGGCTTGAGTTCGCCGGCAAGAGACTTTGCCGATCCCCAGTTGAGTGGGATCGGCATTGGCACGCGCCCGCAACAAAATGGACGCGTACGTCTCGCCTCGCTCCGCAGCCTCCGCGGTGAGCGTCACCACAACGGCTGCGGTCTTTGGGGGAACGAGTTTCGCCTTTGTCTTCCCTCTCCCTTTACCCTTTGCAGTCGTCTGCGACTGATTGGGAGGTGTGGTGGCGGGTACGGCAGGAACGGCCGTCGCGGCTTTTTTGGCCTTTTTGGCCTTGCCCTTACCCCTCCCGGCAACCTCGGTCCACCCATGCTGGTTGGACGGGGTTGTAGATGGGAGAAAGGCGTCTTCCCCCTGGGAGGACGGCCCCGGCTCACATTGCCTCTTGTCCGCCGCAAGCGGCGGTCGGAGGCGTTTCTCCGGCAAGAGCCGGTCCTCAATGCCTGCTAAGCAGGCTCTGGTGAAGGCCCTCTCCTCCATTACGACCTTGCGGATGATATCCTCAAGGTTGGAGGTGGTGCCCTCTGCCGCAGGTCTTTCCGCAGGTCTTTCCGCAGGTCTTCCTCCTGCTTGGTCTGGCCGAGCCGTGGCTTCAGCCAGCTTCTGATGTAGCTGGCTGACCTCCGATTGCAGGCGATCGACTTTCGCCTGCAGTTGCCGCATTTCGTCGGTCGCCTTGCGCTGGACCATCTCCTGTATGATGCCACGCATGCTCGCGGCCCGGCATTTAAGGGCCTTTTGGAAGGTCCCTTTCAAGTTGGAGGATTTAGAGGCGATCTCCACTATCTCCTCCTCTTCCTCCTCAGCCATCCGCTCCAGCTCGGCCAGTGAGTGGTCCGCGTACAGAACGCGGGACGCTCCGTACCCGGACTTGGCCCGGGCAGCGCGCGCCCGTTGCTCCTTGGCAGCAACCCGCTCCTCCAGGTCTTGCTGGTGCTGCTCCCGCCGAGCCAGGTCCAACTGACGCTGAGCGTCCGCGAGACCCACGACGTGGGTGTCCGCGGCTGTCGGTGGCTTTTTGGCCTTAGGACGCCCCGCCGAGCCCGAAGAGCCCTCGGACCCGTTTCGCAGGAAGGCCCGCTTCCGCGACTGAAAATCGCCCCCGTCCGACACGCCAGCCATGGACTCTTTGTCAGAGTCAGACAACGAGTCCAAGTCCAACGGGTTCTCAAAGAAGCTAGCTGCAGACGGCGCGCGGCTAGCCTCTGACGCCGAAGCGTCGGACTGGCCCTGAGAAGGGCCTTTTGGTTGGCCCTGAGAAGGGCCTTTGGGTTGGCCCTGAGAAGGGCCTTTGGGTTGGCCCTGAGAAGGGCCTTTTGGTCGGCCCCGAGAAGGGCGTTTGGGTTGGCCCTGAGAAGGGCCTTTGGGTTTTAAAAACTGCCCGAAGGCATCCCGCGTGGGTTTAGGCATAGCCTCCGCAGGTTCGTTCGCTCAACGCAATAAAATAAAATTCGCAACGAAAGCACAGTGCACTTTGGCCGAGCCCAGTCTGCCACTCCGTTACGGTGGTCAGAACTGGGTCGTTTCCAGGGGACGCGACGTGGACGCAAGCACTGTGGGGTGGTCCCCCAACCTAACCTTTTTTTTTTTTTTTTTGCCGGGGTGGAAAATCCTCATGGATGTCCTCCGCCCTGGGGCGGGCGGAGGGGTCTGTCAGACTCTTACTGACTAAAAACCACCCCGGTGTTCCTTCTCACACCTACGCCGGGGTCGCGGGAACACATTATTCTTCCACAACCCCGGCTGGTGCCGGCCCGCTTGCGCGGGCCCCGTCTCGGGCGGGGGGAGTGAGGTGTACTCCCCCCGCAACGTCTGTGGTCGGCGCGCGAGGAACACTACGCGCGCCACCTTCTCGGGTCCTGATGTTGGGGGGCGACGGATGTCCCCGAATCCGTCGTCCCTGGACCCATTTAGGGGGGCCGGAAGAGGGCGTTGTCCGCCCTCCTCCGACGCCCGGTGCGTCTGCTGCGGGCCGGGTCGAGAGTCGAGATCTCTCTCTCCCTTTCCGCAGCCTCCTTCTGCGAGATCACTGTTTCGCAGAAGGAAACCACTGCGTCCCAGGACTCTGCGCCGCCGACCATCGCGTTCACGACGGCCGGCAGCGACAGGTCGTTGCCTACTTCGGTGATGAGGGCACGGCGCGGCTCCTCCCAAGCGGCACACTCTGCCAGCGTGTGCCACGCCGTGTCCTCCCGGCAGTCGACGCAGTGGTGACACCGGGCGTCCGGCTCCCTGTTAATGCGACACAGGTACTTCCCGAAGCAACCATGCCCCGAGAGCACCTGCGTCGCCCGAAACGTCAGGGAGCCGTGCCTTCTCCCGAGCCAGCGGTCGAGCACTGGCCGGATCGCCTCGATGGTGCTGAGGCCGGCGGTAGGGCGTGACAGCCTCACCCGCCATTCCGCCACCAGGACCTCGCGGAGCTGCAACCGATGCTGCTCGATTTGTTGCTGCATCGGTCGCTCGCCCCGCTCCCGCGCTGCCTCGCGCCACCGGTACAGTGACGCGAGCACCTTCGCCTCCAGGTCCCAGGGCGGTGATCCGGCCAGTGCACAACCCGCCTCGAAGGAGATCGTGCGATACCCCCGAATGACTCTGACGGCCATCGCCCGCTGCGGCTTGCGCAGGACAGCTATGCTGCCGGCCGTCAGGTCAGACGCCCAGATCGGCGCTCCGTAGAGCGCCATGGATCGCACGATCCCCATATAGAGCCGCCTACAGGCGGCGCTCGGGCCCCCCAGATTGGGAAGCAGCGTTGCCAGCGCCCCGGCCGCGCCCAACAACTTGGGCGCCAGCCGCCGGAAGTGGGGTCCGAAGTCCCACCGGCTGTCGAGCACCAATCCCAGATATTTCATGGTGGGCTCGACAGCGATCCGGACCCCCCCGACCACAATGTGTGATCCGGCCGGCGGCGCCCGCCGGGTGCCATGAAACACCATGGCCTCCGACTTGCTGAGGGCCACCTCTGAGGTCAACTGTCTGTTGAGGGTCAACTGTCTGATCAATGCCAAGTTCCACCTCTATGCTGATGATCTGCAGTTATACCTTTCCTTCCGCTCCCAGGATACTGCTGAAACTGTAAAAAGAATAAATGACGATTTGGAAAGGATCTCTGCTTGGTCCAGAAGAAACTCCTTGGTCCTGAACCCTAGCAAATCCAAGTATATTGTAATGGGATCTAGGGATTTCCTGAACAAAATGCTTGCTTGCAACATAGATCTCGTGATTGATGGTTGTAGTGTGGAAAGGGTTCTGGAAGCCCGTAATCTGGGGGTAGTATTTGACGGGCAGCTTAATTTTGAAACTCATATCATGGAGGCCGTGCGCAACTGCTTCTACCGACTCAAGCTCTTATATCGTGTCCGTCCCTACATAAGTGTGGATATGCGTGTTATGCTGTGTGAGTCACTTGTACTATCTAAGCTGAACTATGCTGACACTGTGTATGGGGCGTGCATTCTCGGTAGAAGCGAAAAATTGATCCAGCGGGTGCAGAATGCTTGTGCAAGATTCTGCTACAATGTCCCACCGCGTTCCCACATCACTCCATTCTTGAATGAGGGTAATTTGATGAGAATGTCAGCACGTAGACAGCTTCACTTGGCTACCCTACTCTTTGGCACTATTCTCACAAATAAACCGGACTATTTATATAAGAAACTGTCTTGGTCGCGCGATGTTAACAAGATTAAAACTAGAGCATCTTCGTACCTCATGTTAGCCTCATCGCACAGAACTGCTGCATTTCGTGGTTGTTTCAAGTTCGCTGCCTCTCGTTGCTGGAACGACTTGCCACCTCCGTTTCGTGCTATAAAGACAGTTGGTACATTCAGAATCAAATTTAAACAGCACCTATTACAGCTTCAAAAAGATACCACACTTTGAACTTACCTTTGATCTACACGCAGCTGGCAATAGAGGCAAGCGATTGGCAGCGATTATTCGCTGAACAGTACAGGCGCAGATGTTGTTTCGCATTTTGTTTTTGTTTTATATTTTTCGTTGTTTGTCACTTGTGAATATTGGAATTCTGCCACTCATATCATTGGTTTTATCCTTATTTCTCCAAATGTAGTTGACTACTATAGAACACTTTTGTTTGTATTAATCACTATAATTATTGTAGCTTTATTTATTTAGCATTGTGTTTAAACAGCCGTAATGTTTTTAATTTTGTTTACCGGAGTTTCGGCGCCTGCGTCTCTGGTCTACTTGCTTGTCACATAGATGCCATAATGTCATGGAGCACTCTAGCCATAGAGTACCACAGACACTTGTGGCATAGACAAGTGGTTGATGTTACGTCGGGTGCTGACAAGCGGATAAAGTTATAAATATTTTATTTAGTGTATTATTTAAATATTTTATATAATTTGCACTTATTAATTTGCATTTATATTATTTATGTATTATTTGATCGATTAAATATTTCTGTATCTGTCCGTGACATCACAGTGGGCCCTATCAGAATACCAGCGCTGTGACACTTATTTTTAAGTGTGACAGCATTATGCTGAGATAGGGGCCTTTTAGCCTCGTACAGGACTTTGTTTTATTTTTTATTTTGGTGTTATTAATTTTCATGTTTTTATGAGTGTGTTTACTTAAGTTTGTGATACTGCGTATCACACAACGTACTGTATATTGTGTAAATGTGTATTCCTGTGCGAGTCCTAATAAATAGTTTTCTTTCTTTCTTTCTTTCTTTCACCTCCAGGCCGAGGCGCCGTATGCGGCTCACCGTCAGTGAGACCGCCGCCGTCGCGAGCAACGCTGCCTCCCTGTGCGAACTCCCCCGGGCCGTGACCAGCGTGTCGTCCGCGTAACACGTCAGGTCAGGGTAATGAAGGGGAGGAACTGCAATCCTCCCCCTAAGAGGGACAAAGCGCCGATGGGTCGGGCTGCCAGCACCGTCGTTCCCGAGGTAGGAACCGCGGTGGCCGCGGAGGCGATGACGGAGTTTATGACTATCGATGGATAGGGTCGAACATCGCATACTCCAGGCGAACACCAACCACTGCAGGGCAGCCCAGGATCTGCTGATGCAGACCATGGCTGAGTGGTTGGTGGACTTGGCGGTGGTTGCCGAGCCTTACTCGGTCCCCGGCCATTGGCTGGGCGATCGGGACGGCTTGGTGGCGTTGATGTCGCGGTCTTCCACGGACTCCCCTCCCCTCTCGCTATTAGAGAGAGGACCGGGATACGTGGCCGCCGCGTGGGGAGACGTAGGTGTGGTGGGGGTCTATTTCTCCCCAAACCGCCCTCTCTCGGACTTTGAGGATTTCCTCGAAGTCCTCACCGCAGTCGTAGGGACGGTGGCACCGCGCCAGGTCGTCGTGTTGGGCGACCTGAACGCCAAGTCGGTGGCCTGGGGCAACCCGGCTGCCTCGTGCAACGTCCGAGGACGCGCCGTCGAATTTTGGGCGGCCTCATCGCCCAGGGGAGGGTGGCCCGCTCGGGCAAATCTCCCTTCCCACGGTGGGCTCTCACCCGCCTGGACCGGGAGGCCGCTCGGGAGGCGGCCTTTCTCCAGGACTGGTTGTCGCCCCCTGTCGAGGTCCTGGACGTGGACACCGCAGCGGTTCAGCTCAGGAGGTCCCTGACCGAGGTGTGCAACTCCAGCATGCCTCGGTCTCGCCGTCCGCCTCCCCGTCGTGCCGTCTATTGGTGGACGGAGGAACTGGCGGGGCTCCGAGCCGCCTGCGTGTCGGCCAGAAGGGCCTTCACGCGGAGCCGACGACGCAGCGCCCGGAATCGGGAAAACGAGGACCGCCTCTACGCTACTTACCAAGAGGCGAGGACGGTCCTCAAGTCGGCGATTGGCGCCGCCAAGGACTCGGCGAGGGCCGAGATGCTGGCAGGGCTCGACCGGGATCCATATGGGAGACCATACAAGGCGGCGCGGAACCAACTGCGCCCCTGTGGTCCCCCATTAACGGAGACTCTCGAGCCGGCGTTGCTGGACGGGGTGGTCCGGTCCCTGTTTCCGCGCAGGACCGACTGTACCCCGCCAACAATGGACCCTCCGCAAGGCGCAACTTCGCCGGAGGAGGAGGTCCCCCCGGTGACGGCGGAGGAATTGTACGCGGGGATTCTCAGCCTCCGCGCGAAGAAGACGGCCCCTGGACCGGACGGCGTCCCTGCACGGGTGGTGGCCATTGCTGCCGCCCAAATGGAGGACAGAATTCGGGACCTGTTCAGCGCGTGCTTTGCGGCTGGCAGGTTCCCGAAACTGTGGAAGGAGGGGCAGCTGTGCCTCCTCCGAAAGGAGGGACGCCCGGTGGACTCCCCCTCGGCATACCGGCCCATCGTTCTGCTTGATGAGGTCGGTAAATTATTCGAGGGGATTGTCGCCTCCCGGCTCAATGGGCTGTTGCGGGGGGTGGGGCCAAATCTGTCGGACGCCCAATTCGGTTTTCGACGAGGGCGTTCGACGATAGACGCGCTGGCCCTACTCAAGGGTCAGGTGAAGGAGGCGGTGGAGGCGGGGGGCGGAGTGTTGGCGGTGTCATTCGACATAGCCAACGCCTTCAACTCCGTGCCCCACTCGACAATATTGGAGGCACTTCGGTATCACGGAGTGCCTCAATACTTGAGGAGCCTCCTGGCCAGCTACTTGGAGGATCGCGAGATCCTCCTTGTGGACAAGACGGCCAGGGTGAGGCGATACGGCGCAGAGTGCGGTGTTCCGCAGGGGTCGGTGCTGGGGCCCCCCCTGTGGAATATAGGGTTTGACTGGCTCCTGCGGGGGGCTCTCCTCCGGGGCACGAGTGTCATCTGTTACGCGGATGACACTCTCCTCACTGCCCGGGGGAGGAACTACAGGGAGGCGGCCTGTCTGGCCTCGGCTGGCGGATCCTTGGTTGCAGGGAGGATCCGCCGCTTGGGACTGAGGGTGGCGCTGCACAAGACCGAGGCCGTTTTCTTTCACGGGCCTCGGCAGCGCTGCCCTCCCGACGCCCACATCGTTGTGGAGGGCGTCAGGATCGGGGTCCAGACCCAGATGAAATATCTGGGCCTGGTGCTGGACAGCAGGTGGCGATTTGGCCCGCATTTCAGCGGGCTGTCAACGCGCCTGCTGAAAGCCGCGGACGCCCTCTCGTGGCTCCTCCCGAACCTGGGGGGGCCCAACGCGCAGTGCCGGCGATTGTATGCCGGCATCCTGCGGAGCATGGCCCTATATGGGGCCCCTATCTGGGCGGACTCCCTGCACAGGCGGGAGAACGCAACGGCGATCCGCAGGCCCCAAAGGGCCATTGCACTAAGGGTGGCAAGGGCCTACCGCTCGGTGGGCTTTTCGGCGGCATGCGCTCTGGCTGGCACCCCTCCTTGGGAGTTGGAGGCATGGGTGCTCGCCAGAGTGTACGAGTGGACGGCGCGGCGAAAAGCGCTCGGGGAGCGCCCCGTCGCGGAGGAGCGGGAGGCCGTGCGGCAAGAGGCGAGGGACGCCATCGTCCTCCATTGGACGGAGGACCTCGCAGCCGCCACCTTTGGCCGGCGCACGTTGGACGCGCTCGGTCCGGTCCTGCAAGGCTGGCTCGAGCGGTCACACGGCTTCCTCTCATTCCGTCTGGTGCAGGTGTTGTCCGGCCATGGCTGTTTTGGATCGCACCTGCACCGGATCGGGAGGGAGGAGACTCCGGCGTGCCATGACTGCGGTGCGCCGGAGGACACGGCACAGCACACCCTAGAGGTGTGCCCCGCCTGGTCAGAGCTGCGCCGCAGTCTGACCGCGGTGGTCGGGCGGGACCTCTCGCGCTCCCCGGCGTGGTCAGCTCCATGCTGGAGAGCGAGGAGGCATGGGCAGAGGTCGCCTCCTTTTGCGAGGACGTTATTTCGCAAAAGGAGGCGGCGGAGCGCGAGCGGGAGGACGATCCTCTCGCTGCGCCGCTCCGGAGACGAAGAGGTCGGAGAGGGCGTCGTCTCCTCCCTCCTCATGGTGGTGACAGGCGGGCGACAGGCGCGGGGGCGCCTCCGCCCGCATTGCACCCGTCATCACCTTCGTAAGTCATTCCCGGCCCTCCCCCAACGGGGAGGGCGTGAAGCGTCCGCATTAAAGGCGGACGGTCGTCGGAGGAGGACTGGACGTACAGGCTGCGCCAATCTCCCAGTCCCCTCCACTCAAGACGAGGCGGGAGTGCCGCTGGGTTGTTTTAGTGGGTATACCGGGTCAGACCGGGGAGTCCCACATAGCCCCCCATTCCCCCAATGGGAGGGTATGCGTAATGCATTTTTTCCCAGCGCAAAAAAAAAAATAAAAAAAAAAAAAAATAAAAAAAAAAAAAAAAAAAAAAAAAAGGTTAGGTTAGGTTAGTGAAAACACAGGGCCTCAGACTTGTGCAATGCCACCTCTAAGCCCAGCCGCCGGATCCTACCCACGACGTGCGCGACACCAGCAGTCGCGCGTATGACCGCCTGCCGGTACGACTTCCCACGCGCTGTAACTAGCGTATCGTCGGCGTAACCAACACCGAACCCTGCGGAACGCCGCACGACGTCTCTCGCCGACCCCATCCTTCTCGACCCGGGTACACCACCGATCTTTCCGACAAATAGGCCCCGACAATGCGTTGGAGGTAGCGCGGCACCCCGTGGTACCGGAGTGCCTCTCGGATGGTACTCCAGGGCAAGGTGTTGAAAGCGTTGGCGATGTCGAGCGACACCGCCAGGACCACCTCACCCCGGGCGACTGCCTCCTCCGCGAGGACCCTCACGCGCATGATCGCATCCGTCGTGGAGCGCCCCTGGCGGAAACCAAATTGGTTGTCCGCCAAATCCGGACCCACCCTGGTCATGTGCCGGACGAGGCGATTGGCGATGATTCGCTCAAAGATCTTACACACCTCGTCCAGCAACACGATTGGCCTGTACGCAGATGGTGAGTCTGCGGGGCGCCCCTCCTTCTTGAGCAGGACCAGCTTTCCGGTCTTCCACCGGCTTGGAAACTGGCCCCGCTCCAAACATGCGCTCAAGAGGTCCACTAGTCGGGGCCCGAGAGCCTTCATGGCCAGGACCCATGCACGGCCTGGAATGCCGTCGGGCCCTGGGGCGGTGTTCCTGATGCGAGCCACCGCCACTCTCAACTCTACCCTGGTCACTTCGGGCACGTCGTCGTCTATGTCGTCTTCCGCGTCGGGCACATTGCGAGGCGGAACCATAGCCGGTGGTGTGTGCTCTGGTCTCGACGGAAACAACGCACACACCACCTCCTCCAGCAGCTGTGGCTGGAGACTCCGGGACAATGGGGGAGCCCATTGGCGCAGCTTGCCCCGTACCATAAGGTAGGGGCGTCCCCACGGATCTCGGTCCAGAGTCTCCAGCAGCTCTTCGTTGGACGCGCTCGGTCCGGTCCTGCAAGGCTGGCTCGAGCGGTCACACGGCTTCCTCTCATTCCGTCTGGTGCAGGTGTTGTCCGGCCATGGCTGTTTTGGATCGCACCTGCACCGGATCGGGAGGGAGGAGACTCCGGCGTGCCATGACTGCGGTGCGCCGGAGGACACGGCACAGCACACCCTAGAGGTGTGCCCCGCCTGGTCAGAGCTGCGCCGCAGTCTGACCGCGGTGGTCGGGCGGGACCTCTCGCGCTCCCCGGCGTGGTCAGCTCCATGCTGGAGAGCGAGGAGGCATGGGCAGAGGTCGCCTCCTTTTGCGAGGACGTTATTTCGCAAAAGGAGGCGGCGGAGCGCGAGCGGGAGGACGATCCTCTCGCTGCGCCGCTCCGGAGACGAAGAGGTCGGAGAGGGCGTCGTCTCCTCCCTCCTCATGGTGGTGACAGGCGGGCGACAGGCGCGGGGGCGCCTCCGCCCGCATTGCACCCGTCATCACCTTCGTAAGTCATTCCCGGCCCTCCCCCAACGGGGAGGGCGTGAAGCGTCCGCATTAAAGGCGGACGGTCGTCGGAGGAGGACTGGACGTACAGGCTGCGCCAATCTCCCAGTCCCCTCCACTCAAGACGAGGCGGGAGTGCCGCTGGGTTGTTTTAGTGGGTATACCGGGTCAGACCGGGGAGTCCCACATAGCCCCCCATTCCCCCAATGGGAGGGTATGCGTAATGCATTTTTTCCCAGCGCAAAAAAAAAAATAAAAAAAAAAATAAATAAAAAAAAAAAAAAAAAAAAAAAAAAGGTTAGGTTAGGTTAGTGAAAACACAGGGCCTCAGACTTGTGCAATGCCACCTCTAAGCCCAGCCGCCGGATCCTACCCACGACGTGCGCGACACCAGCAGTCGCGCGTATGACCGCCTGCCGGTACGACTTCCCACGCGCTGTAACTAGCGTATCGTCGGCGTAACCAACACCGAACCCTGCGGAACGCCGCACGACGTCTCTCGCCGACCCCATCCTTCTCGACCCGGGTACACCACCGATCTTTCCGACAAATAGGCCCCGACAATGCGTTGGAGGTAGCGCGGCACCCCGTGGTACCGGAGTGCCTCTCGGATGGTACTCCAGGGCAAGGTGTTGAAAGCGTTGGCGATGTCGAGCGACACCGCCAGGACCACCTCACCCCGGGCGACTGCCTCCTCCGCGAGGACCCTCACGCGCATGATCGCATCCGTCGTGGAGCGCCCCTGGCGGAAACCAAATTGGTTGTCCGCCAAATCCGGACCCACCCTGGTCATGTGCCGGACGAGGCGATTGGCGATGATTCGCTCAAAGATCTTACACACCTCGTCCAGCAACACGATTGGCCTGTACGCAGATGGTGAGTCTGCGGGGCGCCCCTCCTTCTTGAGCAGGACCAGCTTTCCGGTCTTCCACCGGCTTGGAAACTGGCCCCGCTCCAAACATGCGCTCAAGAGGTCCACTAGTCGGGGCCCGAGAGCCTTCATGGCCAGGACCCATGCACGGCCTGGAATGCCGTCGGGCCCTGGGGCGGTGTTCCTGATGCGAGCCACCGCCACTCTCAACTCTACCCTGGTCACTTCGGGCACGTCGTCGTCTATGTCGTCTTCCGCGTCGGGCACATTGCGAGGCGGAACCATAGCCGGTGGTGTGTGCTCTGGTCTCGACGGAAACAACGCACACACCACCTCCTCCAGCAGCTGTGGCTGGAGACTCCGGGACAATGGGGGAGCCCATTGGCGCAGCTTGCCCCGTACCATAAGGTAGGGGCGTCCCCACGGATCTCGGTCCAGAGTCTCCAGCAGCTCTTCGTTGGCCTGGGCCTTTGCCCGGCCAATGGCCAGCTGGAGGGCGCTCTTCGCCTCTCTATAGCGATCGTATAGTTCCGCCTCTTCCTGTTCGGCCGCCGCTGTAAAGGGGCGGCGGCGACGTCTTCTTCTTCGGCACCTTGCATACTGGCGTCGCTCCTGCACACAAGCAATGCGCAACTGCGCAATCGACTGCGACCACCAGTACACTTGGCGCCTGGATGGTAACGGCTGGACTCGGGGCATGCCAGCGTCACAGATGTGCGACATTCTCTCCCGGAACCACTCCGCCTCCTCGTCGATGTCGGTTGGCCTGCTTGGAGAGTCCAACCAGGCCTTGACGATAGAGGCCTCCAGGAGAGCCTCCCTGTCCAGCCGCTTCAGTGCCCAACGCGGGCCGTCTCCAACGCCCACCGGGGCCGCTTGGACCGGCCCAACCGAGGTCTGGGCGGAGACGCTGAATCAAATGTATCGATGATCAGACAGCGTCTCCACCTCCTCCAGGACGTGCCAGTCCTGGACAGTGCGCGCGAGAGCGGGGCTGGCGAACGACAGGTCCACTATAGACCCACCCCGCTGCCGCACGCACGTCTGCACGGACCCCCGGTTCAGGAGAAGCAGGCCCTGCTCGACCGCCCACTCCTCCACCAACTCTCCCCGCGCATCCGTAGCCGGAGAACCCCAAGCCGTAGATTTGGCATTGAAGTCCCCCAGGACGATCACGGGAAGAGGACGACTACGACTGACGACTGTGCCCAACTCCAAGATTATTTCCTCCATGTCGGCGAGAGAAAGGCTGGGGGCGAAGTACACCCCCACGATCATTATATTTCCCCAAATTGCCGCGACATAGCCCCGCCCTCGGGTGACGGCCTCGAAGGGAAGGGTGTCGGCGGCAGACCTCATAATCAGTGCCACCGAGCGGTTCGTGTCGCACACCCAGTCATCCCTGGGTGGCACAAAATACGGCTCGGCGACAACTGCCACATCGATCGACCACTGCGCCATGCTCTGGAGCAAGAGATCCTGAGCCCTGGCGCAGTGGTTTATGTTGGCTTGGAGGAGACGACGTAGGGCCATTATTGTGTGTCCATGGCCGTTGTCTCCTCCCTAGCCCCCGGCGGATGTTCTGCCGCAACCAGCGGGTGAACTGGCTGCGAGGAGCTGGTTGCCTTCTTCGTTACATCCGTGATACTAGCCGGCGGATGAGCCGGCTGTCTCCTGGCATTGTTCTTCTTGGGCCTGGCGCAGGCCTTTGACCCGGTCGTATGGTCGGCTGGCTTGCCAGATGCCGCACAGATGACGCAGTGCGGCGTGGCAGTGCAAGTGCCAGCCTTGTGACCGGGCTGACCACAGCGGAAGCACATTTGGCTGCGGTCCACCCCAGCGGTGCACCGTGCCCCCGCATGTCCTCCTTCCAAGCAGCGGTAGCACCGATAGGGCCTGGGCGCTAGGAGCGCGACCTGCGCCGAGACCCATCCTACTAGAAGCCGTTTGTTGCTTATCTTTTTGGCCGCCGCTACGGGACAGCTGACAAGAATTGTCCCGTGACCGGAGACACCCCGGCGTATCGTGCCCGCCTTGACTTGATCCGGCGGGCATCCTCCGGCCTTGGAGATGGCAGCGGCGACCTCTTCAGGTGTGACGGAGTCGTCCAGGCCCGAAATTCGCAGATCTGCGCACTTGGTTGGCCTGGACACTCTTACATCCTCCGGGCCTAGAGACGCCCTGAGTTTGTCGGCGAGGGCGTCTGCTTTGGGACCACTAGTGCTTCCCGATACTTCAAGTAGTCGACCGCCGGTAGCAGTTGTTTTGCACCGGAGGCCCGCTATACCGAGATCGCTCAGCGAAATCTCGGCTTTGGCCTTTGCCAGGATCCCGGCATATGTGAGGCCACGCTCCTCCGCCCCAGGCTGCAGGGTGAGAACCACTGCTGTAGAGCGGGGGGTACTGAGCCTCACGGTCTGGCGCTTGGCCACCGCTTCGTCCTTCTGGGCCTTCTTTTTGGCCCACTGGCGCGCTTTTTTAGATTTTTTGGCGGCGCCCGCCCTCGTCCACTCCGCCTCAGGTCTAGTGGCGGATTCGCGCGTTTCTGGCCTGGCAGTTTGTGCAGGCGGAGCAGCCGTAGCACCTGCCTTTTTGGCCAGTTTCGCCTCCTTTTCCAACTGCCCATTTGGTTTAGGCCCCGCAGTTTTCTTTTGCGAGGCGGCAGTTGGAACAGTCCTCTTCTGTGTGCCCGCTTGTGTCGGTTGGTCGGCACGGGGCGCTGCGGCTTTGGCCGCATATGTCAGCGCCGGTGTGCTGCGTTGGTCTGCAGCTAGGGGGGGACGTAGAATCCTCCCCTCAAGCACCGAGAAACGCGCGTTGAAACTCGCCATCTCCTGACGGATCAGGCGAGTCAACTCCGTCTCCTGTGACGGCTGCTGCTTCGACGGCTGTGACGGCGACTGCGGTTGCGGTTGCGGCGATGTGTTTGGAAGGCCCACCTCCCGCCTGAGGTGCTCGCGGCGGAAGTTGGCCATCTCCGCCTTTATCTCCTCGTGCTCCTTGTGGAGCTCCGCCATTTGTGCTGCGAGCTTTGCGTTCTGGGCCCGCAGCAGCGCCGTCTCTTCTGTCGTGGTGCGTGTCAACAGCACCTGAGCACTTCCCAGAATAGAGGCCATGGCCTCTTTGAGTGCTTTCTGGCTGCAGCCGCTAAGGCCCTTTGAGACCTTGCTCACCTACACCTGGCGCCTTGCGGACTGTGTGTGGACCCGGGGCATGGACGCGTCGCAAATTTGCGTCATTGCCCCGCGGAACCACAGCGCCTCCAGCTCGACGTCATCGGGTCCGGTCGTTGCCGACCCCCGGAACCAGGCCTGAGCAATGGCTGCCTCTTCGAGAAGCTCCCTGTCGATGCGCTTACGCGCCCAGCGCGGGCCGTCCGAACGCGGGACTGATGTTCTGCGGCCGCCAGCGGTCTGGGCGGAGACGTCGAATCGGATATATCGGGACCACCAGTACACCTGGCGCCTTGCGGTCTGTGTGTGGACCCGGGGCATGGACGCGTCGCAAATTTGCGTCATCAACCCGCGGAACCACAGCGCCTCCTGTTCGACGTCGACGTCGACGGGTCCGCCAGTTGCCGACTCCCGGCTCCAGGCCTGGACAATAGCAGCCTCCTCGAGGAACCTAACCTAACCTTTTTTTTTTTTTTTTTTGTTCCTGGGGTGGAAAATTCTCATGGATGTCCTCCGCCCTGGGGCGGGCGGAGGGGTCTGTCAGACTCTTACTGACTAAAAACCACCCCGGTGTTCCATCTCACACCTACGCCGGGGTCGCGGGAACACATTATTCTTCCACAACCCCGGCTGGTGCCGGCCCGCTTGCGCGGGCCCCGTCTCGGGCGGGGGGAGTGAGGTGTACTCCCCCCGCAACGTCTGTGGTCGGCGCGCGAGGAACACTACGCGCGCCGCCTTCTCGGGTCCTGATGTTGGGGGGCGACGGATGTCCCCGAATCCGTCGCCCCTGGACCCATTTAGGGGGGCCGGAAGAGGGCGTTGTCCGCCCTCCTCCGACGCCCGGTGCGTCTGCTGCGGGCCGGGTCGAGAGTCGAGATCTCTCTCTCCCTTTCCGCAGCCTCCTTCTGCGAGATCACTGTTTCGCAGAAGGAAACCACCGCGTCCCAGGACTCGGCGCTGCCGACCATCGAACTCACTACGGTCGGCAGCGACAAGTCACTGCCTACTTCTGAGATGAGGGCACGGCGCGGCTCCTCCCAAGCGGCACACTCTGCCAGCGTATGCCACGCCGTGTCCTCCCGGCAGTCGACGCAGTGGTGACACCGAGCGTCCGGCTCCCTGTTTATGCGACACAGGTACTTCCCGAAGCAGCCATGCCCCGAGAGCACCTGCGTCGCCCGAAACGACAGGGAGCCGTGCCTCCTCCCGAGCCAGAGGTCGAGCACTGGCCGGACCGCCTCGATGGTGACGAGGCCGGCGGTAGGGCGTGAAAGCCTGTACCGCCATTCCGCCACCAGGACCTCGCGAAGCTGCGACCGACGCTGCTCCATATGGCGCTGCATCGGCCGCTCGCCCCGCGCCCTCGCTTCCTCGCGCCACCGATAAAGTGACGCGAGCACCTTCGCGTCTAGGTCCCATGGCGGGGATCCGGCCAGTGCACAAGCCGCCTCGTAGGAGATCGTGCGATACCCCCTTATGACTCTGACGGCCATTGCTCTCTGCGGCTTTCGCAGCACAGAGATGCTGGCGGCCGTCAGGTCAGCCGCCCAGATCGGGGCCCCGTAAAGGGCCATCGATCGCACGATCCCCACGTAGAGCCGCCTACAAGCGGCGCTCGGGCCCCCCAAATTGGGAAGCAGCGTTGCCAGCGCCCCGGCCGCGCCCAACAACTTGGGCGCCAGCCGCCGGAAGTGGGGTCCGAAGTCCCACCGGCTGTCGAGCACCAATCCCAGATATTTCATGGTGGGCTCGACAGCGATCCGGACCCCCCCGACCACAATGTGTGATCCGGCCGGCGGCGCCCGCCGGGGGCCATGAAACACCATGGCCTCCGACTTGTTGAGGGCCACCTCCAGGCCGAGGCGCCGTATGCGGCTCACCGTGAGTGAGACCGCCGCCGTCGCGAGCAACGCTGCCTCCCTGTGCGAACTCCCCCGGGCCGTGACCAGCGTGTCGTCCGCGTAACACGTCAGGTCCGTGCCCGGCGGGAGCTCGCCCCTCAGCACCCAGTCGTACCCGATGTTCCACAGGAGCGGTCCCACGACCGATCCCTGTGGAACACCGCACGACTGGACAAATGGATCTATCACCACGCGCGGGAGCTTCAAAAGAAGCTCCGTTTCTCGCTGGTGACCGGCGGCAGCCACTCGAGGGCCCGCCAAACCATCGCTTAGCGGGTCCCCGAATGACTGCGACCGGGTTCTCCCTCTCTCTCCTCCCTCCAGACAGTTGTTGCCCCCCCCAGAATACGAGGGGCATGACGCATCCGAAATCGGATGCGTGGCGGATTCTCCGACTGCTAAGCAGTCGGTACCACCCTGGGGTAAAATTTTCTCAACTGACTTTTCCATATTTTTTGTTTCCTTTGAAGGGTGCGGTCCCTTTGATCCCCCTGGATCCCCCCCCAGCGCTAACGACCGGATACCCTCCGGCCATACACCCCCTCGGCACGCTCGACCTTGGAGTTGGGGTAATTTTTTTAAGAGGTTTTCTTCCTCTCCTCCAACAAGACTACGCCCACACAACTCACCCTCTGTAAGCAGAGGGGGGGTGGGCGTACGACCTACTCCATCGACCCTTCCCTAGCCCGGTTCCCTTCCACGACCATCAAAGATGATCGGGGAATGGAACCGTGCCCTTCCCCGTTTGTTGAGATTTGCCGCCAGCGCCAATTGTCCACCAGAACCGGTGGGCGATTGGAGCTGACGTTGCCCAGGATGCGCCACGAGGAGGCTCTTCAACTGCACCCTAACCTAACCTTTTTTTTTTTTTTTTTTTGTTCCCGGGGTGGAAAATCCTCATGGATGTCCTCCGCCCTGGGGCGGGCGGAGGGGTCTGTCAGACTCTTACTGACTAAAAACCACCCCGGTGTTCCTTCTCACACCTACGCCGGGTTCGCGGGAACACATTATTCTTCCACAACCCCGGCTGGTGCCGGCCCGCTTGCGCGGGCCCCGTCTCGGGCGGGGGGAGTGAGGTGTACTCCCCCCGCAACGTCTGTGGTCGGCGCGCGAGGAACACTACGCGCGCCGCCTTCTCGGGTCCTGATGTTGGGGGGCGACGGATGTCCCCGAATCCGTCGCCCCTGGACCCATTTAGGGGGGCTGGAAGAGGGCGTTGTCCGCCCTCCTCCGACGCCCGGTGCGTCTGCTGCGGGCCGGGTCGAGAGTCGAGATCTCTCTCTCCCTTTCCGCAGCCTCCTTCCGCGAGATGACCGTCTCGCAGAAGGAACCCACTGCGTCCCAGGACTCTGCGCCGCCGACCATCGCGTTCACGACGGCCGGCAGCGACAGGTCATTGCCTACTTCAGTTATGAGGGCACGGCGCGGCTCCTCCCAAGCGGCACACTCTGCCAGCGTGTGCCACGCCGTGTCCTCCCGGCAGTCGACGCAGTGGTGACACCGGGCGTCCGGCTCCCTGTTTATGCGACACAGGTACTTCCCGAAGCAACCATGCCCCGAGAGCACCTGCGTCGCCCGAAACGTCAGGGAGCCGTGCCTTCTCCCGAGCCAGCGGTCGAGCACTGGCCGGATCGCCTCGATGGTGCTGGGGCCGGCGGTAGGGCGTGAAAGCCTCACCCGCCATTCCGCCACCAGGACCTCGCGGAGCTGCAACCGATGCTGCTCGATATGTTGCTGCATCGGTCGCTCGCCCCGCTCCCGCGCTGCCTCGCGCCACCGGTACAGTGACGCGAGCACCTTCGCCTCCAGGTCCCAGGGCGGTGATCCGGCCAGTGCACAACCCGCCTCGAAGGAGATCGTGCGATACCCCCGAATGACTCTGACGGCCATCGCCCGCTGCGGCTTGCGCAGGACAGCTATGCTGCCGGCCGTCAGGTCAGACGCCCAGATCGGCGCTCCGTAGAGCGCCATGGATCGCACGATCCCCATATAGAGCCGCCTACAGGCGGCGCTCGGGCCCCCCAGATTGGGAAGCAGCGTTGCCAGCGCCCCGGCCGCGCCCAACAACTTGGGCGCCAGCCGCCGGAAGTGGGGTCCGAAGTCCCACCGGCTGTCGAGCACCAATCCCAGATATTTCATGGTGGGCTCGACAGCGATCCGGACCCCCCCGAACCCTTTTTTTTTTTTTTTTTTTTGTTCCCGGGGTGGAAAATCCTCATGGATGTCCTCCGCCCTCGGGCGGGTGGAGGGGTCTGTCAGACTCTTACTGACTAAAAACCACCCCGGTGTTCCATCTCACACCTACTCCGGGGTCGCGGGAACACATTATTCTTCCACAACCCCGGCTGGTGCCGGCCCGCTTGCGCGGGCCCCGTCTCGGGCGGGGGGAGTGAGGTGTACTCCCCCCGCAACGGCTGTGAGCGGCGCACGCGGAACACTACGCGCGCCGCCTTCTCGGGTCCTGATGTTGGGGGGCGACGGATGTCCCCGAATCCGTCGCCCCTGGACCCATTTAGGGGGGCCGGAAGAGGGCGTTGTCCGCCCTCCTCCGACGCCCGGTGCGTCTGCTGCGGGCCGGGTCGAGAGTCGAGATCTCTCTCTCCCTTTCCGCAGCCTCCTTCTGCGAGATGACCGTTTCGCAAAAGGAGACCACTGCGTCCCAGGACTCTGCGCCGCCGACCATCGCGTTCACGACGGCCGGCAGCGACAGGTCGTTGCCTACTTCGGCGATGAGGGCACGGCGCGGCTCCTCCCAAGCGGCACACTCTGCCAGCGTGTGCCGCGCCGTGTCCTCCCGGCAGTCGACGCAGTGGTGACACCGGGCGTCCGGCTCCCTGTTAATGCGACACAGGTACTTCCCGAAGCAACCATGCCCCGAGAGCACCTGCGTCGCCCGAAACGTCAGGGAGCCGTGCCTTCTCCCGAGCCAGCGGTCGAGCACTGGCCGGATCGCCTCGATGGTGCTGAGGCCGGCGGTAGGGCGTGACAGCCTCACCCGCCATTCCGCCACAAGGACCTCGCGGAGCTGCAACCGATGCTGCTCGATTTGTTGCTGCATCGGTCGCTCGCCCCGCTCCCGCGCTGCCTCGCGCCACCGGTACAGTGACGCGAGCACCTTCGCCTCCAGGTCCCAGGGCGGTGATCCGGCCAGTGCACAACCCGCCTCGAAGGAGATCGTGCGATACCCCCGAATGACTCTGACGGCCATCGCCCGCTGCGGCTTGCGCAGGACAGCTATGCTGCCGGCCGTCAGGTCAGACGCCCAGATCGGCGCTCCGTAGAGCGCCATGGATCGCACGATCCCCATATAGAGCCGCCTACAGGCGGCGCTCGGGCCCCCCAGATTGGGAAGCAGCGTTGCCAGCGCCCCGGCCGCGCCCAACAACTTGGGCGCCAGCCGCCGGAAGTGGGGTCCGAAGTCCCACCGGCTGTCGAGCACCAATCCCAGATATTTCATGGTGGGCTCGACAGCGATCCGGACCCCCCCGACCACAATGTGTGATCCGGCCGGCGGCGCCCGCCGGGGGCCATGAAACACCATGGCCTCCGACTTGTTGAGGGCCACCTCCAGGCCGAGGCGCCACCCCCCCGAACCCTAACCTAACCTTTTTTTTTTTTTTTTTTTGTTCCCGGGGTGGAAAATCCTCATGGATGTCCTCCGCCCTAGGGCGGGCGGAGGGGTCTGTCAGACTCTTACTGACTAAGAACCACCCCGGTGTTCCATCTCACACCTACGCCGGGGTCGTGGGAACACATAATTCTTCCGCAACCCCGGCTGGTGCCGGCCCGCTTACGCGGGCCCCGTCTCGGGCGGGGGGAGTGAGGTGTTAGACTCCCCCCGCAACGTCTAAGAGGGGCGCGCGTGGAACACTGCGCGCCGCCACCTCGGGTCCTGATGTATGGGGGGCGGTGGACGTCCCCGAGTCCGCCGTCCCTCTGGACCCATTTAGAGGGGCTGGAAGAGGGCGTTGTTCGCCCTCAGCCTACGACCAACCCCTTGCCCCTTGCGACGGGTCTGATGAATGGCCCCGTCGCCTACCATTTTTCGGCCGCAGAGGATAGGGAGAGCGGCCAACGACATACCGTCACTCCTCTTCCCCTGCGGCCCCACCGCGTCAGCCATCGTACGGTGGCGACCCCGTTAAGGCCGCGGAAGGTAGGGAGAGCGGCGCACCGCAATACCGGCACTCCTCTCCCGCCGCGGCCCCACCACAGTTGCGATGTCGCCCAACAACACCGCAACCTTGGCCGCTACGTCGTCGGCTTGTCTACTAAAGCCCTGACGAGCGGCCCCTCCTCGGGTTCCTCTTAGCTTCACCGTGGGGTCCAAACCACGGCTACTGAGCCCCCCCGCCTCGTCAATGCGGGAACCCGTTGGGGGGCGACACCCTTTTTTTTTTTTTTTTTTTTTTTGTTCCCGGGGTGGAAAATCCTCATGGATGTCCTCCGCCCTGGGGCGGGCGGAGGGGTCTGTCAGACTCTTACTGACTAAAAACCACCCCGGTGTTCCTTCTCACACCTACGCCGGGGTCGCGGGAACACATTATTCTTCCACAACCCCGGCTGGTGCCGGCCCGCTTGCGCGGGCCCCGTCTCGGGCGGGGGGAGTGAGGTGTACTCCCCCCGCAACGTCTGTGGTCGGCGCGCGAGGAACACTACGCGCGCCGCCTTCTCGGGTCTTGATGTTGGGGGGCGACGGATGTCCCCGAATCCGTCGCCCCTGGACCCATTTAGGGGGGCCGGAAGAGGGCGTTGTCCGCCCTCCTCCGACGCCCGGTGCGTCTGCTGCGGGCCGGGTCGAGAGTCGAGATCTCTCTCTCCCTTTCCGCAGCCTCCTTCTGCGAGATGACCGTTTCGCAAAAGGAGACCACTGCGTCCCAGGACTCTGCGCCGCCGACCATCGCGTTCACGACGGCCGGCAGCGACAGGTCATTGCCTACTTCAGTTATGAGGGCACGGCGCGGCTCCTCCCTAACCTAACCCTGACCTGCGAAGGCAGTCTTGAGACTGCCGACGAGGTACTCGCGAGAGTGAAGGAGGCGGTCGGCGCCAGGTTAACTGGACTGAAGATTAACAAAGTACGGAAGGCTAAAAACCAGACCGTCATCCTGGGCTGTGACACCGAAGTGGAGATGACCAGGGTGAAAGAGAGGATTGAGAGCCGTGGCAATGGACTGATAGTAGCGCCCATGAAGAACAAAGACCCACTCGTCGTCCTTAAGGATGTCTTTATGGACGGCGACGACGAAGACATGACCGAGGCACTTTATGCCCAAAACGCGGACATCTTCATGGGCCTACCAAAGGAGGAGATTGACCTGACCATTAAATATAAGAAAAGGACGAGAAACCCCAAGACTTCACACGTTGTGATCCAGGTGAAGCCGAGGGTATGGCAGAGGATGACGGAGGCTGGAGCCCTGTATCTGGACCTGCAAAGGGTAAGGGTAGAGGACCAATCTCCGCTCATCCAATGCACGAAGTGCCTCGCATTTGGACACGGCCGTAAATTCTGCACCGAGAGTGTGGACAAGTGTAGTCACTGTGGAGGCCCGCACCTGCGCGAAAAATGCGCCGACTATACCGCGGGACTTGAGCCGCAGTGCTGCAACTGTCTGCACTCTAGGTTGCAGAAAACGGATCACAACGCGTTTAGTATCGACTGCGCAACCCGGAAAAAGTGGGACTATCTAGCAAGAGCAAACACATCATATACATGACTCACACACACACACAGTAAAACACACACACATACACACTGATATAGAAGTATATATTATATATATATATGGATATATTAAAACATGCATACAAATACTGACACGTACACAAATAACAAATAAATAGCTAAGAAATAATCCTGAAACAAGAAAATTTAATAAGTATATATATCACTGGAATATATATATATTATTGAGGAAAATACAGATAGAATGTTTAAAACAGATATACACTGAGTCATGAACGCACCACCACAAAGTCTAAGTAAAAGTAACTAAAAGATACTATAGATAAGATTATTACCGGAAGGAACTATAAACAAAGCTAAGATCAATGTTGTAAAGTAGAATAAGAAATATTGTTAAAAAGATAACTAGATTTTATAGAATTATTAGAGTAAGGATTAAGTTGTAATAGTATAAGAAATAGACAGTAAGCTCTTTAGATTTAACAATATAACATGTACTCGTAAAATAGAAAATATAATAAAATTTTTGTATTATCTTAGTAAATGTGTAATGTTGAAACTGCATTGTAATGTTGTAACATTAAATGGTCACACATATAGCATAATTATTTCCCGTAGAAAATAAAAATAAAGTATTTATTAGACTAGTGTAAGTAGCGGGAGTCCCACCCGGATAAGAAATGAAAGTGATGAATGAAAGAAAGATCAAGTATGCGGAATATAAGTGCGAGAGGCATAAAAGAAGGAATTAGAATGAATGAGTTATTTAGAGTAATAAGGTCCCGGCGTGCCTATGGCTGGGGAAAGGCAGAAAAAAAAAAAAAAAAAAAAAAAAAAAAACCTAACCTAACCTAACCTAACCAGTCGTACCCGATGTTCCACAGGAGCGGTCCCACGACCGATCCCTGTGGAACACCGCACGACACTTGGCGCTGGTTTCCGCCATCACGTCCCATGTAGGTGACACACCTCCCCGCCAGATAAGCCCCAACGATGCGGCGAAGGTAGAGAGGCACCCGATGATAACGCAGTGCCTCCCGTATGCAGCTCCAGGGCAGGGTGTTGAAGGCGTTGGAGATGTCCAAGGACACCGCCACCACCACCCCGCCCCGGGACACTGTTTCCTCCGCCAGGACTCTCACCCTCGACACAGCGTGGATGGTAGAGCGCCCATGCCGAAAGCCGAACTGGCTCTCGTCCAGGTCCGGCCCCTCTCTGCACAAGTGGCCGACGAGGCGGGCTGCGAGTATGCGCTCGAACAGCTTGCCCACCTCGTCGAGCAGCACTATGGGCCGGTACGCAGACGGCGAGTCGGCAGGGCGCCCCGCCTTCCTGAGCAGGACCAGACGTCAAAAACCTAACCTAACCTAACCTAACCTAACCAGTCGTACCCGATGTTCCACAGGAGCGGTCCCACGACCGATCCCTGTGGAACACCGCACGACACTTGGCGCTGGTTTCCGCCATCACGTCCCATGTAGGTGACACACCTCCCCGCCAGATAAGCCCCAACGATGCGGCGAAGGTAGAGAGGCACCCGATGATAACGCAGTGCCTCCCGTATGCAGCTCCAGGGCAGGGTGTTGAAGGCGTTGGAGATGTCCAAGGACACCGCCACCACCACCCCGCCCCGGGACACTGTTTCCTCCGCCAGGACTCTCACCCTAAAACCACCCCGGTGTTCCATCTCACACCTACGCCGGGGTCGCGGGAACACATTATTCTTCCACAACCCCGGCTGGTGCTGGCCTGCCTCGGCGGGCCTCCTCGTGTTGGGAGGGGGAGTGAGGTGTTAGACTCCCTCCGCAACGTCTAAGAGGGGCGCGCGTGGAACACTACGCGCCACCACCTCGGGTCCTGATGTATGGGGGGCGGTGGACGTCCCTCCGCTGGAAGAGGGCGTTGTTTGCCCTCAGCCTACGACCAACCCCCTGCCCCTTGCGACGGGTCTGATGAATGGCCCCGTCGCCTACCATTTTTCGGCCGCAGAGGATAGGGAGAGCGGCCAACGACATACCGTCACTCCTCTTCCCCTGCGGCCCCACCGCGTCAGCCATCGTACGGTGGCGACCCCGTTAAGGCCGCGGAAGGTAGGGAGAGCGGCGCACCGCAATACCGGCACTCCTCTCCCGCCGCGCCCCACCACAGTTGCGATGTCGCCCAACAACACCGCAACCTTGGCCGCTACGTCGTCGGCTTGTCTACTAAAGCCCTGACGAGCGGCCCCTCCTCGGGTTCCTCTTAGCTTCACCGTGGGGTCCAAACCACGGCTACTGAGCCCCCCCGCCTCGTCAATGCGGGAACCCATTGGGGGGGAACCTAACCTAACCTTTTTTTTTTTTTTTTTTCGGGGTGGAAAATCCTCATGGATGTCCTCCGCCCTGGGGAGGGCGGAGGGGTCTGTCAGACTCTTACTGACTAAAAACCACCCAGGTGTTCCATCTCACACCTACGCCGGGGTCGTGGGAACACATAATTCTTCCGCAACCCCGGCTGGTGCCGGCCCGCTTACGCGGGCCCCGTCTCGGGCGGGGGGAGTGAGGTGTTAGACTCCCCCCGCAACGTCTAAGAGGGGCGCGCGTGGAACACTACGCGCCGCCACCTCGGGTCCTGATGTATGGGGGGCGGTGGACGTCCCCGAGTCCGCCGTCCCTGGACCCATTTAGAGGGGCTGGAAGAGGGCGTTGTTCGCCCTCAGCCTACGACCAACCCCTTGCCCCTTGCGACGGGTCTGATGAATGGCCCCGTCGCCTACCATTTTTCGGCCGCAGAGGATAGGGAGAGCGGCCAACGACATACCGTCACTCCTCTTCCCCTGCGGCCCCACCGCGTCAGCCATCGTACGGTGGCGACCCCGTTAAGGCCGCGGAAGGTAGGGAGAGCGGCGCACCGCAATACCGGCACTCCTCTCCCGCCGCGGCCCCTCCACAGTTGCGATGTCGCCCAACAACACCGCAACCTTGGCCGCTACGTCGTCGGCTTGTCTACAAAAGCCCTGACGAGCGGCCCCTCCTCGGGTTCCTCTTAGCTTCACCGCCTCGTCAATGCGGGAACCCATTGGGGGGGAACCTAACCTAACCTAACCTAACCTGGAGTCTTCCGGCACCCCCCGCCGTGAACAGACCACTTTTAAGCAGCTCCGCGCTCGAAAAATCGAAAAAATAGGTTTTTTCGCGAAAAAGTTATAGTGCGATATATCGTTGTGACCGCGCAGCCGAGCCCTATGTGAATATGAAAACAGTTTTTGGAAAAGTGGAAAATTGTGCGCACAAAGTGCAAAAAAAAAAAAAAAAAAAACAAGTTGAAAAAACTTCCGAGCTAAACGCTGCTCGATTTGGAGTTTGAGCTCGGTAGTCGGAGTATGCAGTCTTGTGCGGCTTTCTGAACCCTACGATTTAACACCTTTTTCGGATTTATCCGCTAAGGGGTTGCCAACTTATTTACGAAAAACCAAAAACCTCGGTGAGCGTGTTTGGAGTTCCCGAGGGTTTACTATAAATCTGGAAGCGGATCCAGATAGCCGCGCAGACGAGGAGCCGGGAGACATTTTCAAAATTGAAAAAAAGCTCAAGGAAAACACCTGGGAGTTTATTTAGGGAGAACTAAACCGTAAGCATATTTTTTTTATCGTGTTAAAAAATAGTACTTCATCACCCCTATACATGTAATAAATTTGGTTAAAATCTGATAAGTAGTTTTGAAATAACGTTTTGAAATCTTATAAAATTCGGGGGTTGTTTATTTCAACCCGAAAAATCTAAAATTTTTGTGTATATATAATTTAATTGTGCTTTCCGTAGACATTATAAAATTTTCCCATTTTTGTTAGTTAATCTTGTTGTTAAAAGGTGATTTACTATTTTGAAGTTACGTTTTTCATTTTGTATCGTGTATATTAACCCCTTCAGGGTGAGATAAAAATCTAAAACTGACACCACTGGAAGGAGTAGCTCCTCCTCTTTCTAGCTGTGTGGATTGAATCCGCGCGAATTTAATAAATATCTATTTAATCGATAATTTAGACCGAGGCTCTGAGCCTAATCTACGTAATTTTAGGTAGTTTGCTTTTCAAATCGTTAAAATTAACCCCTTCAGGGTTAATAAAAAAAAAAAAAAAATACACCAATAAATAGAGGAAATCCTCCTCTATCGGGTGGTTTTAATTGAATCCCCGCGTATTTAATAACTATATAGTTTATAATAAAAACAAGACCGCGGTTCGCAGGCCTATTTTCCGCAAAAATTTGTCTATTCTGTTTTTAAGTAGATATTTTAACCCCTTCTGGGTGAAGTAAAAATCTGTTTTTTATACTACTGGAGAGGTGGCAATTCCCTCTATCCTGTAATATAAATAAAATCCACGCGCACTTTATAAATTTATAAATATAAGGAAAATAAGACCAAGGTACCGCGGCCTGAAGAAATTCCCAGTACTTCCTGTCTATGGTTCTTTCCCGGTATTTTTATCATTAGTATCTATAGCCCTCAGCTCCCAGCATATGCTATTTTAATAACTTTTAATTATCTTTGGAAGTGTCGGAACTATAGCTTCTCCCAGATTGAGGTTTTTACCCTACATCACTGGCTTTACGAGTCCCACAGCAGAGGTAGTAGTTCGGGAACGGGAAGTCGTAGAGAGAAACTAACACCTGTGCATATAGTTTACGTAGTAAGGGCCACGCATGTAACTTTATCCCATTTCCCTACGACCATCCCCCAAAAAATTCGGGGTAAATTCGCGTAACTTCAAAAACTTTCCTCGACTTTTATACTCTCCCCGAAAAATTACCCCACATTTTGGCGTAACTTATTAAATTAAATTAGATATTAACAATTAGAATCAATAGTAGAATCATTTAGGACTAATAAGATCAAAATTGCAAATAAAAAAAAATAAAAAAAAAATAATTTCACCGACCGGGAACCGAACCTGAAAGAAAGAAGAAAGAAAGAAAAGTATTTTATTTGAGACACGCACAGGGAATACAAATAGTAAAAAAATAACAAACAATGTATAAACTAACAGAATAACAACAAAAACAGTAAAAAGGCCTGTGCGAGGCCAAAAAGGCTCCTATCTCAGCATAATGCTGCGATATTTAAAAAAAAAAATAACGCAGCGCTGATATTCTGACAGGGCCCTTTATGATGCCACGGACACATACGGACATCAATAAATCCTAATAAGGGATTTAAAAAAAATATAAAATATGATAAGTAAATAAATACATAAGTTATTATATACGGCAACAAAAATAAATATATATCGGGATATGCCCTCATCAGCGATATTACACTTGCACTTTGTAAGTAGGCGTGGATTGTCGGGCGAAGAAAATAGAGATACTAGTTACAGCACAATCACTTTATTTCACTCACAATGTCTTATAAAATAATCACCATGAAATAACCTGAAGGCAGAGGTCCGAAATATTAAATGAAAGTATGACATATAGCAGTAACCAACTCTTTTATTCCGACAGCTTGTTAATTAATTAAATAGATCGCGATAATAGCTCTAGGCGCTACGGCAGGCGCACCGGGCCGAGCCTGCCACAAGAATGCTCCCCCTCTTCGCTGCGCACTAGCTTACATTAAGTTGCTCGAGAAGTGGGGAGAGTGGGGAGGCGAACGTCCGCTTTGCACAGCGTAACTCGGCCCGCTGTACCTACCGCTAACGGTGACGCCGACACGGCCATACTGACGTGCGGACGTCCTCGTACGCGTAGACTCATCAAGCATTGTCTAAAAAGACATAACGTTATTATTGATGTTCGTTCATCCTGACTAGCAATCTCGATGAGCAAAAAAGATCCAGGTCATCCCTACTGACTGTGCAACCAACTCTGGACCGCTCAATATTGAGCCTTCAGGACTTATACTAGTAATCTGGTCCGGTTCAGCCCTGCAGAGTTTACTACTAATTCGGGACCGCTCGTTATTGAGCCTTCAGAACTTTAGCAATCTGGTCCGGTTTACCCCTTCAGAGTTATAATCTTCTGGCCCGGTCCAGCGACCCTTCAGAATTATAACCGCCTGGTCCGGTCAAATGACCCTTCAGAATTATAACCTCCTGGTCCGGTCTTACGACCCTACAGAATTATAATCTCCTGTACCCTAATTGCGTAATACATAATCAAACGGAATCTGAATCGTTTTGAAACAGATTGCTAATCCATTGCTTCATAAGTTCGATAAAACATTCTGCTCAACAGTGTAAATATCGCAATGAATGTTGTTGAACTGTCAAAATCAAACGGATTAGTCGTAATCGTTTACGAAAATGTGTTACGCAATTAGGCTGCTGGTCCGGTTATAACAAACCCTTCAGGATTGTCACTGCTTGGTCCGGTCATGAATGACCCTACAAGATCACTCCAGTTTATACAGTTTTTTTTTTTCTCTCTTTTTTTTTAGCTCTTTTTTTTTCTCTTTTTGTCTCTCTTTTGTACCTCTTTTGTCTCTTTTTTGTCTCCTTTTTAGTCTCTGTTTTTGTCTTTTTTTTGTCTCTTTTTTGTCTCTTTTTTTTGTCTCTTTTTTTTTACTCTTTTTTTTGTCTCTTTTTTTTGTCTCATTTTTTTGTCCGGACTAAAATGGTCCCTGTAGATTATATAATCAAATAAATTAAAGTACTTGTCTCAACAATCCACACATGCTATGTTCATTGGTAGTTTCACTACCACCAAAGTCATTTACTTTAGAGCCTATAACAGAAACAAACTATTTTAATCTTAAGAATAGACTTGACTTAGACACTCCACCGAATGCGTAGCACGCCTGTGCGATGCCGACCGAGTCTCATGTCATACAGCCAGCAAAATGTCACTGAGTGTCATGTCATTGAATGTGTCGTATCAGACACATAATTCATGTTCACACACACATAACACTCTAAACTAACAAACGACATCTATGAAAACGAAATAACACTAATTTAAGTATTGAAGCGCCGTCACGGCCAGACTGACATTCACACGTCCTTGTGCGTCTCCATCCCCTTAAAGTCACAGCAGGCCCATTTTTCTGTAAAAAGAATAAAACTGGTAGATTTTCCTGTACGCTCGTCCATCGGTGACAAACATTACAACGTTTTATAACCCACAAAATCAACCTTTAGGAGCTGAGCCGGACAACTTAAATAGGCCTCCCTTGAGCTAGTTATCTCTCCAGATAACATGGACCAGGCAGCCAATCAGCGTCTCTCCGATCACTCACTAGTACCACACATATCTCCATTGATCTCATAGCCTCTCAGACTAGACGATCACTTTATAATATGACCCAGAATATCGGCCTGCATAAGCCAGTTCTTTAGACTACCCAATAACACACACCATAGGATGTCAACCCGCATGAGTCGGACCCTTACTTTATCTCACAGATTAGTACCAATTTTACGTTTAATTACGTTTCTTCACTCTCAGAGGCCGAGAGGTTTTCAGAGCTGGCGGATAACGTACGTGAACTACAAATAGACAAAGCATCACTAAAACCACCCGATGACGCCCACTCCATTCGTCAATCGCGGACTGCCGCCACCTCGGCCTCCTTCAAGCTACCCGTCAAAGTGGTAGCTAAATGCACCAAGCCCTCACTTCCCCCGGGCATTGCACGAAAATGCTTACGACCATATTTGCATTCTCTATTAGACACACAACAAAGGGAAGTCTTTACTCCCTGCGAAGCCCAAATGAACCCAGAGGGGGGTCACATACAATTAAGTAGGAATCACCACTGTAGAACGGTCTCATTTTTCCTACTGTGACGCAGCAACTCTCCCAATATTCTCCAATGCTAACTTACGAATTTCACCCAAATCTCACCGAAACCCAGACTCAGAATATGAAGCCACACTTAAAAACCGCGCCCGAGTCCCAAACACAAGTTCTGTTTGTGTTACCCTAGACCTTGGACCATCCGTCGCTAGCTGCACTTCGAGAAGCTCGCCGCGCCAGGTCCCACCAGATTCACTTTCGATTATAACAAGTAAGCACCTCAATGTCCTCATGACTCTCTCTACCCGAACACATGCCCTGCCAGAACCGTTAGCAAAAAGGTGCAACTCTACACCATGTTCACCATAAAATTGCTCTGTCTGCGCCAATACAATACCCACCCCGATCCGAAATGATCCGCGAAGTCGCACCGAAAAGACAGAGCCTCCTTTAGTGCTTCATCTGCACCTGCTGCATCCAACTAAGAAGTGCACTCGAGAAGGACTCATTTAGTGAAAGAGTCAACAATGACAAGAATACTCCCTACCATCGATTTCTCCACACAACTTCTCCGCGATGTCTAAATGTACAGTATAACATTGTGCAGAAACCCTAAGCATAGGATGGAGTGAGCCCCGAACAATCCCTTGAGGCCCAGCACACAAGTGTGAAGTTCAATCAGTGCGTTCCAGTCAAATCATTTTAGTCAGAACCCGTTCTGATGTTAGTATTTCGATCACTTTCTTGTAAATATCTCGTCTGTCCATTTGATAGGCCCTTTTAATTTGATTCAAGATTCTTAACGTAAAACACGTGAAATATGGGGCAAACCGCCAAAAACTAATCTAAAGGACCTACACATCGCTCAAAATAAAATTATTAAACTATTATTTCACTATGATTACCTTACACCTACAGTTAAAATTTACAGGGAAACGAAACTCATGAATATTAAACAACTTCCTGCATATTGCACCAGAATACTTAAAAATTCTAAGTAAGTTCATTCACACAAAAATACATCAGGTACACAATCGCAGCAATAGTAGGAAGGATCACATTTTACTACCGCGAGTGCGGACAGTCAATGGCGAGAGAACAATTATTTTTGCGGGAGGGCAACAATATAATAAGCTACCTATAGAAGTAAAGAATGCGAACTAAACGTTTGGTATTTTCAAGATTAAATTTTAAAAAATCACTTTCTAAATGATCAAACACATCCATTAAACAGACTTGCCCTACTACTGTATTGCTTTATTGTGGCACCGGGATCGCATTCCTTATTTATGGAAATTATTTCTTTTGCGGGTGGATCGAAAAGTTTTAAGTTGTGTTAGTTAATAATGTTATTTGCGTACGAAAAGAAATGGTATTACAACTTAGATGATTTAATATAAATTAAAACAATAGCTGCTTAGTTTGTGTGTCCAAGTTATATTTTAAGTTTTAAAACGTTCTCAAGTAAGTGAAATCTTTGTAATTTATTTTCGAGAAATAAATTTCTTTAACCATAAACACCATACCACCAATAAAGAATCAATTATCCTTTCGCACTGAACTAATGCGAGTTTATCTTCACCATGTAGGTCAGTTTTGATGTTGTGGTATATGATAATGAAACTCTTTAGTAACGTTAACTTTCTTACCCCAAATAGAATGTAATTTTGCAATATCGGTAAGTACATGGATCTACTATCTAATAGATCCCTACCTATAATAACTGGTTCTGTAATTGAGTTAACAGGCACAACATGAAACAAAAAGGACACTGACGTGTTGAATTTCACCACGGCTCAGTTATTCTGCGATTCATATATAACGTTTTCTTTACACAGGTATACCTGTAAGGTAAACTAAATCACAGCGCATAGTACCCTGGATTTTTTGACAAAGCTAAAAGCTACAAACGAACTACCAGATTATCTATTAAAAAGAAAAGGAACGAGCTCACCGGATGATGTGGTTGTCCATACACGTAGCAGGTGAGACGGCTCGTATCACGACTCTTCGGTGCTGGTGCTCGATTCGAATTCTTCACTTCGGTCAAAGGTTCGTACTGCCACTTGCTTCAATCACTTGATTTTTGGACTGTTGTGCTTTAACGATGGCATGTGCCATTGAAGCGATTGTCATTATCCAGGGTACTATGCGCTGTGATTTAGTTTACCTTACAGGTATACCACCTGTAAGGTAAACTAAATCACAGCGCATAGTACCCTGGATTTTTTGACAAAGCTAAAAGCTACAAACGAACTACCAGATTATCTATTAAAAAGAAAAGGAACGAGCTCACCGGATGATGTGGTTGTCCATACACGTAGCAGGTGAGACGGTTCGTATCACGACTCTTCGGTGCTGGTGCTCGATTCGAATTCTTCACTTCGGTCAAAGGTTCGTACTGCCACTTGCTTCAATCACTTGATTTTTGGACTGTTGTGCTTTAACGATGGCATGTGCCATTGAAGCGATTGTCATTATCAGGATCAAACCGTATCAGTCGCGCAGTTGCGGTGAAATTTGACGTTTGCGGTTAAGTGGTTGCCGGAAGTCGTGATAGCAAAAACTCCATATTTTGAATAGATTAGACGTTAGCCCACACTTCACTGTCGTCATTATTTTCTTCAGGTTTTTGCCCTTCGAATCCCAATTCTGATATCGGGATAGGCCCTCATCAGCGATATTACACTTGCACTTTGTAAGTAGGCGTGGATTGTCGGGCGAAGAAAATAGAGATACTAGTTACAGCACAATCACTTTATTTCACTCACAATGTCTTATAAAATAATCACCAAGAAATAACCTGAAGGCAGAGGTCCGAAATATTAAATGAAAGTATGACATATAGCAGTAACCAACTCTTTTATTCCGACAGCTTGTTAATTAATTAAATAGATCGCGATAATAGCTCTAGGCGCTACGGCAGGCGCACCGGGCCGAGCCTGCCACAAGAATGCTCCCCCTCTTCGCTGCGCACTAGCTTACATTAAGTTGCTCGAGAAGTGGGGAGAGTGGGGAGGCGAACGTCCGCTTTGCACAGCGTAACTCGGCCCGCTGTACCTACCGCTAACGGTGACGCCGACATATATACCGTATTAATTTGTGTACAATTTAAAAAATATGTATACGCATAGACCCACCACGCCCGACGCTCCAACATCACTTGTCTGTGGGACAGACTATTCAAATAAACAATATTTAGTCTATGTCAAACGAAAAGACGCGGGCGCAGCCGGCTGTCAATGTGTTCTTCATAAAAAAAACTTAAACTACTTGTTTACATTTTAAAACGAAAAGAATGCTAATAAAACAATGAGTAAATAATAGTAATGACAAATAAGTGTTGCAGATAAATTATAAAGTATTGTGGTGTGTATGACTGACTGGGATGTGTTGTGACCTTTAATATTTTTAAAACGCCGATATCTCGGGAACGGTGCGTCCTAGCCCGTTTTTAAGCAAACTCTCTTCCCTTACAAACCCCCCCCCCCTTGATTGTTTTAATTATTTATATATTTATTTTAACTTCTCACCACATACACCTTTGTGGGAAGTGTGGTAACGTGCTAATGTGGGAGACTTAGACAGTTGCCTAATATACTGAATTAATTCATTTATTTATTATATTTTAATTAATCTATAAACTTAACTCTTTTAACGTATTATATTGACCCCCCCCCCACCTTCATAAAATATTTTTATACATTTTATTTATTTTTTTATTTTTAACCCGCCCCACCCCCTTAAAATCTTTACATCCCCATATCTCGTAAACGGCTGGGAATTTCATAATTTTGACAAAAATTTTCACCCCCCTATAACTTCCCTCTCAGCCCGAACCTAGATTCTGTTAAGACCCCTAGACCCCCTTTTTCCCCCTTTTCACCCTTCCTTTTGACTCTGAAAAATTTATAAAAATATTATTTTATAGAATTTATTAATATATATCCGATATTACACACCATCTACATTCCCCCCTCACCCCTCAGCGTTACCCCACCCCTCGCGCCCTAACTTTGGACTCGGAGGTAGCAGACCCACCGAGTTTGGGCTCGCTGGAACCGGGAGGAGAAGGCCATTCCATCGGCCCTAACTAATTCTGGGGATTGCGCCTTTATTTTATTTATTTATTTATTCTATTTTATTTTATATAATTAATTTTATTTATATCATTAGTAATACTGAGTTTGGGTAGTGTTTCGACGTACAGTTTGCTATTGTAGGAAGAATATTTTATTATTTTATATTATTAGGTTAATTGTGTTATTGACGTAATAACAAGGTAGAGCCGTGCCCTACTTATATTTAATTAATTTTACTTATATACATTTTGACACTGACCCCCCTATACAGGGTCAGACAGACTAGTATACATAAGACAACATTCCCCACCTAACTCGCACCACACATTATATTACATCCTCTCACATACACAACAGATCATGTTCCACACACCAACTACATCTGGCGTGGCCAGAAAACCCACCACTCCCAGCTCCGCTACCTCACCATCAACAGTGCTGGACGCTGCCCGGACCTTCATTAAAAGGCCGGAAACGAAAAGAAGATCCATAGATAACATGGACATGTATAGAAAGAAGCAGCAAGAATATACTGAGCAGCCTAGCGATAAGTTGCTTCAGGAGGTCATGAAGATCTTTGAGGACATACCCTCAAAGGTCCAACAGTACCCGCAGATGCGGAAGGATATTAAAACTTTCCTGGAGACAAATTCGGACAGAGGTATCCGCATATTATTTGAGCTAAGCAAGCGCTTAAAGAATATGGAAGCAGCGGAGCAAAGGACTGCAGTACCTACACCAACTGTACCCTCACTACCTTCTGTATCATCGGAAAACGAAGGAAAGGTGCTAGAAAGACTGGGAGAGGTGGAGGACTCAATTACTGCACGGATCAAGCAAGTGGAAACATACCTGGACCAGACAGTTGCGAAACTCGACTCGAGGAACAACGACCGAGCCGAAGTCATAATTGAAACTATAGAAGCAAAACTCGAGGTCACCAAGACCTCGATAGGCAAAACCACAGAGGGGGTCGTGGGGCGTGCTCAGGCCCACCTCGGGGATCTGGTCGGCACTGTCGCCGGGAATGTCACCGAAGCGAAGACGCTCTTAACCAAGATGGCAGAAGGGACGACGACAGAGATCAGCCTGGTTCCTAGAACATACGCCAGTGCCGCAGCAGCCAAGCCAGGGCGTCGACCGGCTCTTCACTCGATGGCGGTGACCTGCGAAGGCAGTCTTGAGACTGCCGACGAGGTCCTGGCGAGGGTGAAGAGGGCGGTCGACGCCAGGGCTACCGGCCTTAAGATAAGTAAGGCAAGGAAGGCGAAGAACCAGACTGTCATCTTGGGATACGAAACGGAGACGGAAATGAATAAAGTGAGGGAGAGATTAGAAAGCCATGGTAAGGGTTTAAATGTAGAGCCCATGAGAAATAAAGACCCTCTCGTCGTCCTGAAAGACGTATTCATGGAAAGTGACGACGATGGAATAATTGAGGCCCTTCAGGCACAAAATACTGATATTTTCATTGGCCTACAAAAAGAGGAGATGGGACTGATTATTAAATACAAAAAGAGGACCAGAAACCCTAATGCCTCACATGTAGTCCTACAAGTAAGGCCAAAGATATGGCAAAGGATGACGGAGGCTGGAGCCCTCTATCTGGACCTGCAAAGGGTAAGGGTGGAAGACCAGTCTCCGCTCATACAATGTACAAGGTGCCTCGCTTTCGGCCACGGACGTAAATTCTGCACTGAGAGTGTAGACAAGTGCAGCCACTGTGGAGGCCCGCACCTGCGCGACAAATGCGCCGAATATACCGCGAGAAATCAGCCACAGTGCTGTAATTGTCTGCACTCGAAGCTGCAGAATACAGAGCACAATGCCTTCAGTGGAGAGTGTCCAACTCGGAAGAAGTGGGACTACCTCGCGCGTGCAAACACAGCATATCAATGACTCACACACACACACACACAATTTAAACGCACACACATACATACTAATATAGAAGTATATATTAAATATATATGGACATATTAATACATGCACACAAACAATTGACACTTACACAAATAACTACTAAAGCAGCTAATATAAATCCCGGAATAAGAAAGTATAATAAGTATATATATCATTAATATATATATATATTATTGACGAAGAAGTACAGATGCAATATGAAATATAGATATGCACCGAGTCACAAATGCCATTGTTATAGTTTTAATATTTACAACCAATAAGCCATTTGTAACAAACTAAACCATTACATTATCCTAGACTCTTAATACTAGTAATTAAAAACACGTCTTTTTTTATAGATAATGTTAATACTTGGAAGAACCATTAGACTAAGGTGAAAACACATCGTTAAGTAAATTTCATTCTAATGTTAGAAATAAATAGATGTTAATTATGTAAGAACTTTCTCAGAATAAATAAAAGTATGTTAAAGCATCTTAGACCAAATGAACACTGGAAGGAATCTTTAAATTAAGTAAAGGTCATATTGTAAGAGTGAACGAGTAATATTGTTTATTGTTAATGTTGAACTGGACTTTCAGAATACCATGTTAGAATAAGATAAATATTGTTAATAGAGTAAGAAATTGATAATAAGCTTATAGATATAAAAATAAAATATTGTACTGTAGATTAAACAGAATAGAATAAATGTTTTAGCTGTATTATATTATAAGAAAACAATGTAATGTTGCCAACAAAAAAGCAAGCAAAGTATGTAGAAACACCATGTACACATTAAATATTCATACTTTTGGTCAAATTATTTCCCATAGTGCACAAAAAGAAAGTCTTCAATTAGTAGAATAGTTAAAGTAACGGGAGTCCCACCCGGATGAGAAAGAATGATGAAGGATACAAGAAAGATAACGTATGAGGCATGATAGTGCGAGAGGCATATATGATGGAAATGGAATGAATGTGGTTTTATAGAGTAAAAACGTCCCCGCGAGCCTATGGCTGGGGAAAAGCAGAAAAAAAAAAAAAAAAAAAACCTAACCTATCACAATCAAAGTTAAGTCTATGAAGAAATATGTTAAAGCTATCTATGTTCTTATAAATACTACGAATGTTTTGGGTCAGTACAGTTAGTGAATTGTGGTAGTCGGAAAGATATTTTCTGCAGTCCTCAACGTCACATGTCTTTGCTACAGTTTTAAACGTGTTATCTATATCGATAAATAAGTTATCATCCATACTAAAGTAAAAAATAAAATATAAAAATATATAACTTAGTATGTGGCGCTCTTAGGCGCCTTCATAATCTATCGAATTAATGTACCTGAATTCGGCAGCTTTCTTAGCAGGGCAATCCGTGTCTCCCGTCTTATGGTTGGCTTGTTTTTTAAAGCGTGAACATGTAGCACATTTGGCGGATTGTCTTTCTTTGCGCAGTCTTGCATTGCGTGCCCCTCTTCACCGCAGTGTCCACATGTGGGGGCAGCAACTTTACATGTTTTGGCAGCATGACCGTACTGCTGGCACTTACTGGACCGTACTACCTGTATACTCTACACAAGTAAGCCACAAGCGCTTAAAGATGCATGACCGACTTTAAACGTACTCGCACGTACATTCATTTATATAAATCTTTTGTTCGATCTCAGTTGGAGTATGTTGTAATAGTTTGGAACCCCCTGTACAAAAAAAAAAAAAATACATAGCTAATCTTGAAATCGTACAACATAAGCCACACATTTTCGTTGCTTCCGAAAAAAAACATCAGACTTACTTACTAAACTAAACTGTATGATCTGTGTAGGTACAACTGCTCAGAGCTACTAAACAAATTGTATTAAATAGTACCTAGCACTGGTATGCCGCGAGGATGCCCGCTATTTGCAGTGACTTCTTGGCGCACCACCGCGGGAGTCCGCGCACCTCTACGACGTTTAGCAAATAATTATTATGCCCTTTTCTCGGAACTAGATTTATTCTCTTTGTCAGCTAACAAAATTCAAACTGAGTTACTTACAATGATCGAAAAAGCAGATTTACCTATTTTCATAAATACATACATTTATAATTTTAGTACTGTATGAGTAAGACTTACTAATTTGTATGGTTATTTAGTAATATTGCACTCATGCGCATGCTTTCAATTTTATATATAATCTGTGGATAACGTAGTTAGTTACTCACTGATTTACCTAGATGTAAGTGTAGAAAGTAGTGCTCGGCGCTATGGTGACCTAACACGCCTTTCTCGTATTGGTTTGATTTGGTAAAAGTTAAAGTCTTGAGTTATAAGAGAAATAATAATATTTAATCACTAGAACACTTAGTTACAAGAAATGGAAAAATGGTAAACTATATCACTAACTTATTGGTAAAATGGTAATGGTTATGAGTACGAGGTGTCTCTGACGAGATCTATACGCGAACTACTTGTAAAATGGTAATGGTTATGGTTATGAGTACGAGGTGTCTCTGATGAGATCTATACGCGAACTACTGGTAAAATGGTAATAGTTATGGTTATGAGTACGAGGTGTCTCTGATGAGATCTAAACGCGCACTGGCCCACATTTTGGTTGACGAGCGAATGTGCATACATGCGTTCGCTGCACTTATGCATTTTCGCTGAGTGTTCGATTGAAACTCGAACATATTCCCGAGAGCGAGAAGAAAATGCGGGATGATGGATAAAACTAAATGATATGGTGTGTACAAAAACATTAAACTACTTAAACATATTCGTTTCTAGACATCTTAATTGGTTTGTGTAAAAACATTGATAAAACGTAATAAAAGCAAATTATAAAAGCATATTGGTCTACTTAAATAATGATGAAAAAGAGAAAACTACACTATTGAGTCTTCCACAGTATAAGCAATATTGTGATTGCCTGTGTCCGTATTTGTATCCCGTTTGATTGCACTATAGGTCGCACTAGGCCAGCGTTTGGCATAATCGTTTAAACCAAAACCGTTTTCACTTTTGTCCTTAAGATCTCTGGCACTGAGCACTTCACTATATGGTTCGTGTCTTCTTGGTTTCGGTGTTAGCGAAGCCGCTGCTAACTCCTGTTGACAGCGACTCACGCTGCGGCGTCGAGGTTTCGGAGGTAGCGGGGTCACCGCAGTCTGCTGCCGGCGGGTTCGCTCGAAGGACCATGTAGAAAGTAGTGCTCGGCGCTATGGTGCCCTAACACGCCTTTCTCGTATTGGTTTGATTTGGTAAAAGTTAAAGTCTTGAGTTATAAGAGAAATAATAATATTTAATCACTAGAACACTTAGTTACAAGAAATGGAAAAATGGTAAACTATATCACTAACTTATTGGTAAAATGGTAATGGTTATGAGTACGAGGTGTCTCTGACGAGATCTATACGCGAACTACTGGTAAAATGGTAATGGTTATGGTTATGAGTACGAGGTGTCTCTGATGAGATCTATACGCGAACTACTGGTAAAATGGTAATAGTTATGGTTATGAGTACGAGGTGTCTCTGATGAGATCTAAACGCGCACTGGCCCACATTTTGGTTGACGAGCGAATGTGCATACATGCGTTCGCTGCACTTATGCATTTTCGCTGAGTGTTCGATTGAAACTCGAACAGTAAGCTTATGTTAACCATTTATAGTGCGCAATTGTTTGTTTTCCTGAATACATAAAAAAAAAACCTGACCATGGGATTTCGCTAGTTTCACTTACAACCACCGGGTCAGACAAGTTTGTAAATTTTAGTACTATACATCCATGTATTAATTAATGTGTTCCATAAACATTTTATATAAAAAAAAAACATTGATTCTTCAAATATGTATGGAGTTTTTATTGTTAGTGCGGTGTGTGTATCCGATGTATTCGTAAAAATATCATTGCAACATTTTTGACATGTAACGTCACGTCATACGTCACGCTTGTCGCTGTCGCTTACGCCAAGAGAAACGGGCTTAAGGTGATTTTACAGGCAAAATAATCTCTTGTCGTACCATCGATTTCAGAAATCAGATGCCCTCACTACTGTATCTACGAAGCCGATAGACGATAATGTAAACGACATGAGGAGTGCTAGAGACGGCATTGGTCGGTGAGCGAAATGTCGATAGAGTACGTGCCGGTGAGTGAGGGGGAGCAGGACGAGCCCATCGAACTGCCGACCGAGGAGGACGGCTCACTGCTGCTGAGCACTGTGGCGGCGCAGTTCGCGGGCGCCAGTGGGCTCAAGTATCGCGCCGCCGGGCGCCTCCGCGGCCTGCGGCTCGTGGACGAGCGCTTGTCGCCGCCGGGCGAAGGCTGGGGCGCGCACCGCTACTGGTGCGCCTTCCCGCGCGCCTCACCCGAGCCCACGCTGCGCCCGCGCTGCTCCGATCTCATCGTGCTCGGCCTGCCATGGAAAACGGGTGAGGATGCGGTGCGTGATTACTTCGGCGCCTTTGGCGACCTTCTCATGGTGCAGGTGAAACGCGACGCTAAAACTGGGCTGTCCAAAGGGTTCGGATTTATCAAGTTCGCGGAATACGAGTCGCAACTGCGCGCGCTGGGCCGGCGCCACATGATCGACGGGCGTTGGTGCGACGTGCGCATCCCCAACGGCAAGGACGGCGGTGCCAGCGCGCACCGCAAGGTGTTTGTGGGCCGCTGCACCGAAAGCCTGACGGCGGAAGACCTGCGCGAATACTTTGGTGCCTTCGGCCAGGTGACAGACGTGTTCGTGCCGCGCCCGTTCCGTGCGTTCAGTTTCGTGACGTTTTTGGAGCCCGAGGTAGCACAGTCGCTGTGCGGGCAGGACCACATCATCAAGGGCGTGTCGGTAAACATCTCGACGGCGTCGCCGAAGCGCGAGCGCGGCGCGCGCGGCTCGCAGCTGCTGGGCTGGGGGCTGGTGGAAGGCGGCGGGCGCGTGTTCAACTGGGCGGGCGACGCGTGGCCGCCGCAGGCCGCGCCCGCGCCGCCGCTCGACAAGCCCTACCTCAAGTATGAGTGACATTGTTGTGTACATAACCTTTCCCTCGGACCTGGCTCATGTTGCTATGCTCTTTGTTGATCACTGTCAAATTTTATATGAAATGTGTAAATAATAATAATATAGTATGATGTTGTCCTGATGTTTCAATTACTGGTTAAACTTTGTTATTATGTACATACACAAAAATTTTACCTCCAATTTGTTACTTGCAACTTTTGAAGTTGCCTGATCTGGATTTGCTTGTTCATAATTTTATGCATACATTGTATTGTATAAAAATGTAGAACAAAAATACAGTTATAAAAGTTTTATTTCATAGTGACGTTTTAGATTATTTTCAAACTAGAAAATCCACATTTGGGTGAATAAAAGTGGCAAAAACAATTAATTCTACTTTATTAAAACTATAAAGAGATGGAACGCACAGATCACAAATTGTAGTTGCATATCTCTGTGGGCTATTAATACAGGAAACCAAACAAGGAAAGAATTGATAGCAAATTATGTAATGATTATATATCTCGTCTTGCTTGAATGTTTATGGCAAGGAATGTGGCTAACATGTTCTGAAGTGGACAGCAACTTGTTTTACTTCTGGAACACAACCCTTCTGAGAGAAGTCAGCAATAATCCAGGCCCAGAGCAGGTTAGTGGATGCCACATATTTGATTATTCTGTTTATCCACCCTTATGACTTCTCCCACTCTGGGTGGAGCAGAAGGGGGTGTCAGACTTTTACTCGCTAAAACCCACCCGTGTTCCTTCGGTTGCCTGTGCCAGGTCCACGGTATCTCTTTCGAACAACCCGCGACTCTGGCAAAGAATCCACCCCTAACACTGCAAATTTCGTTTATCAAACTAGGCCTAGGGTGGGTTCTCATACATGCGTTTCGACATATCCACCTTAGAGTGGATTTTTTTAGGTGGATAAATCAAATAACCACTCATGTCATCAAATGTTTTATTCTAGGACATGCCTTTTTCCTCATGTTTTTCTTCACTATTTTGAGAGCAGTGAAGATGAAAAAATTTTGGCTAGTACAGACAAAAAAAACTTTGTTTCTGGGAATTTAAACTCCAACCATCTTTGCTTCAAGCAATCTCAAAACCTCCAAGCCAACTACAGATACTTAGAATATTTAAATGTGCTTCTGTATCATTGCTTGTTAATCTAATATAAAAATGTTTTGGTAAAACTTCAAAGAGCTGCAGTTTTGCAGCTATGTCAGATTTGAACTTGCGTGACTTTTGCTGGGGTCAAGTGCCTGCCTGGGTTCGAACCCGCGACCTACGACACGTAAGTCGTGCGTGGCCACCACTGCTCTGGACAGCAATACCTACTTGGGTCAAATACTAATAATAATATCCATGGTTGATACACTTAAATCAAACTTAATAGCATTTACAAAGTAGGATTGGAAAGCGGTTGATGTGGCTCTTCATAGTTTACACAAATGAAACTCGTTTAGTAAAGTATTATTTGATAAATTATTTGACACACAAAATTTCATCAAACAATACAGTCGGTAGTTGAGTTACGGAGTATTTACAGCCCGCTTAACCTTCGGCCTACCAAGTTGACGTTAGAAATCTATGTTTTAAGCGTTTTCATTCAATTAAAATATTAAAACTGCACTAGCACGGTTCATACCAAGATGGTAACGAAGCCGGAATCAGGTTCAGTTTCTGTTACGCATGTAAACTGAATTGTCATTGCTAAAAGTACGTGCCGCGTTAGCCGTATGTACGGCTTTGTATGCGAGGTACTCACGCCTGCCATACGAGTTGATTCGAGAGGCAATCCGGGGATACTGAATAGCAGGTGATCAAGATGGTCGAATGAGGAATCTACATTCGTCTTTCTACGCATTTCTTCGCGCCTACAAAACCTGTTATCAGCAAAATCATATTATAAGTACCTGCATTCAATTTTAAACGTAATTGCCAAAAATGTAAAGCACACATTTATCATCGACGACTCTTACAATACGTCCATGACTGCTAATGCTAAAATCACGCCATAATAACGCGGTCGATAGGAAGGCCATCGTGTTGTTAACGTGAACGCGCGAAGAAATGCGCCCTCAGGCTCTCCAGGGCCGTGTTCATTAGGACTTCATGAGAAGCTTAATGCCTAGGAATATTAGCAATCATTAGCTCCTCCTTCGGAAGTGCCTTATCCAATTAACAAGATAAGATCAAATTAGTAAATAATTTATACACAACACCATACATTTATTGTTCAATGAAAAACACACACTTCTTTTTAAACAAAGACGTTTCTTTTTAATAGGTAGGTAGGTAGTGTCCTCGTTATCTATAAGTCAGCACCCGTCTTATCTGATGGTATTGGTTCGTGGTGTCTTGGTAGGAGTTCATCGTAAATACTTAGCAGCCCAATCAACTCGCGCAGCCCCGCTGCCCACAGTAGTTGTTTCTGAAACAATCCAAAACGAGCCTCAGCGCATAGCAACGAGCTTGGGCCCACGCGATTTGACAAAGGACGAAATCGCCAATCTTACCTCGATGCGCCCGTAGGGGCAGCGGCCGAAAAAGAGAGGTGTCTATTCTTGAACCGGTGACGTAGCGCGCGGCGCTCAGGTAGGCGTGCGCAGCGCCGCCTGGCAGCGCGCGCGCGTGGCGCAACTGCAGCGGCGCGGGCGGCGCGGCCGCCTCCAGCGCGCCCAGCACGCTGCGGCCGCGCGCCGGCTCGGCGCCGCGCGCACCCGACACACGCCGCAGCGGCGGCTCCCCGCCCGCCTCGTGTACAACTTCACCCCTACACCGTGGAATATCGCTTAGCCCGCGCTAATCAAATTGCAGCGCTGTTATACGAACAAAAAACAAGGTTCTCCTCTTATATATGTTTTGTGGTTTTTACCTTGTTTCAGTGCTTTATTTTGCAAAAAGAACTTATCAAAATTATGAATTTTGAATTTTTTAGGTACTTTAGCGGTTTTGTTTTACCCACAATAGTTATGTATAGGTACCTACTAACTTTCTCTGATCCTACTCCTAAATTGTCGCGATAACGCGAACTACACTTCGCGCCCTCTGACGGACCGAGAGAGAGCGCGCGAAGTGTAGTTCGCCTTATCGCGACAATGTGTTCGCAGCATTAGAGAGATTTCGCGCTGCTCCAGCGCGAATTCTCTCTAATGCAGCTCAGGAGAAATCTCCAGTAAAAAAGAGTAAATAAGTAAAAGGCTCCCACAAATAGGCGCGACACTAAGCGCCGCGTGTCGAGCGGTGCCTTTGTGTCGCGCTGTGGCGTCGCGTCCTGTTTGTGGGAGCCTTAACATGGTAAGGTCCGTTACACATACCCGAGTATATCGGCGAATCTGTCGCGCAGTGGCGGCGGCTGCACTGCAGCGTGTAGCGGCAGAGTGGAGGAGGGCGATCGGGGATGCTCTAGTACATTTTCCGTTTCACCTCGTACTGCGCTTCTAAAAGTAATAATTATGCTGCGATAAGAAACAACGGAGCTTCCGATTCATTTAGGTAAAAATACATTATGTACGACTAAAACGAACCTCCTCGCACGTGATGCAGGCGGTGGCAAAACTAGCGCAGCGCCCACAGCAAAATATGGAAATCTAAAACCACAAAAAGAAAAATGAGTTCAACACTTTTAGCTAGTGGATAACAATTTAGCAGTTGGCCCGCCTGACGGTAAGTGGTCATCGCCGCCTCTGACATTTGACAACCAATATTATTATAAAAATTACCGAAGCGCCTGAGGGGCAGTGGGCCGATCCCGTGGAGAGTACCGCATGAGCGCGGAGAGCAGGGCCAAGGCGGGCGGCGAGGCAGAGGACACGACGCGCGCCAGCGGCACGCCCGCGCTCGACGGGAAGCGGAACCGCAGCGCGTCGGCGAGCGCGTACCCCTCCGGCCAGTCGTCTCGGTCGGGAGTGCCCAGCACAGCGCATATCTTGTGCAACTGGTCAATTTCAGAGTTCCCCGGGAATAGAGGCCGACAGGTATACAATTCTGACATAATGCAACCGAGAGCCCACAGATCGATGGGCGCACCGTAGCGCGTGTCGTGCAGCAACACCTCCGGTGCGCGGTACCAGCGCGTGGACACATAGTCGGTGTAGGGCGGGCGCGAGCGAACCTCGCGCGCCAGTCCGAGGTCAGCGATCTTCACGAGTTCGGGTCCGGCACACAGCAAGTTTTCTGGTTTCAGATCCCGGTGGAAGAACCCGTGACGATGCATATGTGCCAGCCCCTGTAATACTTGGTATACAATGTTCCTCAACACTGGCTCAGGAAAAGCACGCTCCGCGTCGCGTATCAGCTGGTAGAGGTTGCCCCGCATGTACTCGAACACGAAGTACAGCGTATCATTTTCCCGTATTACTTCGCGTAGTTTGACAATGTTGGCGTGGTTCAGCTTCTTGAGCGACTTGACCTCGCGCAGGTTCATGGCCTCGTCCCACGAATAGTACTTGCGCTTCATGCGCTTGATGGCCACTTTCTCGCCGGAATCGCGCCGCTGCGCCAGCGCCACGGAGCCGTATGTGCCGTCGCCGAGCTGCTGCAGCACCACGTACCGGTTCATGGTGCCCAGCGCCCAGTGCCCACCTCTATATCAACTCAACGACACATTGTCACACACAATATTTTTTTATTATTTCAAGTAAGTGGATGTTGGATGCAAAAGGTGGGAGATAACAAATTTTTGTCCTTTTTTGCTTGAAGCAACTATCCATGTGAGCGTTGAATTTTTAGTAAAGCACGAAGCAAATGGAAAATTTATACAGTATCCTTGGAAATTTGACGACATTCAAGGCAAGTAGTTTACATTTCTCAGTAATAAAAATAAAGAGCCGACACTTTTTGACATTCCTAAAAAGACCAAAATCGCTCTAAATTGTTCGTACAAAGTTCACAGGTTGTTCACAGTAAAAATTTGTTAACAATGCACCAGGAATACTTTTTAAAATCAAGTGTTATACAACATGTACATGTACATGCTATTTACAGTTAATTGTTTCTATGGTTACCTGGCGATTGTGACATATACATAACCATTGAGTTTTGTTTACAAAGCCAGCAGCTTCAACTTCAAAGTCTCCCCACTATCCCAGTTCGTAACCGAACCGTTTTAGGTGAAAGCGCCAGGGTAGCCTGTGAAATTCTAATAGTACGGTTTCCGGTTTCCTAGACTAGCGGTGGCCGCCACATGCGTCCGTCCGTAATGTCCAATTATTTTATACAGCCTTTTTTGACAGCTCAATGTCAAATACTGGTGAAAATGTCAATTCTCATGACGTCTGTCATGAAAGGAAACCGTTGGTAAACGTTAGAACGTACGCAATGTCGGGTATGTTACACAAGTATCCGTTTGAATTCATGGGTTCATAACCGTGTCCACCATTAAAGATCAAACACATAACGCATTGCTATGTTATGCTGGTGCACCGAATGGCACCCGTTTAGACGTCGTGACGTGTCTGCTGGCTGCCGATTGCGAAGTGGTTTCTCAGCTTTGATGTCGCTCCTCCGTGTGAATCTGCGTCGTTTAACAGTGCTTTGCTTGTGACGAGCAGGTCTTGAAACCTGAGTGTAGTGTGTGCCAAGGTGCCAAGCCTACTCGTTGCAATTCATACAAGCTAGGTTTTTTGTTTTGCAAGTGCCTATTCCTAAACAGAACGATATAGTGGATGAAGAACTTCACCAGGCATAAACCACCCTGTTGGGTGGACCTATTTCAACCCATTGGGTACAACTTGTGTTTGATATTTCAAATTTGACAGATCAAAGGTTTACGGCGAGTTTTTTTTACTGTCATTTTGAAAGACAGCAGCAACTACTTACAGCAGTATAGATCACTGCGATTTTGACCGTGATGCAAAATCAGAACAAAAGTTAAATAACTATAAAAAAGGCTACTAATGAATGTCATAGTACAAAAAAGCAGGTCAGTTCAACTTCTGTCCTGCTATAAATGCTCGGGTTAGCCCCCAGTATGCTCTGGATTTAGGTGTCAAAAATGGGATGGCCGATGAGATCTCTATAGTACGTACTAATTCCATGGACAGAATGTATTGACCGTATTTGTTTGACATTGACAGGTCTGCTTACGAATATTTCACAGATGACACTTGACAGAGACAAAGCTAGCATTCTGCTCAATTCTGCTGTGTTTATTGGCTGTGATCTGTGATAAACTGTGAGTGTTCGTTCAACGATTACAAAATTACAACGGCAAGCTGCAATTAGCGAATATTTCAATCAAATAACTCAATGCTGCCATGTTGTGATTCATCATCTAACCACCCACGGCAGAGTATAATATCATACAAGTGATTTATGATCGTTTTGAATCCATTGAAGTCGGATCGACTAATACTCAAAGCTCCTACACTGGTCGGATCGGGTCAACAATGCCATAAAAATAATCAGAACATTAACATTTTGCTTAATAAAAAAATAAAGTCAGTTGCCAAGTAAACTTACGGATATGTATGACAGACATGAGTGCCGTGTTAACTAGATGTAGAGTGAGTTCGGAGCAACTTGATTTATTACTGTCGTTTATGGAAGAGCACCCCGACTTCGCGGCCGGTAAACAATCAATATACTCCCGGTTCAGTTCGAGCAAGCTGTGGCGACTGCTGGCGGAGCGGCTGAACGCGGCGGCCGTGGACAGCGGCGGAGCGCGCAAGTCGCCCGACAAGTGGTGCCGGGTCAGTCACTCGCTTCATGTTGTGGGGTACTCATGTGACATGCAATGGTGCTGGTGCATATCTTTGAAGCACTAGCATAGTATTTTGACTTTTCGGGTGAGAAGCCCTGGCTGCCCCTGGGATTGAATGCTTACTTTAATGTTTCTACCTTTCTTAATTCCTGTCACACCACACATCTGCACTACACATCTGATATAAACAGCGTACATGCAATCTAATTTATTGATTTTTAAAAGGCTTACCAAGATATTCTCAATTGCAATTCTTGCAATGTATTAATTTGGATTTTCTTAAATCCCGGGACCAAGTTGTCATGTTTATGATTATCTGATTTTAGAGGAGGTATTGAACTTTCGTTGGGATGTGATTCTGTATACAATCTTATTACGCACTCATATGTTCCATACATGTCCAATGTTTAGGTAAATTTTAATCTATAAGCATAACTATTCCAAACTCTGGTGATAATACAGAAAATAATGATATAACTCTAGAAATGAAGACAAACTTCTTAAACTGAATGTAAAGAAAGTTAAAACCATCAATAGTACAAGGTGTTTTCTATTCTGCTATTTTATGGTGCAGTTAAAATAATGAAAAACGGGGGGGGAGGGTTGGTAGCACACCATAAGGGATAAAAAAAATTGTGCACAATAAGCATGTGAATTGCCATAAGATAAGCCTTGAAAAATTATACAACCTGTTTTTTTTAGATTCAACTCTAGGCTTATATTCTGTATGTAAAAATAATACTAAAAGTCCTAGAATAGGTGGTCTAAAAATGCATAGTTTCGGAGATATCATCAATCATAATTAAATTAGGTCAAAAATTGTCACCAGCATGACGGATCTTTACCTTTGCGAGGTTGCCAATTTTGTATGCTTACCGTACAAAACAGACCCACAACGTGTCTAGGTATCTAAGTTTCATGGATAAAAACGAGTAATTATATACATATATTCAAACCAATCATTCATATTTAAAGCTAAGAAAATGCGACGTTGTCATATATTACGTAAGGGTGTTTTACATTAATAATTGTGACTTAGTCAAACTATTTTGTATGAAAAATGAAAAAATAAAAAGGATGATTGAAACATAATTCATATGCCAGTTGATGCTTTGATATGGTCTCAATCATACCCTACAGTTATGGGCTATCAAAAAAAAAATAAACAGGTTATATAGGAGTTCTAAAATTACTTATTTTGAAGTTACATGTTTGTTAAATGTAAATGATTTTTTTTCTGTAAATAGGTTTGTAAAAACACTTTTACACGTCAAACATATTTTAAAAACTAGATGAGATTGGCGTTTCCTATCTGACTACTCTGAGAAGAAACGCCGAAACAAACTCAGAGGTCACAGTCTCTTTTAAAGTCCAGACATAATCTTGGTCCAGGTCATGTGAAGACCATGTGGATTGATGTCTGAAATGGTCTTTTGAGGAAAGAACCACACAGAATGAGTGTACCTGTCCAGTCAGTGCAAGCATTTATCAGTTTTCATGCAGCTCAACACAAAACTAAAGGAGCTAAACGATTCGACGAACATTAGCAAAGTAAGGACATTTGAATAGGCCGCATAAATTACTCAAACTGCCAGACCATGATTAAAACTAATAAAAAAAATGCATTAAAAAAAACGACAAATCCACAATGTCTTCACATTCACAATAATTAAAATAATATAATACTTTACAAAGTAAACTAACATGTCATTGTATACATAAAGTCCATCAATGTCAAAGTGTAAATAAAAGTCCGAAAATAATCTTTGTCATCATATGAGGACCATGTAGACTGGTGTCTGAAATGGTCTTTTAAGGAAAGAACCACACGGATTTGAGTGGACCTGTCCAGTCAGTGCACGCATTTGTCAATCATCGTGCAGCTCAACTCAGAACTAAGGTTACTGTTGGTTAGTTACAGGTTGTAAAAAGTGTCCCCATTAACTTTTCAACTATTAAGCGCAAAATTCTCAAAAAGATAAAGGTGGTAGAACTTAATAAACACTTTCAACTAAAATTGGTTTTTGAATAAAGCCTACTAGCACGTTATGGATTATCCTAAATACCAAGGAGTTAACAGCTAACTCGAAAACGAAGGCTAACGGGCTCTACCAAGAGTTAGAGGTAAACTTTTGAATATTAAACCCACCAATGTGGGACAGTTGAATTAAACTGTGGGTTAATGTTAGTAATGTAAAATTGGCTCTAAGAGGTACCACTGATAACCTATTTTATATTTTACATCAATCAACATTTAAGTGTACATTTGGTTGTATATTAGCAGACAATACATTCATGAACTCATAAAAAATAATACATTTAGTTAATAAAACACTTTGAAACATATTTTTCTTGCTGAATTTTTTGTCAATCAATAAACTAAATCTCCATGGAAACAACATACAAGAATTATGATTAAAATGAAATGACATGTAATAAAATTCAAAGAAAAGAAAGTAATAAGTATCAAAATTTCGTGTAAAAGAGATGGATATACAATTTCCGTTCATTGTCTAACTTTTGGTTGGATTAAATATCCGGCAAAAACATTGCAATTATATTTTATTGATTGAATTGCTATGTTCCCAACTCAAAAAACTAACCCGCTGTTACTTTTTAACTCAACATATATTAAGAGTTAAAATGTTAGGTACTTAACTTCGAATTTCCAAACTCTACTTTTTTCATTGATCCCAGCTAAACATGCAAGTGGGCCTTAGTTATAATAATATTTCGTCATCATCTCAATTTATTTGGGTGTTGGCTCAACATGTGTTTTTAACATACTCAAAATTAAATTTTCCTTACATTTTCCTCATTCCTCCGCTTCACATGCCCATACCACAGCAACCAATTTCCATAAAACTTTTCATACACGATGTGCCACGAGTTCCCAGAAATAAACTGAGCGAGGTGCGCCCTGTAGATCTTCAAGTAGATTTCGACGTTGTTTGCTTAGTCCCGTCTATCGTAAGTTTAATGTCTTTGAGAAATACTATGAAGTACAAATATTTTGCTGTCGATGAAATTAAATACTAAAAAAAAACTAAAATTAGATACGTAAATATTCATCCCAACTGACTACGGAACCCAACGTGTGTGGTCCGACCCGAGATCCGACACACGTTACCGGTTTTTTTTTTAAATTTGTTTGGGCCTGTATTTGAACAATGTTTTTGTTCTTCTCTCAATAAAACTGGATAACTAATCATCTGGTACGTTGTAACAAAGCAATGGTAAGAAAGAAAAGTAATTATAATGATGTTGTTACAGTATTGGGCTGACATAAAATACAAAGCCCGCAAGAAGTGTGCCGCCGGCGGCGCCCTGGGCGACCTCTCCAGCGCCGAGGAGCGCTTGCAGAATATATTCAACAGCAGCGGCCGAGAATGTGAGTTACGAGGAACAGAATGTATAAGCGAAGCGCAATAGCATGAGGACATACGCTGCGGCAGGTTATACAGAAGACCGAGGAGTATAACCTCCCTCTCTGCTTAGCGTTTGTGCACTACGAGAAAGCCTATATTCGATCGAAACATTGACTGTACTGCAGTCTCTTCAACGGTGCCAGATTGACTATCGGTACATCGAGGTGCTGAAGTGTCTGTACGAAAACGCCACTATGTCAGTCCGACTCCAGGACCAGACCTCGAAACCTATCCTCGGTGTGAGACAGGGAGTCGTTATCTCTCCGGAACTGTTTACCGCTGCACTGGAGGATGTCTTCAAGGTCCTGGACTGGAAAGGGGTTGGCATCAACATCAATGGCGAGTACAATCACTTACCTTCGGTTTGCTGCCGACATAGTAGTCATGGCTGAGGCCATGGAGAACCTCAGTGTTATGCTCGATGACCTCAGTAGAGCTTCCGAAAGAGTGGGTCTCAAAATGAACATGGACAAAACAAAGGTCATGTCAAATGCCCATGACACCCACTCTCACGAAGATCGGAGACACCACACTCGAAGTCGTGGACAAAAATGTTTTCCTAGGACAAATTGTCGTCAGGTAGGTCCAACTTCGAGAAAGGCGTCAATCGTCGAATCCGACTCGGCTGGGCAGCGTTCGGGAAGCTACGCAATATCTTCTCGTCCCACATACCGCAGTGTCTCAAGACGAAATTCTTTGACCAGTGCGTGTTGCCAGTGTTGACCTATGGCACTGAAACGTCGCTCACAATGGGCCTTATCAGAAAGCTTAAAGTGACCCGAAGGGCGAGTTTCCCTACGTGATCGAATCAGAAACGAAGAGATCCGCAGGAGAACCAAAACAACCGACAGAACTGCCAAACTTAAGTGGCAGTGGGCGGGGCACATTAAATAAATAAAATAAAATAAGTTTATTGACACAAAATACCTTTGCATACAATACCAATACAAATACATTTCACAGATACCTACATTGTATTTTGGGAAAAGGCTGCACAAATAGTTTAAAACCCTGTCTCCTAAACTGTTAAAACCCTGTGACCTAGGAGTCAGTGTAACTTCGTGTACAAAAGAAAAGAAGGTCTAAGGGATGTAGTGTGGTGTATTTTGTTTAGTGAGAGGATGTGTGTGTGTGTGTGTGCGAGGGTGGGTGTGTGTGTGCGATGGTGGGTGTGTGTGTGCGAGGGTGGGGGTGTGTGTAGTCGAGTAAGGAGTCTTCGTGTGCTGTTGCAAGTGTTTCTAGTATCCGTCCTTGTAGAATAATAATGATTATTTCATGCCTACATTATTTTAGAAATAATGTCTTCTGTACGGGAATAGTCCTGATTATACAGCCAGTTTTGTAATTTAGTTTTGAGTTCGTATTTATTTAAATTACTCATTAGGTTATGCTTATTGACCCTTCTGTAAATGATTGAACTTATTATGTCGGCTAGCGAAAGCTGTTTTGTGAGACACTGATGGGCACGCAGATTTGGCTTTACGAGTGGTTGGATCTTAAGGAGGAACCTGACTATGCTTCCTGAGGGTGGAATTGAGCACAAAGAGCTGCCGCACAGTAGGTACCCTGCATTCCGCGTACAATTCACTTGTGGCAAATCTATACGGCTTGCTGAGCATCACCTTGAGCACAGCCCTCTGGGCACGTTCCAATCCAAGCAGTTTTGTCTTAGCAGTGCCACCCCAAACCGGAATGCAATAACTGATGACACACTGGCAAAGTGCAAGATATACCATTTTTTATGTTTTGGAGTCAGCGCATTGCCTTAGAGACTTGAAGATATAAATAAGTTTCCTGACCCTTGACGTTAGGCTTTCAACTTGAGAGTACCACTACTTTAGTCCGTCATCAATCAGTACACCCAGGTATTTGGTTTGAGTTAGTGCTGAACATGAACATGAAGAGGAGTCCAAGCCGGTATGAGCACTAAACATTTAAATCAGACGGAGCATTAGTCCAGCGACTAATGGAAAAAGGAATGTAGTTGGTTTTAGCAAAGTTAAGTGACAGAAGGTTATTCTGCTGCCACCTCACAACCGTATGTAGCGAATGTTCTGCGTGATATTTCACGTCAGTCCTTGTATCCCCATACACTACGATCGCAGTATCGTCAGCATATGTGAATATCTTGGAATTGGGGAGTGCTAGTGTGCAAATATATTTATATATATTAGGAAGAGCGTAGGCCCCAACACACTGCCCTGCGGAACTCCACATTGCTCGCTTAACTGATGGCCGATGGAGCCGAAAGGTTCTGGACTGGCAACCGCGTACCGGAAGACGTAGCGTTGGAAGGCCTCCCACAAGGTGGACCGATGACCTTGTGAAGACCGCAGGAATCCGCTGGATGCGGGAAGCCCAGAACTGTTTGAAGTGGCGATGCTTGGGGGAGGCCTATGTCTAGCAGTGGACGTCTTTCGGCTGAAATGATTATGATGATGTTGACATTGTGTTGCAGGTTGTGGGGTTTTGTTCGCTTTCTAGCTGTCGGTTGTTAGTATCGAAGTTGTTACGCAATTGCTTCGCAGACTAAAATTAAATGTTTACAGAGTATTGAGGGTGTTCCTATTCATGATCATAGTAATTATTTATTAATAATGGCGACACTACTTTTCCAAACGTCAGATGACATTTTTACACTAGACTTTCACTTGTAAAAGTACTTATTGTAACTAGTTCCATACGAGGTACGCACTAAAGCACTAACAAAGACGTGCGCGGTCTACAGCAGGTGGCGCGCGACGTGCTAGCCACTCTGACGACGAGCGCAAGCCGGCGCTGCTGGACGACGACATGTGCAGCGAGGGCTCCGCGCCCGCGCCCGACGCACCGCGCCTCGCCACCGAGGAGCTGCTGGCCGAGGCCGCCATGCGCAGCGCGCTGGCCGCCGAGAAGCAGGCCGAAGCCGTCGCGCAGGCCGTGGACCTGCTGCGCGACCTGCTGGCGCTACTACGCGAGCGCCACGCGCCGCCCGCCCCGCTGCAGCACGCGCCGCACGAGCACCTGGCGCCCATGCAGCACCACCACCACCGCCTGTGAGCTAGCGGCGCTCGCGCAGCCCCACGAGCGCTGCCACTCGCTCGTACACCAGGTCGGCTCGGGGCCGGGCGCGCGCGGCGCCATGCCGCAGCACGTCGCGCAGCAGCTGCGGGCGCGCGCGCAGGCGCTGGGCGCGCTCGCGCACGGGCGCCAGCGCGCGCTGCAGGGCGGCGGCCACGACGCGCTTGTACTGCGCCGTGGTGAGCCCGTCGGCCTCCAGCACGGCCTCCTCGGGCAGCTTGTCGTCGGCGAGGCAGTGGATGGTCACCAGGTTGGACACGCCGGGCCGAGTCTCCGGGTCGAAGCTTACCTGTGTGCATTCAAGGTATACGCTCGATCTAAACCTAGTGCGGTGCGGTATGCGCACTAGGTTTAGATTCATTCTGATCGTAGCGATCGCGACGCCTTGACCTTCAGGAATTCGTAATAAACAATGGCGGCCAATATTCTATTTAAAACTTCTCCATAACGATTATAAAATGTATTATGACACGGAAATAAACAAATACTCCAATCCCACCGCGTAAAGTTGCGGTCTCCACTGTTCGAATGCTTTTTGTCGCAGTCGTGCATCTTAGTTTAGCAAGATGAGTGACTCACTTATACCCGAAAAGACAATAATTAAAAATCTGTTTACGTCAATGATATGATTAAAAGTATTTTTGAAGTACAAGCTATTTTAATTCACCTTTCTCTTTCTTTCACTATTTATTAGAACTTAGAAAAAATAAGCAATACTTTATAGCACTGCGCTTTTTAGCGCTTATGCGCTCGTTCCGACAGAGGACGAATGCAATTTATGCACGATGCCCCGCCGCCCGTTTCGCGGAAAATCCATGCCACAGTATAATATATATTTGCAGTTGATCAACAGAATTTGTGTTTTTTCGGTGGGATCCCCCACCACCCACTGTCTTGGACACGCAGAAAGTTTTGCGAAAATAAAATTCTATAGTTAAATATTTATTTGTAAATCTTTTCAAAGTACTCTCCACTAGCCTATATACAAAGTTTCATGCGTCTGAACCAGTTTTCGAAACACTTTTTCCAGTCCGCAGTAGACATCACGTACAGCCTGCTCGAACGCTGACAGCGCATCTTTCAGCGACGAAAATTTTATACCTTTGAGCAGATTTTTTATTTTCGGGAATCAAAAAGAAGTCACACGGTGCTAGGAGTTTGGCCGGCGTGCTGTCCAGGAAGTCCCTCGTTTTAAGCGCGGTGTGCAAAGGCGCGTTGTCGTGGTAGAGCAGTAGAGCAGCGTGTTTGGTCGCTTGTTGTTCACATCAGAGAAAACTTCTGGCAAGCATTTGGTAGTATACCATTCAGCGTCAGTCAAATTGAAAAAGCTCGCGATCAAAATCTTCCCTGCCCAACCCTTTAAAAGAATACAGCCGTGATGTTATGAAGAAATTGATTTCCGCAATGTTTTTGCGCAACTGCAGGCTTTCACGCAAGTGTCCATTCGCGTAAAAATAAATATAATTCTTTATAATTATAACCTAATTACTACCACTTCATTTTTTTAATTATTAGTTATTAGGTTCAAGTTTATACAATACTTACCTAATCTATGTATAACCTTAAAAATACATACTAGTAAAATATTTATAAATAATACAGGTTGGCCAAAAAGTCGTGGATCAAATGCAACTATACTATCAGCTGCAAAAAAAAAATATCTACGGTAGGTCCTTAAGGTCAACCCCTGCAGTTTTATAATTTTTCTTGTGTTTTTATGAGAAAATTACATTTTTTTACTAATTCTTATCAAAATTCGAAAAAATCTATATAGTTTTTTTTTATTTTCACTAGATTGGTACTGATGAGTCCTTGCGTAAGACATGCTATTTATATGCTATTTATGGTTGTTTATTGGGTGTGTTGAAGATAATATTAAGTTTTTACGAAATTTGTTTTTCTCAAATCATAACTTTTTATTTACTTCGGACCCCACTGTGAAAAAAAAATACTCTACCGAAAAGTGACCCTGTATTACAAGTTTTGGCGCATTTAATAGGGATTCTGAAAACACATGGCTATGCGTAGCTTTGATATCTTTCGAGGACGATCATTCGTAGCAAGGCCAAAGTGAACCCAATCATAAAACTCGGTTAGGACTATTTAAAAATAAACTGGAACTAATACAATTAATGACAAAGACTCTCTGCCTCTCTTTGACACTAACCATTTCATCCCTTGTCAATAAAAGGCCAGTTCGCCCGTCACTTCAGGTAGCGATATCTTTTCTAGGAAACAAAAGGCCGGGGCGGTGGCGGGGGGATGCGCGTGATCATCTTTCTTTAGAATGTAAACATTCTGTTCTTTAGTGACTCGCTTCCTGCCTGTGACTACGCACGTGTTCTTTTTCTCGGTTTTACGACGACTTGTGATCAGTTTCTTTCCTCTGACCTACGCTTTGTTTTTCGATATTGTGATAGATTGCCTACCTGTGACCAGTGTTGTGTGAATCGGAATAGATTCGGAATCTGACAGATTGGCTACAAAAGTGGACAGATGGCTGCTGCGAGGAGAGAATACACCCAACGGGAGTATGCAGAAATGCATTACCTGTATGGCTTTTGCGACGGCAATGCCCGGGCTGCTGCCAAGTAATATCGTCAACGCTACCCTAACCGTGATCGTTTTCCGGACTACTGGGTCTTTATGCGCGTACATAATTCGTACATGGAGGGAGTCTTACCCGGTCAGGTGCTGAGAGAATTAAGATTTGATCCTGGTATAAGTCAACGCCAAATATATATACGTAACCTCGGAATTCCAAGATCGACGGTGCAACATATCATTAAAAGAAACAAATATAACGCCTACCACGTGCAAAGGGTGCAAGCTTTGCTGCCCGGTGACTATGAACCTACAGTGATGTTTTTCAGAGAGATGCTAAGATACCACAGAGAGGATTCGCAGTTCTTCAACAAGGAATTTTGGACGGATGATCCACAACCTACATTTTTACTCCAGAGTGAACCCCCATATCATAAGTAATGATCGATCTGTTTGGTTTAAACATGTGGGCTGGTACAATTGGCCAACAGTTGGTGCTACATGAAATGCCAGCAAGGCTGAATGGTGCTCTGTTTTTTTTTTTTACAAAATAATTTAAACCAAACTCTTAACGAAGCTGAAGTTCCAGAAGCAAGAATAGCAACACGACGGCGCCCCGCCTCACTACGCTCGAGCAGTTAGAGATCATTTGAACGAGCGCTTCCCCAATCGGTGGATTGGTCGAGGAGGGCCTATTGCGTGGCCACTCAGGTCACCCCATTTAAATCCATTAGATTTTTTTCTTTGGGGCTACTTAAAAAATAGTTTATCAAGGAGAGAAGAATAGCATAGCGAAGAACTACACAGCTTCTTGGATGGTGATGGAAGGTGATGAAAACCTCTGTCCACGCAATTTATTCCTTATTTTAGGGAAAGTATAGAAATCATTAGGGCTTAGGTCGGGGTTGTACGGCGGATGGTCTAATAATTCTATGTTATCTTACTCTAAAAACTCTTTTGTTCTGTGTGCGGTGTGAGAACTCGCATTGTCGTGATGCGGCGCATGCAGTTCTCTTTACGGAGTTCAGAAGCGACCTGTGGCAAACAAATGCTACCATACCATTCTGCATTAACCGTTCTTTGTCCCTCAAGAGGAATAGTCCTAACCTGGCCGGTTTTGGAGACAAACGTGGCCACCATTTTTTTTGCAACACTCCGTGAACGAAAAATTTTTGTTGGCTTAACTCATTTTCGAACACCCAAACTCGTGACTGGTTTTGTTTCGGGTTCGTACGCGTATATCCAGGATTCGTCACCTGATACCGATGTTGTATCAGCATTTAAGGATCGTGCGTGGAATCTTTCGAGAGTTCTGATGCACCAAGTAACGCGAGCCGCTTTTTGCTCTTCACAGAGCGAATGCGGTATCCATCGGAAAAACAACTTTTTTACACCTAATTGTTCATGCAAGATTATTTGTATTTGACTCATGCCAATGTCTAAAGTTGCCTGAATGTCGCGGTATGTCACATGTCGATCTTCCTCAATCAGTTTACGCACAGCATCAACGTTTTCTTGGGTGACTGCAGTTTTTGGACGACCTTGACGGGGATCATCACTGAGCTTGACACGTCCACGTTGAAATTCAGCAAACCAGCGATAAATTGTGGTTTTGGATGGGGCTTCATCACCAAATGCAGAAATCATCCGGTCAACACACTGCTTTTGTGTTAAACCACTTCGAAAGTCATAATAAATCATTCGCTCTTGAATATTCTCGAGTCAATTCCATTTTCTCAACGACTAAACAAGTTTGACAAAACCTTGTGACAAGACCGAGAATCTTTTTTTAAATAAATAAATGATATTCGATTTTTAGAACCAAGGAGTTTTCAATGGGGAAGGTCGGGCAAAGCTAATTGTAGATGGCGTGACCATAGCTAGGTCCCTACGGCCTACAAAAATTTTGACATTTCGTTCATTCATTTCATTTTATGTTCATTCATGAGTTTGATTTTATTTCACTATTTCGTAATTTTCGGTGATTTCAGTATTTCAAATCAAGTAATTGACATGGAAAGTGTCAGAATTAATATTTCCTCGCAATCACTTTCTTCAAAATGTTCACGACATAAATTCGAACTCTAAAAAATTTGTACGAATAGCTTTAAAGCACAATCTTCTAATTTTAGGGGCTTACGAGAAATTCGAACTCTAATTTCTGAGTATCTAGGAACACAAAATCGAGTCAACTTTCGCTAAAATAAAATAAAACCACATCACGCCTTGTATTTTTAGCTTGTGTTGGGAACTAGCTACGACAGCGCCATTTTGACAGTTGCCTTCCCCATTAAAAAGATTTTAATATGACAGGAACAGTGGAAATATTCCATACCTGATACTTTTAGTGCAGCCCTCGTAATACCCTACCAAATACCTAACACCACGTGGTCATGCTAAATTGTACATTGTTATTATGTACTATGTGTCATATCTCATCCCTAACATAGGTACTTACGTACCTACGCCGCCGATGGGATGTTTGGAAAAAAAAAATCAGTAAGTGTAATAACTGTTTCATATGCCCATTCCCAGCAGTGGGACAGTAATGGGGATGAAGGAAATTGTAGGTATTTTTCACCATGCAAGTAGCCCCGAAATAAGTAGGTACAGAAAATTTTCGACGCGGAGCGAAACAAAGGTACAGCAACCAAATTACACAAGTTCTAACGCGTTCGACCCCCTGGAGCACCCGCGCGGCGCCGTCTCGCATGTTTTTCGGTACCGAAATCGTGTAATGGTTAAACAACGGTTTAGCCCAACTTTTATTCATAAAGGTATCGGTATAGCTCAACCTTTATCTTAACAGGTACTGGTAGGTATATTTTTGAGGTATCTTAACCTTTGACCGTAACAGCTTTTAGTCCCTGTTTCGGAATGATATTTCCCTATATCTACATTTAGTTGTTCTGTGCTCGCGATGGTGTACGTTGTCGGACTACTTTGTCTTGTCTTGCTGGATCTCGACGCGTATGCGAACGGCTGATAGTGAATGCAGGAAGTTTTCGAGGTAAGGAGTCACTTGAGGGACAAAGTTTTTTTGACCTTGAAGGCGCGAAGTTCGTGAACGACCTCTGTGGGTGACCGCATCTCTCTGCCAAAGGTCAAATAAGCCGGTGACTTGCCTGATGTGCGACATTTCTCGCTATATCGCTGGGCAAGGCGGATCACTGGCAACTTCTTCGGGCATGAGTTGTGGTCATCTGCCACGAGGTGGGCCAGCATAGTTTTAAGGTCGCGGTTTTTTCAATTTGCATTTAATACCCAGATATAGATAGACCTTCAACTTACCACGTTAGAACATTGCACTGAGGATGAGATATCCAGTAAAGTTGATGAAAATTGCTATAAAACGTTTTTATATTTCAAACCCTGACTTGCGACGTGCGGTACTAAGTGTTTAAGGCCAGTGTACGTCGTGTGCAATTTTTCACGTTCCTAGTCCCAGCAGTTTCGGCTGTGCGTTGATACGTCATTCAGTCAGTTTCGCCTTTTATATGTATGTAAGTATGTATATATATATATATATATATATATATAGATGAGAGAGAGAGATGTCCTGCACCCTAATTGCGTAACACATTTTCGTAAACGATTACGACTAATCTGTTTAATTTTGACGGTTCAAGAACATTCATTGCGTTCTATATATTGTTGAGCAGAATTTTTATCGAACTTAAGAAGCAATGGATTAGCAATCTGTTTCAAAACGATTCAGATTCCGATTGATTGTGCATTACGCAAGTAGGGTGCTGGTCTAACACTTACTTTAAAACTTTTATAACTTGGCATTTTTTTAAGCTTTTACACTTTTTGTAATATTGTTTGCACTATGTGGAAACAAATATTTATTTGAGTTGAGTTCAAAATAAAATAAAATGTCATCATCCCTATTCTATAACTGGAAATGTAAGTTTATAATCGCAAAAAAGATTTTTGATGTGTTAAAACTAGAAATTAACCATTTTGGGTTTTTCCCCCTTACTTGTGCTGTGAGACTGTACTTCTTGGCAAATTTCATGATTAGTACGCTATAGGTTTTGATTTATTTGCGAGTATACCTTTTATTTTTTGCGTTGACTTAGAAGCTTGATTAGCTTAGAGTTTCATGGGACCGTAGACTTACGTATTTGATATTAATTTCAACTTGATACCTTGAAGCGTTTCTGTTTCACTCAGACGGACAACGAAGTGATCCTATAAGGGTTCCTGTTTTTTTTTTAAGAACCAAAAGATAGCAATTTTTAAACACTGGTAAAAAAACTCAAACAATATAATAAGCATGTTTTACGCCTTATTTACAATTAAATAACTGGTATTGCCTCCTCGGGCTCTAGTTACAGCTGCTTCGAGCCGGTATGGCGTACTGAAGACGAAGTTTCGGAGGCGATGTTGTTTTAAGGTCCTGAGGGCGATAGGAAGTTGTTTGCGGCTTCTAACCAGCTCAACCCAGGCGTGCTCGATCGGGTTGAGATCAGAACTTAGCCATCTAGTTGTGGCGGCATCTACACCGAATGCGAACAAACGCATCACACTGACGTCAGACAAATCCTGCATCGCGCAAGCAGTTTACCGCGCAGATAGCATATATACAACTTCCCGACATCAATCGTCGGGCAGATGCTCACCAGATACGACATCCATCTGGTCGGAGGATCCTCCCTTTTCTAAAGAGTATGAGTGAACTTTACACCCTGTTCCTCATATCTCTTCACTGGTGACCCCGAGTATGAACGTCAGCGCAGCCTTCGTGCAACTACTTCAGCGTGACGTCATCATCATCATTCCGCAAGCTTTAGAGCGGCGAGTCACACAGCCAGCCAGCAACCATGGCTTCAACGGGTATTCTGACCATCAGCATGTAGCGCAAGCGCATACCTGGTCATCAACCTCAGCCTCATCAGCAACTTTGGCACAGCACACTGCACATTCGGCCGGTCCACAAGCAGAGCCCTGAATCCCTCTCTTGGTCGAACAGCAGCAGCCAGCCACAACCCGGCGCTGTACCACATCCGACGCACTGGAGCACAAGCAGCGCCACCCCGACTCACTGGGGGCATCTTCGCAGACAGTTCTGACTCACCGCGAACTACGCGACACCCGGTTCCGACCCACTGCAACCTCAGCTGGCACCGGCAAAAAAGCATCGCAAGATAGTACAAGACTTAACCCACTATCGACTTCTGGTCTCCGGAGGGGAGTGCCGCCACATACGAACAAACGCATCACACTGACGTCAGACAAATTCTGCATCGCGCAAGCAGAGTTTACCGCGCAGGTAGCATATATACACATACAGGTACACCCTGTTCCTCATATCTCTTCATAGTTAATACCAAACTCCTGAATGTACTCTTGTGCGACCCAAGCGGTGTGCTGCGGCGTTATCCTGCATCAGTATGGATCATCAGTAATGATCTCTTGAGCATTTTTTGGCCAGTCAGGGTGCCATTTTCTATGGCCACTAGCTCTGACTCTTTCTGTGAAGCAGGCTCGAATGTATCACTCAGCAGGTCACCTGCACACTCTTCCCCTGTGAATAGTGAGAATCGAGACTCATCAGTGACCAAAACTTTTGCCCATTCTTCATCACTCCACTGTATGTGTTCACGGGCGTAGCGCAGTCTTGCAACTCGATACCTTCTATCGAGTTTGGAACCACTTGCCAGCGTTTGGGGCTTCAGGGGCCCTATTATGAACTCTTATTTCCAGGCAGTTTACGGCGTAAACAGAACTGCCTTGCAATTTCGTATTATGAACTCGTCAAACAAGCCAGTCAGCGATCACGTGACACCCTGGCCGACTTCTGGCCGAATATTGCCTGGCAATACCGTATTACGAACGTTCGTTTGACATTTCGTTCCGTATTAGAACTGTCAAAAAGTAACCTCACAATCCATTCAGTTTACGCTGCTTCAAAGGAGCTTTTATTGAATTGTTTAGGGTTTATTTGGAAATTATTGGAGTGTTTTCTATAAAACATAAGAAAATATAATCCTGTGTGACGAAAATGAACTGTTTTAGTTCCTGGAAAGTGATTCTTCTCGGCAAACTTGTGAATCAACTAATAAAACGAGACGAATTCGTGACCAATCTAATGCGTTCGACATGGATGATGTGCAGTTCACGACTTGGGACTGAATCTCTGTGAGCAGCTGAGGCCTCACATGTCATGAGACGCAAGGCTAAGAATAGTAAAATAGACTTTCCACTAAATAAATAAAAGGATAATAAACGTATTATTGAAATCCTAACAACGGCCTTTCCTTTTGGTGTTCACCTTTAACCCTTAACGGGCTTACAAAATCCACGGATTTATCCGTGAAGACTAAGGTAGTTGTTTTTATTAAATTAAGTATTAAAAATTATTCTCATTTTAGGTTTTGGTTGCATTATCATAGTATGCTACTGGCTCCTACCAACGCCCCACTGGTGATATAGGCTCTCATTCAATGTCCCAGCCAACATTTTCTATAGTAGATTCAAATCACTGAGATTTCTTCAGACTTCTTGGAAGTAGTATAAAAACTCCAACAATATTTCCAGCTGAACATAAGTTAGGTAACGCGCCGACGAGGCGAGGGCGAGAACGCTCATCCACTATTAAAACAAAACTTACATTGTATTAATATTATATCATTTTAAAAAGATGAATATTATTTGAAATACTCAATAACACTTTCGCCATCTTTTTGTTTATACTCGTACTCCATAAATCTTAGAATGGATCCTTCCATTAAACAAACAATACGATAGTGTTATTTCATAATGTTATTGTTATTAACTAATGTTTGTCAAACAATACTTTCATTGAAGTTGTCGAATTCCCCCTCACCTTCAAGTGGAATACGTTCGGAAACCTCGCGTTACAATTTGCAAACAGGAAATATTATATAAATTATTATAATTTAGAATAGCACAATATAAATTGCGTTCATATTTTCACCTACTATACTAGACTAACTAGTTTAATATATGGTATTTATTATTTTTATCATAAAATACGTGATTTAAACAAAACCGTAACTTCACTATAAATATAAAATTGGGTTTCTGAACGTTACGTCAGAGAATTGCAAGCCACCCATAGACAAACTACCCAGCGTGAAGTCAATGTCCACACCTTAGGGTATTTTACCCTAAATTAAGGGTATTTTTATGCGTTTAGGGTATTTTTTAGGGTAGAAAATTATTTAGGGTATTTTTCAGGGTAAAATAAATATAAGGATTTTTTATAGAATGTTGAAAACTCCTTGCAAGCAGAATGGTGATTGATTGAATACGTGTTTCTGACGACGAACTTGTTGTGACGATGTACCGTTCTCTTCAGTCTTCTGCTAGCACAAGAATCTATTTTTGAGAGAAACGATTTCGAATGAAATGTACGATTATATGAAAAAAAATACTGCAGATGACATAGAAGCCCAGACTATTATGGATGCATTCCAAGAATGTTTGGAAACGGTGTAATAATTTCGGCGAACGTTAGGGTAAAAAACAAAAACGGAGGTGGCAACACTGCGTGAAGTCACTCAGAAATAGGAACGTCATAATACGAAATTTAAACAGCCCGTGAAATGAATTGCCTGGAACTAGCCTGGTTTTTTAAAAGTTCGTAATAGGCCCGCAGGTTTGCTTCAGCAAGTCTTCTTCTCACTGTACTGTCACTAATGTAGCCTCTTCGGGTCTGAAGAAGCTGTTGCTGGACTTCAACTGCATTATGGTGGCGATTCCTCAAAACAGTGGAGACAATATAGCGGTTTTTCGGGTACTTGTGCACCTAGGTCTGCCATTACAAGGTCTTCTCAGATGGCTTCCCGTTTCTTCGTAACTTTGCTTCACCTGCCGGACCGTACTTAATGTTACACCCACCATTCTTGCAGTACTGATGCCTAGTTCCAGAAGAAGCCATGCACATTCACGTGAACACGACATGTTATATTAAGTAAACGTGCTGTAGACACCTTGGCGTTTAAATCAAAATTCATCAAGAAATAAATGTAAAAAAAAAAACACAAAAGACAAAAGTAAGACACAATTTTGAAATATGCATAATTATTATATGCTCATATAGTGGGCAGCAGCAGTACATGAGAAAGCGTTCCAGGAACTGCAATCACCAACCCGCCTGCCAAGCGTGGTGACTATGGCAAATCCCCTCAAATGACTAGCAACCCAGATCTACATCCCCTAGTTCCCGGCAACTGCATTATTCCTGGCCATGGTACCGGCCACGGCAACGGTGCGGTGGGGGATGCTAAGAATTCCCGGGCTACGGCAGGGTACCAACACCGTAATCTTTACCTGGCGACATTTAATTGACGCTGTCTGCGGCTGAACGAGTACCTCGCTGAATTACAAGTAGAGTTAAGTTAGTTAATTTCATAGTGTGATGTCGTACAGTATTCTTTTGTGGGGATAATGCCGCCGATATTCAAACAATTTTTGTTTTCCAAAAAAGGGCAATCCGTTCAATTTGTAAATTAAGTCTTAGACACTCCCTCAGAGACAAATTTAAAGAGATTAATTAATATAATGACTGTGCCTTCTCAGTATATTTATGAAACTCTTTTATATGCACATAAAAATATTAATCTGTTTAAAAAATACAGTGATATCCATAACATAAATACTAGGAACAAACACAAATTTGTTGTTCCCACTACCAGGCTCAAGAAAATAGGTGGCTCGTTTAAATGTCAATGTATACGTTTTTATAATAAACTTCCTAGCCACATTGAAGAACTCAGCCTTAATAAATTTAAATCTTTTATAAAGCGGAAATTATGCCAGAAAGCCTATTATACTGTCAAGGACTATATTGAGGACAAGAAGGCTTGGGATTGAGCTGCTCCAATAAGTTTACACAGACATAGTTGATGTTTAATTTGCTATTTTACTTTTTTTCTTTTAATGTTTTTTTTCTATATACGTACCTTTTTATCTAAACAATGACATGTATATTTTTACTGTATAAAGAATAATATTGTTTTAATTATTGTGAATGTGAAGACATTGTGGATTTGTTGTTTTATTTAATGCATTTTTTTTTAAATTATTAGTTTTAATCATGGTCTGGCAGTTTGAGTAATTTATGCGGCCTACCCAAATGTCCTCTGGCAATGTTCGTCGAATCGTTAAGCTCCTTTAGTTCTGTGTTGAGCTGCATGCCAACTGACAAATGCGTACACTGTCTGGACAGGTCCACTCATTCTGTGTGTTTTTTTTCTTCAAAAGACTATTTCAGACATCAATCCACATGGTCTTCACATGACCTGACCAAGATTATGTCTGGCCTTTAAAAGAGACTGTCACCTCTGAGTTTGTTTCGGCGTTTCTTCTCAGAGTAGTCAGATAGGAAACGCCGATCTCACCTAGTTTTTAAATTTGATTGACGTGTAAAAGTGTTTGTACAAACCTATTTACAGAAAATAAATCATTTATCATTAACTGGCACATAGTTAGACTATCGGAGATCCGAAGACAGGGGGAGGAGACGACAGCCCTCGATAGAGGCCACTTGCTCTACTTCCGAGAGGGATACCAACCATGCCAAGGTGGCGTCGGGTTTATGGTCCACAAGTCACTCAGGGGCAACGTTGTGGAATGCGGCAATGTGTCGGCAAGGGTGGCACACCTTGTACTTAAGTTGGTAACATGGTTGTTAGATTATAAACATGATAGAACAATCACATTCGTTATGAGATATATTCATGGAATGCAATTAAAAAATTATGATAATGATATTAGTTTTTCAGAGTTTTTAAAACGAGTAAAGAGTTTTGATCCAAACAAGCATTTCACGTGGGCTGACAAAGGGGGGATAGTAGAAAGAGATTTTTTTGCAAGTTTGGGGTATAAATCGTATAACTTAGAAGCAATCCATTGTCCGAAAGTGGAAATAATTATAGAAAAATTTAAATTACACCGACTTAGTAATGGGGATGGCAAGTTAAAACTAATCTCAGATGGCGCTGCGTTCGGTTGTTCCAAATGGCGGTAGTTTGACATTTCTTGAAACGTATAAACAAAGCACAAAAAAAAACATTGTGGGCGATTAGTGTGGTTTATTTGATAACATGGACGCGAAAATGTATCCTACTTGGACCTTACTTGACCTCAAAGCTGAGTTAAAGAGAAGAGGAGCGTCTGTTAAAGGAAGAAAAGCTGATTTAGTGGAAAGGTAGGACTCTCTTGAAAATAAATTCTTTATGAGCTGTTTGCATATACCTAGGTCAACTTAGACCTTTGAAATCATTACGCTTACAATATTTGAACGAATAATATTATAATTAATTAACTTGTTAGTCGTTATTATGTATATTTATTATATATTTTTAATATTGTATTGTTGGTGAATACTGCCATGTAACTAATCGTATTGTATTTAAGTTAAAATTATTGAATCAAACTAATTCAAGATTATATTTAGATAAGCTAAAATGACTCTTTTTACTTTTGGAGATGAAGAGTGATGAAAATTGGATATTTTTTTCCAGGTTAGAGCTGTATGACAAAAACTAACTTTAGTACACCGCAATTCTCTCCAAATCCAGCAGAACCCTCTTTAGTACTTCCACCATTGGAGATGTACCATGATATAAATAGTAACTCTATTTTACCTCCTCTTGAAAGACAATGTTTTAGATATTATTTTGAGGGGTAAATATTTATTTTCAGTTTTCATTTTTTTGTGATGGTAGGTAGTTCCTATTTTACTAATACTAAGTATTTCTGTCAATTTGCAGATTCAACAAAAAAACAGATGCATCTGAAAAATTTATGAGACCAGATTCCTCATATTGATAAGATCTGCATTTTTCAATGAATACTTTTATATAAAAGGATTTGTCAAGAAGACAATGAAAACTGTCAACTATCAAGTTGACATCAAGATAGATGGCCAAGGTGTTATTGAGGAATGCCATTGTGAATGTCCAGCCGGAGCAGGTAACGAAGCACACTGCAAACATGTTGGTGTGGTACTATTTGCTGTGCTGCATATGCGCCGAGATAAAATAATATTATTATCAGAGTCACAAACGCAGCAGCTCCAAACATTCCACAGACCAAAAAAAATAGTCACAGTAAGTCCAGTTAAGGCTCAAAATCTTACAAATGAAAGATACAAGAAAAATTTAATTTTTTAAGCATATCCTATGGCTTCTATAGATAAAACCACTTATAATAACAGAATTCGAAACCTTGTCCTAAATTTGAACTCAAACATGCCAATGAAACAACTGTATGGACCAGCTAACCCCATAGCAGTCAGTCAAGATCATAACTATATTAAAGATACTCAAGAAATGTTGCTTTTGAAAAATCTCAATTTATTAGAAATTACTTATAATCAAATAGTAGCAATAGAAAATGAAACTAGGAATCAAAATTGTAACTCTCGTTGGTATGAATACCGTAGTTGTAGAATAACAGCCAGTGTTTTTCATACGGTTTGTAATTTAAAAGCACAATCTCTACAACCATTTGCGAAACTGTTGCTGGATCGAAAGAAGTTTTCATCAAGAGCCACAGCACATGGTCTAATAAATGAACCAAATGCACTGAAGAAATATTCCGAAATGTATGGTCTAGTTCCTGTGCAGTGTGGCATGTTCATATCTTAAGATAAGCCTTACTTAAGTGCGTCACCAGATGCCTTACTTGGTGAAGAAACAATTATTGAAATAAAATGTCCAAGCAGAAACAGACTTATTAGCCCTGAATCTGTACCTTATATACAGAGTCAAAATGGGGAATTACTATTAAAAAGAACGTGCCCATATTATTTTCAAGTACAAGGACAAATGTACTGCAGTGGCAGAAAATTCTGTAATTTTATTATATATACTTTTAAAGATATCAAAGTGATTTTTATTGAAAAAGATGAGTTGTTCTTATATAACATGTTATTTAAGTTAGATTATTTTTACAATAACTATATGAAGGCTGAAATTATAAATAAATATCTGTATAAAGATTACTATAATATAATAAAAACACCTAGAAGTTATTTATGAGTTTTATTTATGATACACTCTCGGAAATTGCATAACATTATACATATAAAAAATATTTTCGAAGCTAAAGGAACATAGTAAGCATTTAGCTCAGTTTTTAATATCTTATATGTTTTAACTTAGCCAATTAAGCGTTCTATATGTACACGTTGTGAGGCTATTTTCCTATCATGTAGAAGGGCAAGACCTGGCAATTGAGCTTTTCCACGTAAGAAAGTAGGGATATTGATACCAACGTTCTTGGATGCAAATAGGTCCTGAACATTAAAACCCCGGTCTGCCATTATGCTACCTCCTTCATCACACAATTTTATCAGTTTACTTCTCTCAATCATTTGTCGATCATTGATTGAGCCTCCAAAACCCTCAGAACAATAGGATAACAATCCTCCAGGGGAAGAGCCTACTAAAAACTTTATAGTATTCCTATTTTTATAGGAACTAAAAGTAATTTGCTGTGATTTTGGATCACTTGGCTTTGTGATAGGTATTTCTGTGCAGTCTATAATCACCCTTGTTGGCATTTTATTTTATTTGTATTCTGCAGGCATATAAAAATTGACAAGGGCTCTTTGAGGCCAAATGTCTATTAATGACCATAAGTCATTGACAAAGTTAACCCATGTTATAAAAATGTTTGACACTTGTGTCTTGCTGACACCAAACATTTTTGAAAGTTCAAGATCAGAACTTGCTCTTCGAAGTTTTATCAGCATCATAATGAACTGATCTTCAGTAGAAACTCCTCTTACCCCACTCCACCTGTATTTCAGATGATCTGCCATAGGCAGTAATGTAGACAAAACAAATTTAAATTTCTCATAATTTTCTAATCCAGTGTAAAACTTTACAGACTCATCATTACTTACTAAAAGGTCAGCTGAAAAAAGAGACAGCATTGTGGCAGTTTGAGTAGAAACTGATGTTGTGGTATTTTCATTGTTAACATTGTCACCACAATCAACAGGTGTATCAAGAAAAGAAATTTCTAACTCTCTTTGGTATTCCATATAATTTGGATTCTGAGAAGTAGAAGGCTGTGGGTCTATAGACGTTGAAGGCTGTGGGTTACTTGAAGTAGAAGCGCGTAGGTTTTGATTGTTTAAAAGTTGTTGGACAAGATTCTTTTGAAAGTTTCTTTTAGCATGTCTTTCGTCTCTCGCACGAGCACTAGCTGATACCATTTTCTGGTTCCATGAAAAGAGACTTGGTACTGCTTCTTTCTTTAAAAAATTGTGTGCACAGGGCAAACCTTAAAACAAGATGAACAATGATAAATATTTATAGATATTATGTAATGTTATCTATTTAGGTATATAGATACTATCATAAATAGCCGAAGTATTGTTTATAACACCCACCTGTACTCACACTTAATGTTTGGTAATCATTTTCATGAAAATGATCTCGACATAACCTCGTCGTCCTAGTAGGCACAAAGTTTTTTATCCTTACGGCAACTATCCACTTTCTTCTTATACCAGGATTTATTGGAAATTTGTGATGGCCTATGTTTTTACACCCAATTACACAACACTTAGTCATTTATAGGATATTTGTGATCAACTTTTAAAATAGGCTATACAATTTGACAAATACTTTGGAACAATCGTCTACAGCGCCACTTTGACAGTTGTCTTCCCCATTGTACGAGGCATGTAGCATACAAAGGAAATACATCTCGCAGCGCTCACTGTAGTGGTGTAGAGGTGCGAGCATTCTCACTGTGGTTAGAAAATCATTTACTCAATCGATAAGTTTAGTGTGTAATATTTTTGTGTAGTTACCTAGTTTTTTCATATTATGTATCTAGTTTATTTGTATTGACTAGGAAATCATTTGAATATAAGTAGTAACCTGTTAGTACTTATAAAGTCTTTTACATGTATATCTAATAATAAACGTGTAAATTTTGTGTGTATACCTGATTAACTGTTATTGTTAAGTTTTTTGTATGTCTTATTTAACGTTTAAGATTTATGTATACCTAATTAAATAAAAACAGATAAATGTCAGCAAGCTTCAGCTAGGTCAGTCAAATAAATCAAATTGTGCTTTAATTCATCTTGTTTTCTTTATTTATCCAACTTGTAGAATCTATACCGACTTGTAGAATCGTTACATTTTGAAACTCCTGAAGTGTTTTTAAATTCAATTAAAAATTATATTTTTTTATACAACAGTGGATTCATCAACATTAAAAAATAAGGTAAATTTCATACTGCACGCTGATTTTGTTCAACAAAACCAAAGATTTTAAAGATCCTACGTTTGACTTTCAAACATTTAATTATATAATTTGTCAAGGAGATGACTTTAATATTTCCTTTTCATCTTTACATGACACAATAACTAGTAAGATTAATGAATGTATCTGAAAAAAAGATAAGACGTATCTGACGTAAATGGCGTTTTTAAAGAAATATCTAAAATACAAAACCATGAGTAAATTAAATCGATGCAACCCACAATTTTTACATCAAAAATAAATAATTTTATTTTATCGTTTGAAATAATTTGACCGAACCAAATCTTTTTAAAGGCAATGGAGGTAAGTGTTTATTACACTTACCTCCATTGCCATGGATGCGTTCAAGTAACACAAAACGTTGTATTTTCACTATCCACTGCTGCCAAACCAGTTGACTATATGGGCTGAACTTTAGTGGGTGGTGAGTCTTATATAGCACCACTAAATAGTTTCTAATCTAAAGCAAATTCTTAAGTACAACGGAACTGATAGTAATTTAATGAGTCAACACAGTTCCTAATGTGCGATCTTACAAACTTATCTAACATTCCTTCGAGGTGCGTTGCAAAGATGAACTGCTCAATAGGCTACCCATGTATAGCCATGAATGTACCAACGTATTTAATATGCAATTTGGATACATATGATAAACCAAGCTCACACAAGGTAGCTTTAGATATTGACACAAATAGCGTTGGGCAATATTTTGATTCGTATGGACGAAATACTCTCCACTAGCCTCTTTAAAAAGTTTCATGCGGCTGAAAAACTTTTTCCAGTCCGCCATAGACACCTCGTTTACAGCCTGCTCGAACGCTGACAGCGCATCTTCAGGCGACGAAAATTGTATCTCTTGAAGCAGTTATTTTATTTCGGGAATAAAAAGAAGTCACACGGTGACGGTAGGTAAGGGCTGTAAGGAGTTTGACCGGCGTGCGGTTCAGGAAGTCGCTCGTTTTGAGCGCGGTGTGCGAAGGCACGTTGTCGTGGTGGAGCTGTAGACCGCGGGGCCCTGTTTGGTCGCTTGTTGCTCACAACAGAGAAAACAACATTTGGTAGTTTCCCATTCAGCGTTGATGCTTCTTTGGTTCCGTAAAGGAATTGATCAAGTAGCCAGTCGCTTCTAGATAGCTTCACTTTGGTAGGCGTTAATTCGTGTTTTAAACACCCAAACTATAGACAGGCGCTTCGTTTCTGGATCGTATTGATAAATCTGTAAACCTGTAATGATGTCGTAAACACGCCGAGACCGTTCCACCCGGGTCTGCTTCTGAGCATCGGTGAGGTTGTACGGCACCCTACATATACAACCTGTTTTTCTAGGGTTATATTCTGTAGGTAAAAATAATACTTAAACTCCTAGAATAGGTGGTCCAAAAATGCATAGTTTCAGAGATATCATCAATACTAATTAAATTAGGTCAAAAATTGTCACCAGTATGACAAATCTATTTACGTATATTTAGTTTTGCGAGGTTGCCAATTTTGTTTCCGTACCATACAAAATAGACCCTCGATGTGTCTAGGTATCTAAGTTTCATTGATAAATACGAGTAATTCGTTTTTATTCAAACCAATCATTAATATTTAAAAGTAAGAAAATGCGACGTTGTCATATTTCACGTAAGGGTGTTTTACATTAATAATCGTAACTTTGTCGAATTATTTTGTATGAAAAATGAAAAAAACAAAGGATGATTGAATAATAATTCATATGCCAGTAGATTTTTTGATATGGTCTCAATCATACGCTAGAGTTATGGAATATAATGAAATCTCATGTTGAGAGGATGAATGAAAGGAGCGTAACAAAAGGTATTTACAAATGTACACCCATGTGTCACGTATATAATATACAATTTGGATACGGAACGTAAACGAGGCAAAAGGAGTATGTAAGGATTCTGTGGTTTCTGCCTACCCCCCATGGTAAGAAGGCGTGAGTGTAGTATGAAATAAAAATAGAGGCATAGTACCCGTTTACAATGAGTAATTGATAAGGAACCCGTAAAGCAGTCGTAATGCGAACTCTCGAATGAGTAATAGATAAGAAATAGCGAACAATGAAACGCTAATGAGGGTCGCCGGGCCGGGCGGATGTCAATTAGATTATTGCTAATTGATTTACGTATCTCGCGAACCGTGCATCCTACGCAAAAATGTACCGCAGAAACGTGCTCAGGGCATGCCAAAACCTTTTTGTTTTTTTTTTAGGATTGAGGACCGCTTAGTAGTCGGTTCAAACCCCTTGAAAAAAGTGAGCTGGAACCGGCACAACCCATCTACTTACACTGCAGTGTCTTACGAGTTGCACGCGGGCAGAAGCTAGGTTCTAATAACTGTTACCTGTGGCGTAAAGTCTGTAACAGCTTTCCTAATTTTCAGCTCAATAACGTCATCTGGGTCAGTCAGCAGAATGCGCGACTTGGGATCAGTGTCGGATTTTGACATCTTCTTTGTGGGGTCACGAAGACTCCGCAGTCGATCGCTGCCGTCGTCTGAAACGAGAACGAGCGACATCAATAGCACGCGCTGCGTGTTTGGCAGAGATGGCTGCGCAGCGGCCACTCACCTGCCAGCAGCGCGCGCGGCGCGGGGAAGGCGCGGCCGTAGCGGTGCGAGAACGTGCGCACCAGCTGCGACGACACCTGCAGGTGCTGCACCTGGTCCGCGCCCACGGGCACGTGCGTGCCGCCGTACACCAGCACGTCCGCCGCCTGCACACACACGGCATCAGTCCCACGCGCGCCGCCCACGCGGGCCCCGCGGCGACGGGCACTCACCTGCAGCACGGGGTACAGCAGCAGGCCCAGCGGCACCTCCTTCATGCTGGCCGCCTTCTCCTTGTACTGCGGCAGGTGCGCCAGGCGCGCGTGCGTGGCCAGGCACGTGAGCAGCCAGCACAGCTCGGCGTGGCGCGCCACGCTGGACTGCGTGAACAGCACGCTGCGCTCGGGGTCCACGCCGGCCGCTAGCAGGCACGCCGTCAGCTCCAGCACGTTCTGCTGCAGCTGCTGCGGGTCCTGGCACAAGAGATCATCAGATCAAATACATTGGCACTACAATTATTGTAGCGTGTTTATGACATCATCAGTTGACATTGACTACTAATGTGCGTGAAGAATTGTGTTATCAGCTGCTCAACTGTTACCCGAGTTAATGGGAAAAATATTTTATGCTGTAGTCTATTAGTTAAGTTATAAATATAGCTCAGAAAATACTTAAAAATGAACAATAAATTAAAAGCGAAAGTAAAAAAAATATTTGTGTGTATAGCTAAGGCATAGTTTTCTTCTTTAGAAAAAAGAAAGGTATGTATATCAATTATTAGGCCTCATTTAAATAAAATAAAACCATTCAAGGATTATTTTTTTTCATTTTTCGAACCAACCAAGGAACATCCTTGGGGAAAGTTGTTCAAAATCAAATTCAAATCAAAATCATAAGTCATTTATTCAAATTAGGCTGAGAATCGGCACTTTTCAACGTCAAAATTACATAAGACAGTCCCTGGGAAGAAGAAGTGGCGCAACAAACTCCCCAGATGCACAGCTGTTTGTTGTAACAATAATAAAACCGTAGACAGCAAGACGACCAGTCACCACAAGCAGCACCTGTTCACGAGCATAACGCAAAGATCAGGCCTGATCTGATCACAGGCCTGCACTGTCCTATTAACACTGTAATTAAAAAACATTGTAAAAGACAAATATTTTTAAAAGAGTAACTATGGAGTTTCTTGCCGGCTCTTCTCCATAGGAAACGACCAATTGGAACCGTGCACCTAGAATCTGACGTTTCATAAGTGCCCATGTAGGTTTATGTGAAATAAAATATTTTGATTTTGATTTTATTGATCAGCCATTACCCCCCTCGCCATATTTGAGGGAAGGAGGAAACCCGACCCCCGACGCTACCGCAAGTAGTGACATCTAAGGGAGCATGACGAACTTGCTGCCGGTTGCTCAGGCAAGAATAATATTATCAATTGTCGAGGTCGCTAGCTAACCACATATTGCAATACAGCTCATTTAAAAAAACATTGTAATGTGTAGAACATGTCAATAATAAATGAAGATAACAAAATAATTGACTTATACCGTCAAATAAAAAAATCAAATATTTGAACTCATATACCCTGTCAGTAGGTAAGCTGATTCTGGAGAAAGAACACGAACATTAATCATTAGTGAGTTAATCACAGCAACCAACTGTTCTTATAGTTTAAGTAGTCGTTTAATGGGATAATATGCCTTTGAACAAAGGTTGGATTTAACTTGAGCCTTAAACGCATTAAAAGGTAAATCTAGTACAGAAGAGGGTAACTTGTTATAAAAGGTATACCAAGCCCAACAAATGAGTTACGAACCTTATGAAGCCGGTGAAAGGGAGCACGGATTTTGTTCTTATTTCTGGTGTTAACATTGTGAAAATCACTGTTTTTACTGTATATGTGTATATTTTGCTTAATATATAAGATGTTGGCGAAGATGAATTGAGATGCCACCGTGAGAATACCAATATCTTTAAAAAAATCTCTAAGAGAAACTCTGGCTCCTAAATGGCTAGTAAATTGCTCGGCTCGTTTTTGAAGGACGAATATATTTTGAATATCAGCGGCTTTGCCCCACAGCAGAATACCGTAGGACATAACGCTATGGAAATATCTAAAATAGACTAACCGAGCTGTATCAACGTCAGTGTATTGTCTTACTTTCCCGACGGCGTAGGCGGCTGAACTGAGCCTCCCCGCTAGGCTTGATATATGTGGGCCCCACTGAAGTTTGGCATCTACTGTTATGCCCAGAAAAACCGCCGAGTCTACAGTTTCAAGCAGCTCTTTATCTAAGACGATGTTGGGTCCTAGATTTCTATCATTCGGTTCGGCGAACTTCACACATTTCAGTGTCATGGGTAGAATCACCCCTTTTAATTGTTGCTCTTTCAAAGGATGAAAATCCTTCCACTGCCCTGTATTTATATTAGAGATATCTGCACTTTTACAAAGACACATATACATTATTTTAAGCAACATCCCGAGGTTGTACCACGTCAGAAAAGGGCTATGTTTCGCAACCTCTTATATCATCCAGCTGGACATAAAGATATTTATAAGAGAAATGTGTTCAATATGTGTATATTAATTTATAATAAAATACCCAATGAATTTAAATTATTGCAGGGTCATGTTTTTAAAACAAAGTTGTCAGAGTGGTTACAAAAAAAGTGTTTCTACAGCATTAAGGAATTTTTAGAACATAAAAATATTTGTTTGTAGTAATAATGAATGAAATTGTATGTAATAATAATGTGTGATAATAATGTGATAATAATGTAATAATAATCCAATAATAATGTGTGATAATAATGTGATAATAATGTAATAATAATGCAATAATAAAAATGTACTAATAATAACTATGACATAAAAACTTAAATAATTTGCACGCTTGCTTGCAGGCAGAATACAGTGACTGAAGGCTATAAGATCTTTCCTTGTAAATTATGTATTTTCTTGCAAATAAATATTTTGATTTGATTTGATTTGATTTGATTTGTGTCAGCAAACATATTAAATATTTTATAGAACTAGGTTAAGTATACAATAACTAGTTTAGATAAATGAAATGGGATATTTCATACAATACAAAAACAATAAATTCACATTATTAAAATCTCAACCACGGGGAACTTGACTCTTGTATCCTGAATGGCGTTTAGGGTTAATGTAATTTTATGTTTGAAATTGTACAATATTTACTGATGGTAGATAATCCTAGTGTCCTTCTTATTTCTTGTAGTATTACTTTTACACGGTTTACTACGCAAACTGCCATTTTACTTCGGATTATGCCCAAAATTTATTGTAACATTCGGCATGTGCACGTCACAGACAGTCCTTGCAGTTGACTGGCTCGCTCGACATTGAGCGCAGCGAGACCGTTCATTTATCTAAGGTGGAGGTGGAGGTAAAAAGACATCGCAAATTGCTAGTTTTCTTACTCTATTTCCTACTAGCACTTCGCCCACGACTTGGAAATCGAAATAAAAATGTAGCCTGTGTAATTTCGGCTTCTAATGGTAAAACAATTTTTCAAATCGGATCAAATCTTTCCTCTTTGTAATATTATATTGGTATTAATCATTCAACTAATAAAAACATACACTTGGGAGCAAATAAATCGAGCCACTTCCTTTTTTACGCATTATGGTTATTATTTTTGGTATTATGGAACGCATCGATTCGAAACATATATCGCCTAAAAGGGTATTTAACCCGCGAGCACTCGCACTATGAGCATTTCGCTCACGGTGAATTTCAAATTCCCGCCATTTATTGATTTATTTATCTATGGTCGTCGTTTGCCCGATAGCTGAGTTTTATACTTCCCCCGTCCCGCGCATTATGGTTTTTTCGTATTAGTGTGCATCAATCGCCCAGTGGAGGTGGTTTGTTTAGCCGGGTCATGTCTCGCGGCATTTTGCTCATCGCGCGAGTTACAACGTAAGTATTATTTTTTAGTTGGTCTTTTATTTTCAAATAGTAGTATACCTAATTTAAAGTATTTATTGTTAAATACTGGTCCACAATGAGTTTATTGTGCAGTGTGCATATAGACGAAAACAACAAACTTTGGGGTGGCTACAAGAAGATGATTCCGAAGACATCGAAGAAGAGGTTTTTAGAGCTGATATTGTTGAAAATGATGGAGAGAGCGAGCACAGCGATCATCACACTGATACTGAGCAGTCATCAACGGAAGATCATGAAGGTGAGAGCTCCCCTATTCAACCTGGTAATAGACTTTTTTATATGGTTAGAGATCAACAAACTAAATGGTTCTACAAGCCGTATCGTACCAATGTGAGGACTAGATCACATAGTATTGTTACTGAGATACCAGGAGTAAAGTCAGTTGCCAAAGAAGCCAAAGAGATTTTAGACTGTTTTCTATCCTCAATATTGCCTGGATTAATAGACAAATAATTTATAAACAAAATACAAATACAGTTATTTCTCGGAGACAGTACCTAAAACAATTAGCCTTGGATTTAACGCAACCACACTTGCAACGAAGATCTACCATACAGAACCTATCCTATCCTCTTCAGCAAATTATCAAACGATTTACAAATGAACCCGCCATTTCAGAGGCTGTGAAACCTGATGGAATCTGCGCAATCTGTCCAAGGCGTAAAAATCGCAAGACAAAAAAGACATGTTTTACGTGTAAAAAAAAAATATGCACAGAACATGCTTTTACTTTGTGTGACATATGTAAAGCTCATTTATTTAATGAAGATTAATGTTTTAATGTTCACTCCTTAATTTTTTTGACTAAAGTAATTTTATTTTTTATTTTATACCAAAAGTGCACTTAAGAAATGCCAATATAGTTCCTGAATTTGTTATTAAAATGTTATAGTTTAGCATATGTTATATATTATAAATCAATAGTTTATTTGATTTTACACGATTTTTTTTTATATACTAGCAGTAATATCAAAAAAATACCATAATTTATGTACTTTTTGGTTATTTGTAAAATGTGAGCAAAATGCTCCATACGCGAGTGCTCGTGTAAGTTTTAAAGGCGCGAGTGCTCCCGGGTTAATAACCTTTACAATGAGGGTAGTTAGTTGTCAAAATTTCATTTTAATTAAAGTTTAAAGGGTAGAATAAAATTATCGCATTTAATTTGCCTATGACATTTTTATTGTACTCTGTTAAGAAAAGATTAAATTTGATGTTTTTGTTAATCATACCCATATTACTTGTTATTGTTGTCTTTATCTGTGTAATCAAAATAACCTGATAAAATGGATACTACACCGACGGAAGCTGCCCAAGTTGTAGCTTTACTTGAGGTTGGACACGGACAACGTGAAGTGGCACGCAGACTTCATTTGAGTCGTTCAAAGGTACAGCGGGTATACCGCAGGTATCTGGAGACTGGTGCTTTTGTTCGGCGACCTGGAACTGGCCGACCACGGGCAACAACAGAACGTGACGACCGCTTTATTGCAACCAATTCGTTGCGCGACCGTGGACTTAATGCTGTTCAGCTACAGCAAGCGTTACGTGACGTTCGAGGTGTCGCAATCAGTAGGTGGACAGTGAGACGAAGACTAAAGGAACGAAATTTAACATCACACAAACCAGCAACTGGCCCAAAATTGACTGTAGCTCATCGCCGATCTCGCTTGGAGTTTGCTCGAGAACACATTAATTGGACGTTAGAAGACTGGAGGTCAGTTTTGTTTTCTGAGGAGTCAAGAATCTGTCTTTTTAGCAATGACGGGAGAAGCCGAGTGTATAGACGTCCTGGTGAAAGATTTGCCCAATGTTGCATTCGAGAAACTGTGAGTTTTGGTGGTGGTTCTTGTATGGTGTGGGGAGGAATTTCTCTAGACGGAAAAACGGAACTTGTCTTCGTCGACCCCGCCAACGATGGCAGTGGTAGACGTGGATTAACAGCTGACCGATACATAACTGACATTCTTGAAGACCACGTAATGCCGTATGCTGGTTTTGTCGGAGAAAATTTCTTGTTTATGCATGACAATGCGAGACCTCATACCGCGCAGATCGTTACGGAATACTTGTCTGCGATCGGGATTCAACAAATGGTATGGCCAGCACGAAGTCCCGATTTGAACCCGATCGAACACCTATGGGACGAGCTAAAACGGAGAGTCCGAGCCAGGGTTCCCGCTGTTTCATCCATTCCCGAGCTTAAAGTCGCTGTGCTTGAAGAGTGGGAGAACATACCACAATATGTCATCGTAACTCTGATCAGATCGATGACTAATAGGCTACAAGAATGCATCAGGGCACGGGGGGGTAATACCAGTTATTAAGAATATTTTTTTTGCAATAATTTTGTTTTTTATTGTTTTTATGGACTGTTTTAGCCCTACTACATTTTCTATCAAAATTACCATTTTTCTTGCAGAGCCAATAATTTATCATTCAATAAGGTTATTATTCAATAATTTACCCTCATTGTTAAGGTTATTAACTTAACTTTTAGGCGATATATAGTTCGAATTGATACGTTCCATATTCCCAAAAATATTTACCATTTTACGTGAAAAAAGGTAGTGGCTCGATTTATTTGCTCCCAAGTGTATTTGTAACTTAATTAAATGACTAAATAACTAACTACCTACAAATGAATATTAAAACACTCAGGCGTCGAAGTACTCGTCCGCATCGCTATATTATAGTACAGATTTTTAGGTCTAAGATGACCCGCAAATCTTCCGCCCCGCTTTCACAGTCAGTGATTCTATCTGATGGTATGTCTCTAGAGACAGCTAACATTAGGTCTCTGCAATATAGTGTGTATCAGTCATCACCAAAACATTTAAGCAATGTCAATTATAGAATCCTTGACAATAAGGTTCAGGCTGTACAGAATAGGCTGAAATTCAACCTCTTTTCAAACAAAAGTTTGTCCGCAACCGGCAGCAAGTTTGTCTTGCTACCTTAAAAGTCAGAGCTTGCGGTGGCGTCTCTTCGCGTTATGCTCGTGAACAAGTGCTGCTTGTGGTGACAGGTTGTCTTGCTGACCATGGTTTTGTTATTGTTATTAGTAATTAACTGTTTATTTATTTTACTTTGAAGGTTTATCATTTGTGACAAGTTTCAGCCATATGAACATAGCAGACACTCCCCCCCGCTTGAGTATAATTTTCAATTGTATTTGTTTGTAGATTGGCGTGTGCTAGCTGACACGTGGCAAATAATACAATTTGGTTTTGTGTTTTATAATGTTAATTCCTTACTATTGTTTAGAATCCAGTTCTAACTGAACAGACAGCTGTGCTGCTGGGGAACTTGTTGCATCACTTATTCTTCCCTGCTAAAGCACTAGGAAGTGGTGAAGGGCGAGTGTTTATTATTATTATTTAATCTTTACGTATAATGGGAACATGTAGTCCCGGTCCTTTGAAAGGTGTACGAGGGGCCAAAACTCGGAGAGGCCTCTTGAATCTTTTTGTTCTAATAATAATACACCTAACCTGTATCAGTCACATCGCCAATGGAAATGTTGGCAATAACATCATAAAAAGAGTCATATACATAGGCGATAAAGTATGGCATGTGTTTGAAGCCTCAAATTTTGTTTGCCTTCATGTAGCAAGCTTTTGCACAAAGTCTCTGCTAGCGGATGCCTAGTTTTTGAGAAACAAATCCTTAAGTAGTGTAAACTAAACTTAAGTTCCTTGTAAGTATGTGTAGTTTTAGGCCAACAATATATGAACAAATTCAGCCATCGACATGAAGAAGAAGTGGAGACATGACACATGCACTGACAAAAGTCCATTTCACAATTTAAACAAGGTGATAACCTGGTGTGTGGTGAGCGAGTGCAGGTCGGCTATGAATATCATAAGGTCCTCGCCTTGCTCTTGCAGACGCACGCAGCGCCGCACCGCGCCGAAGTAGTTGCCGATGTGCAGCGCGCCGGTGGGCTGCAGCCCGGAAACCACGCGCCGCGGCCAATCCTCTCCACTACCAGCCCCCGTCTCAGCTTCATCACTCCCTGTCTAATGTCCAAAATATTCTTATACCTTCTCCGACACTCTTCTGTTTGTTATCAACCATCCAACATACCTTTGCAGAATATTTACTACTACTGATTATAATATTTTTCATACACTGGGTGCAAATACTTGTTTTTCTAAGAAAAATCGATGATATAATACCACGCATATTTAAATGTTCGGGTTCGGGTTTTTAATAAAACTTAAATTGGATCTGAAACTGTTAAAACGGTGATCTTGCAGGCAAATTTTCTATCAAGAAATAGTTCAATGACAGGTGACATTGACACGTGACACCAGCAATTTTTTTAAACTACTGGATGAAGCTGAGGCTGCTTTCCGAATTGGGATGTAATCGATTTGAGCGCGCTGACGTCCGTACCGAATTAGCGTGAGCGCGATAACGATGTCCCATGAATCGTCATAGGTGACGTCATGACATGCACCATCTTGCGATAACGCCGACCATGCCCTATAGAAATATCACTGTGAGCGAATTGTCAGCTGTCATAATCGTGATATCTAAATCGGAACGCTAATTATCGATGTGAGCGCTGTCAGCGATTATGGTCTAACTCGGAATGCGGCCTGACACTGCGGACAGGAGCCTGGAGATTGGCACAAGAAAAAAAAGAGTAAGCATGACAGCAGTCAGTTGACAGAAGTGATTTAATAGCGATAGCGGCAGGGGGTGGGACACAGAACATTAGGCACATTGAATGTAGGGCCATCTACATTGCTCAACTGGGAAACGTCTTCATAAGTATCAAAAAAGTGCCAATAGATGTCACTACTGTTAAAAACAACAAATTTCATGGATTACTCATAAAATAAAGAACTTTTTATATTACACCTATATAAAATAATTATTTACTGTGCTACTTGTAGTTGGTGTTTCGTCTTTTGAACACACGGACGGACACGCACACATAATATGGCTGCCGGAACGTACGTCTGTATAGTAAAAGTACTCTGTGAACGTACGTCTGCGCTTGTTTTGCTTCCTCATATTTTGTGTATTTTTTATGGTTTTCCGAGTGTTTTCTCCTTATCGACGTTAAGTTGAAAGTACTCCTCCGTCCTGATAGTTAGACTATTCAGAAAACCAGTACTTCATGTTTTTCTGCCGTGTGAAAAAATTGTAATAGAAAATAAAATATACTATTAGACTAGTTTGTTTTATTCCAATTTCCAGCACATTTTTTTACCTTGATAATCACCTACGTCAACGGTAAGCTATTTTCTTCATAGTACAAAATTATCCATCCAGTATTTATTAAAACCTATAGAGCTATAAAAATATAATATAAAGGTACCTATAGATTGGGAATTACATAGTTCCTGTTGAGCGAAATTTTGTTTTTGATTCAAGAATAAGGACAACCAGCAGGGCTAACATGACAAGCGCGACATAGCGACCAATCTTGTTCCGCAGAACGGGTCATTTGCGTTCGTGAAGAAAGTAGCGCCTTCTGATATTCATAGTTAGTAACTACACCTTTGTTATGGGTAGGTTATCGGTATGCATATAGCTATAGCTATGTAGGCAGTACTTTATTGAAAGTATAGGTATATTTTTAATATTGTACTGTAGTGTTTTGTACATTTCAAGGATTGATAAATGAAATACAATTTAGCTAATCATGTTCTTATTAACACCACTGTAATTAACCTATGACATAAGTAATTATATTTTATCATAGTCTATTAGAATTTTGCAAAATACCGTTTGGATTATGGGTTAGAGGAGAGGATGTTTCGAAAATTACAATTTTGTTGCAGTTATACTAGACACTCACCAAAATTGTACACGAAACTCATTTTCGCTATTGCTTGCAGGTATTGGTAAAGTAATAATAATTGAATGGCCAAATTCATTTACAAGGTTAGTTAGAAAGAAGGTGGTTTTACTATGCTCAAATCTTCATCAAACATATAAAAATCAATGGATGTTCGTTAGTCTCGCTAAAACTCGATTATAGCTCGACTGATTGTGATGAAACTATGGCAAGTTTTAATCGGAGGTTTTAAAATGCATTGCAACGCATGCCAGGCATTAGCTAGTCGCTTATGAAAAAGGTAATATTACTAGGTCAGTAATGTTACAGACTTACATTGTATATTCACAGGGTTTATGTTTGACCATACAATTTATATAATTCAGCTAGTTTCATCCTGCCCATGGCTATTAGTTTCATAGTGTGACACAAATCCATTTTATTAAATTATGCTATTATGTGCTAGTATTTGAACAATTTCTAGGTTCTAGATTAATTGACAAAAAAAGCGTAGCTGGGGCTCAGTTGTCTCCATAACTATTATTAACCTGTAGCAATATTTTGCATACTAGCACTAAACAGCAAAATAAACAGTTTTCCAGCTGACATTATTTTGTACACTTTATTTTCTATCGCTAACCTATTGGTTGAATGACACTTCTTCAGCCTTTACATTTCAGCAGCCTGATTTGAAATGGCATTGCCGTTCATTTTGGCAATACACCAAAATATTCATGTTTGAAAAATTCGTCTGATCGTCAAAAAAATAAAGCAACAATTAAGTAGGTATTGTTGAATTGTTAAATCAAAATGATGGGGTTGTCATTCAAAGTGTGTTAAGAAATTAGGCTGATGAACGGTGAAAAACGATAAAATTATTCTAATTGTTTTATTCTCATAAATATTGGAAAAATTTAATCGTTTTTTCCAGTGCTATACACACCTGAGTTATCTACAGCATGCATAGGAGCTGAGGACGACATGCACCTTTCGGAAAATTGCTTAGGTATAAAAAAGGATTTGAGCAACATATTGGAAGGAAGAGACCAGATTTCAGTACTAAGATTACAGAATCCCCTGCCAAACAGCGTCGAAATTTTACATTGGGTATTTCTTAAATTGGCAGGAATTTATAAAATATTTATTGCTATGTATGTAGGTAAGTACATGTTTCTAGCAGTACGATTATAAATTTAAAGAAAAACACGAGACGTAAAACGTTTGATAAAGTAAACTTTAACAAAAACCGACGTGAAACTTAAACGCTGATGGTTTCTAGAATTATGTAAATACTGAATTCATGGTCCATGTTAAGCTTCCCTCTTAAATTATACGAAACTTATATATGAAGGGTAGCCCGCAAAATTAAAATTTTCTTAGTTTTTTTGTAATTTGTAGGTCAGTTTCAGCACGCGTAGCATGCACGTAGCACCATAGAAACAAGTTTTGTAGACGGAAGAATAGACAAAACGACAGATTATTAATTTTGTCATTTAGTGTATTCTTCGGTCGGTCAAATCCAATCATGCTACGCGTGCTGGTTGTATGTTGAACAATATAAGAGCCGCGACCGTAACAAGTATGTATTTACACAATCATGAACACAACCCTCTTTAAGTTCATATAGTCCCATTGAATGACTTTTTCTTTTTAATTAGATGGGATCATATGAACTTAGAGGGTTGTGTTCATGATTTTAATGATTATAGACGCGAATCATAATTATTTTGTTCAACATACAACCTGAAACTGACAATTTTAATTTCGCAGGCTACTCTCGCGTTTCCCCCGGTAATATTTACATTTTCCTTTTAAAACATTTACCATAATATTTTTTTGCTTTCATTTGTACTTTATCTTCTTCATCATCAACTTGTCTTCCCAGATAAAACTTTATTAATTATTTTGCAATAATTGTAATTCATGAATCGAATAATAGTATTAATTAAATAATCTATCATTCTTTTTTTATGTGTATTACATTTTATAAAATCGAAATTGATTAAAGTCAATATAGCCATTTTTATAATATCCTTTAAGTATTGAGCTTCTAAGTTTTCTTTAAGAATGTGATTAATTATATCTTGAAAATTGGATATAAGTTTTATTAAATTTTTACTGGGAGAACAAAGCCATCGTCGACCTGCATACTCCCTGTACCTAATATATTCAATTTCATCTTCGCTTGTGAAATCATTGATACAGACAGAGCAATTTTTGAAAATTTTTGTTTTTATTTTTTTTCAAAAAATATCTGCTGACGTACTGTAGAGGTGCCATTATTCTGGGGTCTTTTTCTTTATTTTCAATACTTTCAAAGCTAATTTCTAAAATATTTTCCAGATCAACTGTACAGGTCGACGTAGCTCCAGTATTTTCGTTGAGTATGAAGGAGCATAAAGCATCACAATAGTCATTTTCACAATTTTTTCCTTGGGTGTGGACACTGTTTAAATTGTTTATAAGCAGAGTGGCAAAAGCAGACTCAAATTGGTCGCATGTCGGGTTAACGTTGCGGCACCCGTGGCTTCTAACCGCCCCAAAGAAGTTTTCTAGGGGATCTTGATTAAGGTGCCGCATCCAGACTGATGTTACCCCGTATTCAACACGCAATTTATTCAATAAAACTTGAATTCCCTCCAGTGTCCACACCCAATTTTTTAAGGTAGGAACAGTTTCGACTCTGCCAGCAGAAGTCACAAACTCCATTGAGTTAAAAACTCTTTTTGCTTCTGCCCATGTATTTTTATGGGCAGACGTTGGTGTTGCTGGGCCAAGTAGTGGCTTAGCATTTTTATTTTTGTTATGAATTCCATTGACAGAGTCGAAGACGTTGTCCATAAATAAGAGGAGATCTGCGGTTTCTTTGCATTCTGCGGGTAGAATTCCTTTACCTGAAAAAGAGAATGAAAAAATATGGTATTCATTCATACACACATCTAATTGTCTTAGTATGACTATAACTTTATAGGGCAAAAAATGGGAGGTTTCTGTAATTCTATAAGTCTGTCTGTTCATAAAATAATGTAGAATGCAAGAAAAAAAAGGCTCAATATAAATTACCTGCTAGGTATCCCATATTGGATGCCACAGTGCGACTAAATACCTGTGATGCAAATTTCACTTTCATTTTATTTAATTTGTCAGGGTTTAAGTGGTATTCTGTTAGCTTTGGTATCAGTCTTATGCCTTTATAGCCAGGGTTTTCTTTATGAGGTTCAATAAATGAGACCATTTGGCAGTTTTGGTCACACCATCTTTTTTAAAAGTTAGGTTTTTAGTGACCAAGTTGTTCCTCATACCCTTAAGAAGGTGTGGGGGGTCATAAAGGGGAATGATTTCTTTATCATTTATTAATATAACATTATCTTTTGGAGTTTCCCCTCTTCGTAAGTAAACCCCCCTGGTCTCATTTATTAACAAACGTATCGCCTGACGATTGTTTGTCCCTTGGTCACAAACTGATGCTACCACTATTAACCCTGCTTGTTGCACCTCGGTAATTACATTTTTTATTTGTTTAGCCAACTCTGGCCCTTTTGTGGCACTTGCTGAGAACGTGTAAAAAATTGCTTGTTTATAGTTTTTAAGTAGACCACGCACCATGAAGACTTGTGCGTGGTCAGCAAATTCTGGTTGCCTTTGCTGGCCATTATCTACTACGCCTGTAATTTTATCTTTTCTTTCATTATATGTTATTTGTGCTTTTAATGATACTTCATCAAATAACAATACACACAATCTTTCTGAAACGTTGAGCTTTTCAGCCTTCTTTTTTAATTGCAAAAATATATTTTTATTTAGTCCAGGTCGAAGATTGCATTTCTGTATTACTTTGGCGAGTGTCTGATTTGCGGGCAATATAAATATTTTTCTTAAAAATCTATATGCCTTTGGACTTTGTTTGAAAATCGATAATGCTGCAATTTTTTCTTGCAGCGTGAATCGTCGCCCTTTATCATTTTTTTTATCTTCTCGCCACTGCACCCGCATTAATAGTTTTGCAGTGCTTGAACAATTCTGAAGTACATCTAGTACTGCATGATTGGCAACAAATTTTTTCGCCGCCTTTATTTCTGCTGTCTGCTTTTTAGCTTTATTTTTTAATTTATTAATTCGTCTTTTGGCAGCCATAATTTTCAGCTGAAGATCTCTTTCTGCCCTGGAGAGCTTAAGCATCCTAGCAGATATTTTCCTGTCTGAAAAATAGAAAATGATTTTGTATGAGTACTAAAGTAAGTCTCCATAAGATTTGCTTGAGAATGGACATAAATTATATAGACATACGGTTAACAGGTGCCACACTATATGAATATTGTGATACATGTAAACTTTATGTTCATCCAAAAAATAGACTTAATTTTTGTTAAATAGTTCTAACATGAGTAAAAACTGTATTTTTTTAATGTACATAGGATGAGAATATAAAATAGAAACCTAGCACCTAGCTTCTGACGGTTCATCTAAACTTATGTTATTTTTTTTCTTTTTTTAACATAGTTAAAGTTAACTTTATTTATATTCTTCTGAACTTTAACAAGATTTTTTTGGATCCAATCGCTGTTATTAACTTAAATTTTATAAAAAGATAAAAAGTTCACTTAAATGCTTTGGAACACTGTTTTTAATTTGAGGAATATTTTTCGGTAATGTTTGACACATCATGTCTGAAACTGAAATAATAATGGGTACGCTTTCAGCAATGGAATCAGAAACAATGTTAGTACAATATTATGTAAATGACGCGCACACTTCAACAATAAGTTTTATTAATTTGTGCGCTATGATCTGTCATAGAGTAGTGCTCACTCAAACAATAAGAAAAGGCGAAAGTAAATAATTAAAAGGCGATTATCCGTATTTTGGACCAGAGAGTATGGAGCTCCTCCTGTTTTATTATTACCCACAACTTACAATCACGAACCTTTACGGAAATACTGATCCAATTACGAAAATTCTTTCACTTAAAGAAAGCCACTACTCAATTATCAACTGACACTACATGCAGGTGAAACTGCGGGGCGCTATCCTAATAAAATTGATGTCTGACAGTTTTTGAATGGAATAACTGTCAAAAATTTATAATTTATTTGCAGGATAGCACTTATACAAGCATGTTGATTCTGTAAAAATCTCTCCGTGAAAACTTGTATGGAGTGAGTGATCAGAGTCATCCTGTCTTGGTCAATCCCTGGCATCAATGGCACTGATAGCTCAGTCCGCACTCAGTTCACCTAAGTTTTTACGGGATTTTTACAAGATGGTTACAGAATAGCACTACAGGTATAAAAGTCAAGTCAAATTCTACCTTAGTGATAGCTATGAAATCGACTAACAAAATAATTATTATATTTAATGCTAAATAGTTCTTACCAAAATTTTCTTTTTGCATTGAATTTTCTTCAATGCTTGTAGATGTGTACATTAACTGCTGAAGTGATTCAGGAGCTGAAATAATATTTAAGCAAACATAAGTTTCTTACTATAAGTGTCATGGTAAGAAAGTTCAATTTCTAATTGGTAGGATTATTATATTACTTCAAATATTCAATTGCAAACCTACCAAGTGCAAGTCGGCCTCAAGGGTTCCATTCACCAAAACTCTTACTCTTAACTTTCATTTTATTTGGTATTTTGATATGGAACCCCAGAAGAGTAATATAAAAATCATAATTTACCTGTAGAAGTTGATGGAATTGGCTGATTTATCAGTCCTTGTAATGGTTTCCTTCTAACAACTGGTAACTTTGGTTGTGATTGTGATACTAGATTAATACCTGAAAAAATTATAAAGGAATAACTGCATTAATAATTTTGATAGGGTGCTTTATAGTTTTTAATTAGTTAAAACACGGCAGCCACTCATATAATTGTGCTAATATTTTTTTGTATTTAGTACACAGTAACAATATGTAGGTAATGAACAAACCTGGTAAATATAATGTTGGAACTGCAATATTGCTTATTCTGTTATTGCGACATAAAAATTTATCTTGAAAGTGTTTGCGACACACTCTACGGTACTTAAATATGTGCGCATTTTCAAGGCCCAAAATATGACTTCCAATCGAATAAAGCCAGGTATTGAAGCACAATCGGTCGTTTTCAGGGTTCGGAAATCCATGAAGAACTGCATGCATGCCTGAAACATATTGTATGCTATTATTCATTTATATTACTATCTGTTTATGTAAAATAACAATATTGGTATATTGTAAAACAGAAGTTGACTTGAGAAAAATTGAGACACAAGGAACATAATATTATTGTTTCGAAACAAGTTGAATTTTCTGCTGAAGCGAAACAAAAACTGAAGAAAACCATACCTAAAATTACAAAAAGTAATTGAATTGCGTTCAAGGCCAAGTTTCAAGATCCAAGAATCACCTATGACAATGTGATATACCTCCAGTGTCCTTGCACCCAGGAACACAGCAATGCTTATCCGATGACATGATGCAATAAAAGAGTCCTATCTCAAACTAAATAACACTATACTGGAGTCCTATCTCAGTTTTGACACAACCACTCACAAAATTACTTTCTGGGCACAAATATGATTAGTCGGAGGAACTCTTGCTCAACTCAACGACATACTCACAATATTACACAGAAAGATCACAAAAATAAACAAAATATCGCTAAAACACCGGCGCAAGCGTCAGACATTAGCAGATTTTTTTTTTTTGAATGTATATGGCATGGCTACGAGGCCTTTATGCCAAATCTTTATATTATATCTTGCTCATATTTTATGAAATGTTTTTATATCTTCTTTTGGCGTATCTTCTTCTTTTTTTCAAATTTTTCCAAGAGTGTTTTTGATATAAAAAAAAATAGAAAAACCTTATTAATTCAACTGGCACACCACGGCTTGTCAAGTTAGTTCCTTGAAGATTATTATAATTTATAACTTGTTCTACTTTTATTTATCCAAACAATTCAAACAATTTCTTTATTTTTCGTTATATCCACGATGTTACTTACCATTGTCTTTAGACCTAGGTTCTCCGTTATGTCACTTAGTTTGTCATCTGCATTTCCTAGCACAAATTTCACAAACACTATTTTACAATAGCCGTACCAACACAGTCACCGAATACATCTTTTTGTTGTTAAAATTTCATCATAACATTCATTACATAATGCGCCATTTAATTATTACATAACTATTACCAGGTACAACAATAACAATGTGTCAAAACGTCAAACCTGTTTATATGACAGCTGCGCGCACAGATTATCAAAGGCTAACGGCGCGTGAGCATTCGATGCCCGGAATGTTACCATTTTACAAAAATTGTTTGTTGTACTTATTTTATTGAACACTTATCTAGTTTTTATGTGTATGTATTTTAGTTTTAATCTTAGCGATTGCTGCACCGGGCGACGTCATTCAACGCCGGCTGTCGCTGAAAACCAGCGCTGGGGCTCTGTCTCGGATAGGGTCGTAGCATTAAGCTGAGCGATGGCCGTTTTGCGTGGATGTGACGCATATTTTCCCCCAACTTGTTATTTTTGGTGTTTGTGTTCAATCACTGCGTCATGTTTACCGCAAATAAACGTTTTTTCTTTTCTTTCTTTCTTTTTTTTCTTTTATATATTTATAAAGCGGCATAAAGCAATCTTTTTTTTTTAGCAACACTTCTAGGCGGCGGGATTCACATTACATACACGATACATTTGTTAACGTTTCTTCTGATAGTTCAAAAAGCTCGCTTGCAAGAATTAATCGTTGGATGTTGTATTCCTCACAGCTAAAAATAATATGTTCTAGGGTTCCTGGAAACTTGTGGCAAGCAGTGCATGTCTGATCGTCTATTATTTTGAATCTACTCAAATGTGCGGGTGTGGTGTTATGCCCAAACCGGAGTCTATTGATTGTTGTGATGAAATCTCGGCTTGCTAACTTCAATTGGTAATACCAGGGTTTACTGGGTAGGTCTGTTTGGATACTTCCATACCACTTTCCTTTGTGTACTTGATCTTTTTTCCAAAAACTTCTCCATATTTCATTTATATCTTCATTAATTTCTTATGCCTTTATGTGAAGGTATCCACATAAAAAATACGTCTTTTCCTCTACACTTAAGATTATTCAATAAAATCTTAATTTTAAATAGTAGGTAATTATATTTAAAATTAAAGTTGAATCCTTTTAAACTATTAATTAAACTAAGAGAATCTGTAAGGATTAAAAAATATGTACATTTGTCTATAGTGTAGCTGCTAGCTGCAAAACATCCGTCCGTCGGCACAGCGAACGCTTCACTGATGAGTAGGTTTTTTTTTTTTTTTGTGTATGGCATCTCGTAGTTGACCTTGAGAGGTCGTGACTACTTAACCGGACTATCCTGTGGCTGCCATAAGCGGACTCAAAGCCTCCAGCCAGGGGCGTAAAACTACTTATATTATTAAGCGAACGCTCGCTAAGGGCACCCCCTGTGGGGTACGGACCTCGGCTTAGGGCGTCGCTGACGGGAGGACAGCAAGATGGGACAGGCTGGATCAAGTTTAGTTGATTATTATTAATCGGGGAATTTAAAGCTACAGGCTCAGCTACGGCGCGGGCTGGCACTTCGTCGAGCAAGGGTCGGGGGGGACAATTACGTCGGGATCTTCGCGAGGAACCTCGGCGGCGAGGTCGGAATGTCGGTCTGTGTTTGTGCACTGTACTGGTGGCCCTACTGCTCTCCTGAATGAGAGTTATGTGGTCATCGGGATCGGTGAGGACATGCTTGGGACGGCGGACATGACTAATGGAGGAGGGAATATAACTAGCGGCTTTCACAACCAGAGGGTTGCGGTGATTCGCGGCGGTCTCGAAGAAACGCTTTGAAATGCGTTTCATGAACTGACGGATAGTGGGAATCCTGAGGTCTACGTGGAGGATTTCGTTACGAACGTACCAGGGGGAGCCTGTTATCCTACGGAGGAACTTGTTCTGGAGGGTCTGCATTCTGTTGAAGCGAACGGGCTTGGCGTGTGCGAAGACTGCACTGGCATAGGTCATGATCGGGCGGATGCACGCTGTGTAGATACGCATTTTGCACTTCAGTGACAATTTGCTACGTGCATTGAGGACAAAGTGAAGTCTACCTAGAGCGAAGGCGGCGCGCGAACGAGCCGCCTTAATGTGCTCTGAAAAAGAGAGGTGTTCGTCTAGTACGACACCCAGGTATTTGGCTCGCTTCTCCCAAGGGATCGGCTTGCCGAACATGGTGATCGGTCGAGGGGGGCAGGGGGTATGACGCGGCTTCGAGAATAGGACCGCTTGACTTTTGTCGGGATTTACTTCGATTCTCCATTTCCTAAACCAGGCGCCAAGCTTGTTGACTTGGGTTTGGAGAATGCGAGCTATCGAATTTTCATCACGGCCGGTGTAGTAGATGGCCGTGTCGTCTGCGAACAGGGCCAACTGCGCCTTGCTGCACTTTGGCATGTCGCTGGTGAATAGCGTGAATGCTAGGGGAGAGATAACAGAGCCCTGAGGGACTCCTGCGCGAATAGGGTGGGGGGAGGATAGCGCTCCTTCGATGCGATATCGGAAGGTGCGATTCGACAAAAAGTCCCGTAAGATGAGCACGAGACGATCTGGCACACCGAGTTGGTACAGCTTATATAATAAGCCGTTGTGCCAGACTTTGTCGAACGCTTTCGCTATGTCGAAGAAAACAGCACCGGTCATCAAACCTCGTTGGAAACCGAAGTTGATGTGTTCGACTATACGGTGGACCTGTTGTACGCACGAGTGTTGGGTTCTAAAACCAAACTGTTCGTTGGGGATGAGGCCCTTTGTCTCGGCGTAGTCTCTGAGGCGCTTATAAATAAGCCTCTCATAGATTTTGCCGAGGACATTGAGCAGACTGATGGGGCGGTAACTACTAGGCTCTGACTTTGGCTTGCCGAGCTTCGGGATACCGATGACGGTGGCTTCTTTGAATGCCTGTGGGAAGATGTTGTTGCTCAGAGCACCATTGAAGATGGTGGTCAGTAGCATTATCAGGTGGGCAGGGAAAAGTTGGAATACCCTATTGGTGATTCCATCTGAGCCGGGGGCTTTACGAGCCTTAAGACCTTTGATGAGGTCGTGCACTTCGTCGGGCGTGACTGGGGGCAGTGGATACTCTGGGTCTTCGACGGGAGGGAGGGAGGCTCTATGTTCGACTTCAGCGTCGACCTCAGTGAGGTGAGCTTGGTCTACTGGTTGAGAGCTAGGCGAGCATTGGACTTCTAGAGTGTCGGCTAGAAGCTCAGCCTTGTCGACATCATCGAAGGCGATGGTCTTGTCGGGACGGATCAGGGGGGGCATGGAGACTATTTCTCCGGATCTGAGCTTCCTCTGGAGTTGCCAGAAGGCTAGGTGGGTGGGCTCTAGTTCGCTCAACATCTTGTCCCAGCCGGCGGTACGCAGCTCCTCTATGCGTGTTCTTACAGTACGCTGTAAGTAACGCATATGGGCTTTGTTCGCGTCGCAGGGGAAGTTGCTGTAGGCACGGACAGCCGCGTTCTTCTCATTCAACAGTTCGCGTACATCGTCCGGCAACTTCCAGCGACGGTCATCCGTCGCTGGAAGTGGGAAAATGAGTGGGAGTCATCGGCGCGATGACATCGAAATTCTGAGAGGAGGAGAGGTTGAACAAGTGTCTCCCTCTGGAAGAGGTCCTGGTGCTATTCCAGGAGGGATGTTTGGCGTTGAGATCACCCGCTATGATAACGGAGTCACTCAGGCTAAAAAGGACAGAAAGATCTTCAGTAAGGAGTTGGAAGTTCTCCGAAGTATTAATGGGGGGGAGGTAGGCCGAAACTATGGTGATCGGTTGATGACCTGTCATGCCAAGCCGGCAGCAAGACACTTCTAATCGTGAGAGTGTGGGAGGGTCTATGGGAATGCAGTATAGCTCCTTTTTGTAATAGATAAGGGTACCGCCCTTATGGCAACGCGTCCTGTCATTGCGAACTGTACGATAGTTTGCAATTGACGGATTTCGGTAACTCGGTTTGAGGAACGTTTCCTGAACAAGGAGGATGTCGATGTGGTGGTCGCGGAGGAACTCGCTGATTTCAGCGCGTTGTCGCAGGATGCCATTGGCATTGAAATAACCTAACTTTAGGGATCTGGGTTTGGTTCGCGCGAGGATTCCTTTATCCATGATTAGGGTTGGGTTGGTTGTTAAAGGACATCAGGGCTTGCGTAATGTCCGGGTACGCATTGTAGATATTCTGTATCATGAAAATGTTGCCGGCATTTCTGGCGGCAACAATTTCACTTGCCATTTTCCTGGCACGAGGGGTAAGGAAGGCCGTGAATGTACTGGATATGACATTGAACGCGTCCATCGGGTTCTGACCGACCACCCGGGTGGCTGCGGGCGGAGCTGACGCGGCCGGAGCGGCTTTGTTTAGAGGCACAGGAATGCCTGGAGGCGCGTTGACGCGGATGCCGGGGTCCATAAGTGGAGGGATGGCCGCAGGAACGGGTCTAGGAGCTAAGGCTGGAAAAGCCTGCTGATGGTGGAAGTAGTTCCAGGGCGAGGGCCTCTGAGGACTGAGACGCTCCTGATGCTGTGTGGTAGGCCACACGTGGGCGTAGCGGGGGCAATGAGTAGGTGGAGCCACGCAATATTTATATGATCGACACAACTCGCGAGCGCTGCGTCGGTACGCGTACGCCACCATACGGATTGATGATGTACTAATCATAACTATAATAATTTCGTATTACTTAGCTCCTATTGGTTAGTTTATTCATATAAGATTTGTACGTAACCACTACTTGTGTAGAATTTTAGCATTAAGTCTGTACATATTTTAGCACTAGAATATAGTCCGGTTAAGTAGTCACGACCTCTCAAGGTCAATTACGAGATGCCATACACAAAAAAAAACAACACTAGAATACATGGATTGGCTTGTGGTCGTCACGGAAGCTCGTCCTACGGAATATTCCATTCCGTTGAGTTTGTTCCGCGCGGACCGTCAATTTATAAATTATAAATATTTGACTACCCGGTTTTTTTGTACCGACGCGGTCGCGGAGACCATACCCCTGGGATGCCGAAGCCCGGCACGCGCGGCTCGTTGGGCTGCGATGCCGGCTCACCGGAGTCCCGCCCGGCGCTGGATAGGACGTCGTCGATGCCGATCATTGGTGTTGCGTCGTCCTGTGCACCGCCGCGCCGGCCGGCTCCACAAGGAGCGAAGAAAAGAAAAAGAAGACGTCCAAGAAGAAGAAGGAAGAGAGAAGAGGAGGGGGATCGAGCGCCGCTGCTGCTGCCGGCCCACCGACGTCACTGGCGCCTGCGCGCGCTGCGCCTTCGCCGTCGTCGAGCCGACCGCACGCGGTACTCAAACTCAAACTCAAACTCAAAGCATTTATTTCAAATAAACCCATTACAGGCACTTTTGAATTGTCAAGGGGTCGGTCAGTCAGAAATATGAAGCTAGTTGCCCATTCCAAAGCGAAGTAGGTACCAATGGAGAAGAACGGGCAAGAAACTCCATGGACACTCTTTTAAATAATATGGTTACAGTAATTTGTTACATCAGTCTTGTTGAAATTAAACATGTGAGAACGATGTAGAAAGACCCGTAATAAAAAACATAAAAATCGGAAAAGAAAAATTAAAAATTAAAAAAAAGCCGTGGCAGCCAAGAGATGACCAGTCCCCACTGACGGCGCCCGTTCACGAACATGACGTATGGATGTGATCCGTCCCGCCGCGTTCCGCCCGGTGCCCATCCAGGCCCCGGGGCCTGCCGCTAACCCAAGTCGCGCGCCGCATGCGCGCGCCGTGGCACCGCCTGCGCTTGCTCCCGCACCCGCGCCCGTGCGCTGCGCTGCATATGCCGCCGCGTACGCCGCCGCTTACGCCGCGCGCCCCGCCACGCCGCGCGACTACCCCGCGCGCCCCCACACACCGCCCGCGCCCCCCCGCGCGCCCCCTGCACGCACCGACGCGCCGCCGCGATTCGCGACTCCGCCCGCGCCTGCCGCAGCGACTACTGTGACCGCGCAACCGAATACCAAAGCTGCGCCAGCTCCGCGCACCGCCGTGACCGGCGCCCGCTTCTCGCTGGCGGGACCGGCAATGGCTGAGCGAGAGCGGCCAGTTAAAAATCCTGCAACCACCATGACATCAGCAAGGTCAGTACCAAGCGCCACCCATACGCCCGACTCACCGGCGCCTCCTCGTGCATCAGCATACGATTCGCCCGCGGTTATGTCGCCGTGTTCGTCCATAGGATCGAACATGTCGCTGGCATCCGCGAGCTCGACCGGAAATGGCTGTGCGCGTGCCTGTTTCGAGTCCCGGCTCGAACCCAGAGGCCAAAGAATACGTCGACGCAGGAGCTCGAGTGAGACCGCAGCGGAGGAGGGGAAGCGGCTCTGCCCCGACTCGCCGCGGCCACCGCGCGAAAGCGCGCCGCGGAGTCCGGACCCGCCAGCGTCGCCTACTTTTGCCGACGCGGCGCGCCGCTCACCCCCCCCGCCACCTGCGTCACCATCGCCGCCACAGTCACCGACCGCGGGGGTTAGGCCACCCTTCGCCCCCGCTACCGCTGCCAACACCCCCGATGCACCCCCCGGCGCCGCGACAAGAACGTGGCAGCAAAAGCCGGGGCAAAAAAAGCCCAGGTACCCGCCGCTGGTAGTTGAGAGGCTGCCAAACTGGGCCGCCCATTTCCGGGCCATCAGGGATAAACTGGGCCGGCCTCCTAACGCTCGTCCATACGGAGGTGGAGTTCGCTTCACCCCAGACAGCGAGGAGGAGTACAGGCTGGTCCAGCGATACCTGACAGGCCTGGAGAAGGACAGCGGCGTCAGCTGGTTCGCCTACTCGCTGCCGGCAGAGAAGAGCCTCAAGATCGCCATACGGGGACTACCGGCGGATACGGACCCGAAGGAGATAGAGGAGGAGCTCCAAACGCTGGGATACCAGCCGGAGTACGTGCGCCATATTAAGGCCGCACAAGGACGACCCGGTTGCGTATTCCACGCGATCCTAAAAAAGACTCCGGACGTCCGGGCCATTTACGACACCACGACGTTCATGTTGATGCGTGGTGACAAAATAGAGGCCTGGCGCGGAAAAAGAGGACCTGCCCAGTGCCACCGATGCCAGCTGTTCAGACACAGCTCGCATCAGTGCCACCGCCCGCTCGCTTGCGTGCGCTGTGGGGGGGAGCACGCGGCGAGAGACTGCCCGCGCCCGCGGGAAGAGCCGGCCACCTGCGTAAACTGCGGTGGCCCGCACCCGGCGTGTAACATCAGATGTCCGGTGTTCCAGAAGGAGATCCGGAACAAGCGGGCGGGCACCGCCGCCATAACGGCCACGTCAGGCCGGCCCAAAGTGACCATTGAGAGGCCACAAGTGATGCCAGAAGAGGCCCAAGGCTTATGGCGGCGGCCAACGGGCCCTCAGACAAACTAGCTACCTCCTCTGGGCGGAGGAAAAACAAGAGACGCGGGGGAAAGGGCAAGGGGAAGAAACCCGACCCACCCCAGGCGACCCAAGAAAACCCAATTGCCACCCCTGCCTTCAACGAGGCACAGGTTGTGATAAATCAGCAAACTACCGCTAGCGCCGCCACGGCGCCGCGGACAACAAAGGAACTACCAAAGAAGGAGTTCCTAAAAGAATCCAGTGGCGGCGCCACCGACGCCAAAACAGCCACCAAAAAATCGGAGTTCACAACCTGTGCCATCAAACTACTGATGGACCTGATAAAGGCCATCAGGCAGGGACAGGATGTCGAGTTGGTCATCCTGGATGGCCTGGCCGCACTACTGACTATGTACCACGGCTAGGTCACCCAGGACGGCCCAAAATGGGACGCCGGCGGCCTTCTGGCACAAGGCCGCCCCCCCCCCCCCCCCCCCCTCCGCCACCTCCCTCGGGACATGAAGACGGCACTTGAAACCCGGACTGACTTCCAGATAAGCCGCAGCCAAGTTACACGCGACTTATCTGTGACAAAAAGACTCCACACTCACAACACACACACCCTTTGCGTAACGTGTTCTAGGTTAAAATAGGCACGTTACGTAAATGCAGACAGACATACATGTCTATACAGGCACCCAAACTCACGCGTGCACGCGCGGCGCGGGCCGCGAGGCACGCAAACATTGAACGGTGTTACACAATTACAATGCCGTTCACACCCACATTCGGCCCCTTAGCCCGGACAGTAACGGCTAGCTCTGTGATCTGGACGGGCGGGGACCACTCACCTACTCTGTAGGCGCGTCGAGTCGGCATCTTCGTCGCTGGTCGTTGCCGCCGGGCCTCCCCTAGGTAACTAGGGGTCTCACCTGGCGGCGACAGACCGCCGAGATGTCGTGAAGAAAGCGGCGCTTCACTATAAGCGTCGCGGCGCTCCTACAGAAACAAAATAGCAATCACTCACACGGGCGCGCGTTGCCCGCGCGCGCCCGAAAATCCACTGCCATCGAAGCAGGCCAAATGAGAGGCCCGTATTTACGGGTCGCCGTATAGCCTCCGCGGTCAGGGGGTGAAGCCCCGGCACCGCACGCAACGCCCCCTTACGGGGGCGCCGCGATATAGCTCCGACTAGAATACATATCAAACACTATCATCTGGAGTTTCACTTGAATACCTACCAAGCGCTACAATAGTATTAATGTACCTAAGGGCTTCTAAAACTGCATAAGCCTCTGCAGTAAATATACTACAACTAGTGTCTAAAATAAAACTTTGTACAAATTTAATTTGAGAATCATAAATGGCACTACGCACATGAGAGTCTCCTTTACTACCATCAGTATATATTTTATAATATTGCCTATTGTGATCTAAAAAATGTAGAAGATCTTGATTGGTGCAAACACAGGCATTAATCAATTTTGGTATATTAAATAAAATATGAAATTGTGTTGAATAACATGTCCATAAAGAATCAGAAAATATTTTATTAAATTTACTTTTTATTTGTAGGAGTATTTGGGAGAGTTCTGGATATTGGTGGTACAAAAGATTCTCACCAGTTATCACAGGAGCACTATATTGAAAATGGTAAGGCAAAATTTTATTCATTACTGTTCGATTTTTACAGCATAATAATTTTAAACAAAAGCGTTGAGCTAAAAGCAATCTGCGAAGTGATAATGGCATTATTTTTGTTTCTATTTCCATGGCTCTAATGGGTGTAGAACACATAGCTCCTGATATTATCCTAAGACCCTTATTTTGTATAATATCTAATCTATTTACAAACTTGCTGTTGATACTAATGTATGCTAGGCAACTGTAATCAAAGTGACTACGTACAATTGATTTATACAAAATTGTAAGAGTCTTAGGGTCTGCACCCCAAGAAACTCCAGCTAAGCAACGAAGAACATTAAGGCTTTTTAAAGAATTTTCAGAAATGTACTTTAAATGATATTCAAAAGAGAGTTTCTTATCTAAAATTATGCCTAAAAATTTATGTCTGTCTGTTGGTGGAATAGGTTCATTGTTAAAATTTATAATTGTGTTAGGTGATTCCTGGCCAAAAATTACAACTCTACTTTTACTAGTATTGATTTTGAGGTCCAATGTATTATAATACATTTGTAATTCCTTTAGAGAATCATTCAAAGTACATGCAGCTTGGTCAATATTTCTATTTGTACAATATAAAACAAGATCATCAGCAAATTGAAGAATGTTTGGATTATTTACATATTTACAAATTTCACTACAGTTAAGATTATACAATAGAGGGGACAATACTGCGCCCTGCATTGTGCCTTTTGATGCAGATCTAGGTCCATAAATAATATTATTATGTCTAACATATAAAGTTCTGTTATTTAAAAAGTTAAATATCCATTTACATAAAAGTCCAGGAATGCCAAGTTGTGATAGAATTTTAACTAAAATACCTGGTTGTACGCTATCAAATGCCCCTTGTACATCTAAAAAAGTACATATCACACTATTTTTTTCATTTTTTGCATATTTCAGATCGGAGACAAGTGATACAAAGCTGTCTGCACAACTTCGCCCTCGTCTGAAGCCATATTGTACATTTGGTATTATGCCATGGTGCTCAACAAACCAATCAAGTCGAGTTTTTATCATGTTTTCTTGTAATTTACCTAGACAGGATGACAGTGAAATAGGTCGGTAGGAATTTGCGTTATCGGGAGGTTTATCTGCTTTTAAAACTGGTATCACACATTGTGTTTTCCATGACTCTGGAATAATCTGATTAATCCATAGCTTGTTAAGAATGTCTAAAAATAGTTTTTGAATTGAGAGATGAAGCTTTTTTATTAAAATGTAAGGAAATCCATCTAGGCCAGGTGTTGTATTTTTTCGTGAATACAAAGAAGCAGAAAATTCCTGGAATGAAAACTTTGCTAAGAGAAATTTCGTATTTTCATTATCATTATTAATATTAAAATAAGTTTCTAAGTTGGGGACTTCTAAGCCCTTTTCTGATAATTTATCTAAAACCGAATCAATGAATGTATCTGAATAAGACCTATTATTAACCTTTCTACTATGTTTAAACATTTTAATTTGATTCCAAATTTTGCTAATGGGAGTTGTCCTATTGAAACTATTACACAAACTATTCCATCCATTTTTCTTTTCCTCAGCAATTGTCCTTTTCTTAATAGCATTTAACCTCTTGTAATTAATAAAATTTTCAATACTGGGATTTTTCCTATAGTATTTTAGTGCTTCATAAGAATTAATAACACTCTGTTTGCATTTATCATTCCACCATGGTACTGGAAGTTTACTTTTGTAATTAGATGTTCGAACAAAATTAGGAATACATGCATCTTTTAAAGATTTAAGTTGATCACAGAAAATGTTATATGTTTGTAACGGGTCTTCATGATCCACATTTACATTACTAAAATAGTCTTTGGAAAGCTCACTATACTGTTCCCAGTCAGTTTTATTATACAGGTACTTTTCTGTAGGAGGGTTTATTTTGTATTTATCAACACATAATGATATAGAAGTAATTGTTGGAAAATGATAACTACCCATGTTATCGTCATACACTGACCAATCGCAAAGCGGTGCAATACAGGGACTGACAAAAGTAACATCTATAGCAGATGGATTACGATTTGGGTATTGAATAGTTGTATAGCTACCATCATTAAGTATGCATAAATTAGAGTCATCAATTATGTCATAAAGTTGCTGTCCACGTCCTTTTGTGGCTACGCAACCAAAGGCTATGATGTGCATTAAAATCACCACTGATGAAAACAGGAGGAGGCAATGCATTGATTAAGTTTCGTAATCTATTAATTCTAATATGTCCACTTGTAGGTGGGGAATACACACATAAAATAGAAAGAAGACCATGTCTTGTAGTTAGCAATATAGCTATACTTTGTAAATCTTCATAAAACTGAATATCCAACTGTTTATATTTTAAAAAAGGGCGGACTAATATTGCTACGCCTCCATGGTTATTGCTTGCATTACGAAAATGTAAATTGTATCCAGGAATATTAAATGATCTATTATCTTTAAACCATGTCTCATTTAAGAGACAAATGTCAATATTTTCATGTTTTAAAAATTTTATTAGTAAGGGGTTTTTATTATGTGCACTTTGTATATTAAACTGTGTTATGCGTAATTGTGACTGTGATGAGGTGTTATTTATATCCATAATTTTAAGTAAGGTTTTTAAGTAGCATGTCGCCAACAGTTTTGCTATTAATTGGAGTCTCATCACCCTTATTACTAATTTCAAGAATAGTACGAATAATTGCTGAGTTTAGATCTGAATTATTTAATAATTGGTCTCTTAAATTAACTTGAGGAGCCTGTGCAATAGGAACTACAGGAACGTTATTATTATTAGGAGTAATTTTATCATTTACGTTTTGTATAGTTTTATTTACATTTTGTACATTTTTATTAACAAATGTAGTTTTAATTGAATTGTTATTTACAACACGTTTTTTATTTACATTTTCGGATATTGTTGGAAAAATTTGTTCATATTTTTTGGTGTCAACGACACTAGAATAGGTAATTTTGTTTCGTTTTTCTAACATTTTTTGATTTTTGATAGGACAAGATCTTGAAACGGCCACATGTGGTCCCCTGCAGTTGGCGCAGCAAAGCTCATTACTTTTATCGCATTCCGTATAAAGGTGGTCTCCGGCGCAGCAACTACACCGTTGCTTACCGTTACATACTTTTGCTGAATGATTAAACTTAAAACACCGGTAGCATTGCTGCAGAGGCGGAATATAATCAAAAACCCTATATGAGAAAAGATCATATTGTACATTTTCCGGTAGGTTATTGGAGAGAAAAGTCAAGCTAACAGTCTGTAGAGGAACTCGTTGTGTCCCCACTTTCTTCGAGAAACGACGAACAGCGATGATTTCGGAGTGAGATGAAAGTTTTGAGTACAGTTCCTTTGTTGAGATGTTAGTCGGAACAAATCTTATCACACCTGTTTTTTCGATTTGAGCCGCTGGTATAAATGCCTTTAAATTATATTTAGCCAAAAACGCAGAGTTCGCGATGAAGTTGTTAGCAGTATTGGCCAGTTTAAATACTACAACAATCTTGGTTGCATTGACTCTTTGTAGGGTCACCACACCCTTTATTTCTGTTGTAAATATATGATTGAGATAGATCGGACTTTTGTTTCCAAATCGTTCATTTTTGTCCAGGGATTCTACATATACTTTAAATTCTGTATTTACTGCATGCTCAGGGTATTGCCGTATATAATTTGGTTTGAGAAAAGGATCAAAATTACTTTCCTGTTGCTGCCGCTGTTGCTGCTCAGGATCCAAATGCCGCTTAGCCGCTCTTTTTGAATTGGGTCCACCTGAACCCTCATCTTCATTACCATCCATCGAAATGGTGTCTTTCAATTAGCTTTTCGCAAAAAGTATCAAGAAATTCTAATTATTTCAATTAAAATTTCGGAGGTTTTTTAAACGAACCGCCTATTTTGAGTTTCCCGCCCAAAAAAACGACATTAGCAGACATTTGTATTGGAGTTACCAGTTTATTGATAGTAAAACCACCAAAGAAATTCTACCAACCACCCAAATGAACGTTTGTAAAATATTTGCGTAAATTATTGCAATATGAGACAATTGATCCCAAAATAATGAGATGTCATACTGTGTAATAAATTTAATTAAAACCCTTGACAATGATCCATAATTAAAAATATTTTTTGGATACAATACACCAGAACTCGGTTAAAAATATACTATTTAAGTAGTAATGAGCTAACGGAGCTACTCAATGTTGACAAGTTGCAATTAAGTTTAGCGCCACCTATAGAAATTAAAGAGAACATTACTTCAGAGCTGCCATCTGTTATTCATATTTGGTAATATATAGCTCAATTAAAATCCGACAAAATGGGGAAGGTCGGGCAAAGCTAATTGTAGATGGCGTGACCATAGCTAGGTCCCTACGGCCTACAATAAATTTGACATTTCGTTCATTCATTTCATTTTATGTTCATTCATGAGTTTGATTTTATTCAATTATTATGTTATTTTCGGTGATTTCAGTATTTTAAAGCAAGTACTTGACATGGAAAGTGTCAGAATTTTAAACCTTGAATATTTCCTCGTAATCACTTTCTTCAAAATGTTTCAGACATAAACTCGAACTAAAAAAATCTCTACGAATAGCTTTAAACCACAATGTTCTACGTTTAGGGGCTTTCGGGAAATTGTAGACTCCAATTTCGGAGTATCTAGGAACACAAAAACGCTTAAAATTTCGCTAACATAAAATAAAATCACGTGACGCCTTGTATTATTGGCTTGTGTTGAGAACTAGCTACGATAGCGCCATTTTGACAGTTGCCTTCCCCATTAAAAAACACATTCAAACTTGTTTTGTACAGGGACAACTTATATATCGCGATCTATGAAATGGGTCCTCGCGAGTCTCTTAGAAACAAATTCAAAGAAATTGATATACTCACTCTGCCTTCCCTTTATATCTTAGAAAGTATTTTGTATGTTCGCAAAAACTTAGAACTTTTTAAAATAAGAAGCGATTTCCATAATATAAATACACGTAGTAAAAATGAAATTGTTATACCCAAATTTAGATTAACTACAACAAGCAAATCATTTCTGATAAACAGTATCCGCTTTTATAATAAGTTGCCTAAGTCGGTTACAGAACTTAGCGATGGAAAGTTCAAAGCCCACATTAAACGTGTCCTTATCAAAAAAGCCTACTATAAGATTAAAGACTACGTCGAAGACAAGAAAGTTTGGCAATAATTCCTTCTGCACATGTGGCTTCCCTGGTACCTCATAAACGGCATCACTATGTAAATTACTAATAACTGCTCCCAAATAATGGTGTTTAATTTTTATTTTTTATTATTAGATATGGACTTTTACATATCTCTGACATAATTTTATTTGACATTATATACCTACAATTTTTAATTAGTTTTTGATTTTACTTTATTAGATTATTTTATATTTTGTAAATGTGAGAACGTCGTAGGCCCTGTGGATTTTAAATTATAGACAATTGTCTATTTGTTTAACATATGGTACTTGTTGACAGGCCTACACTGTCCTCCCATACCTGTTAATATCACTGTAATTGGAAAACATTGTAAAAGACATATTTTTAAAAGAGTAACCATGGAGTTTCTTGCCGGCTCTTCTCCATGGGAAACGACCAATTGGAACCGTGCACCTAGAATCTGACGTTTCATAAGTGCCCATGTAGGTCTATGTGAAATAAAATATTTTGATTTGATTTGATTTATACTTCGCGATTTTGTATAATTGAACTCATTGGTGTCCCCAGTTTTTTCTTCTAAGATTGAGCACCCTGGAACGCACTCTCGAAATTTGTCTACGATTTTGACGTCGTTCTTACGACAACATGACCGAGTAAACTCTAAAAAGGCACTTTGACACTTCTTCTCGCGGCGAGATACTGATGTAGCAAGTTATAAAAAAAAAAAAAAAAAATTTATCATTGCAACATCGGTCGATTTTTTACTATTTTTCTTTGGCATGCCGAAATCTTGATATCTTTTTTTTTTTATGTATGGCATCTCGTAGTTGACCTTGAGAGGTCGTGACTACTTAACCGGACTATCCTGTGGCTGCCTTAAGCGGACTCTAAGCCTCCAGCCAGGGGCGTAAAACTAATTACATTACTAAGCGAACGCTCGCTAAGGGCACCCCCTGTGGGGTACGGACCTCGGCTTAGGGCGTCGCTGACGGGAGGACAGCAAGATGGGACAGGCTGGATCAAGTTTAGTTGATTATTATTAATCGGGGAATTTAAAGCTACAGGCTCAGCTACGGCGCGGGCAGGCACTTCGTCGAGCGAGGGTTGGGGGGGACAGTTACGTCGGGATCTTCGCGAGGAACCTCGGCGGCGAGGTCGGAATGTCGGTCTGTGTATGTGCACTCTACTGGTGGCCCTACTGCTCTCCTGAATGAGAGTTATGTGGTCATCGGGATCGGTGAGGACATGCTTGGGACGGCGGACATGACTAATGGAGGAGGGAACATAGCTAGCGGCCTTGACAACCAGAGGGTTGCGGTGATTCGCGGCGGTCTCGAAGAAACGCTTTGAAATGCGTTTCATGAACTGGCGGATAGTGGAAATCTTTAGGTCAACGTGAAGGATCTCGTTGCGAACGTACCAGGGGGAGCCTGTAATCCTACGGAGGAACTTGTTCTGGAGGGTCTGCATTCTATTGAAGCGATAGGGCTTGGCGTGTGCAAAGACTGCACTGGCATATGTCATGATCGGAAGGATGCACGCTGTGTAGATACGCATTTTGCACTTTAGTGACAATTTGCTATGTGCATTTAGGACAAAGTGAAGTCTACCTAGAGCGAAGGCGGCGCGCGAACGAGCCGCCTTAATGTGCTCTGAAAAAGAGAGGTGCTCATCGAGCACTACACCCAGATATTTGGCTCGCTTCTCCCAAGGGATCGGCTTGCCGAACATGGTGATCGGTCGAGATTAAAATATCAAATGAGTGGCACTTATTATACTCATTTAGATGTCAGCAAAATTGATAAATCGGCCGATGGTTACTATTCGTTAAAGCGAAGTTTGAATTTGTAACAATCACCATAAAACACATGATATTGCTGTTACTCACCAACTTTGGGAAATTAACTGGTGATTTTCGTAATGGGGAAGGCAACTGTCAAAATGGTGCTGTCTTAGCTAGTTCCCAAAACAAGCTAATAATGCAAGGCGTGAGTTGGTTTTTATTCATTCTTGCGAAAATGATTCATTGTTATGTTCCTAAATGCTCGAAAATTTGAGTCTACCAGTTTCCGAAATACCCAAAGCTTAGCAGATTAGGGCTTAATGCTATTTGAAGACAATTATTTCAATTATAACATAGTTCGAGGTTATGTCGGAAACATATTAAAGAAAGTGATGACTAGGAATTAAGCAATAACAAGGTTCAATTCTGACATATTCCAAATCGAATAAAAATATTAATAAAATAATGAAATCAATCATCATCATCATCATAATCAGCCTATAACGTTCCCACTGCTGGGACACAGGCCTCCTCTCTATGAGAGGTAGTGAGCCGTAATCCACCACGCGGGCTCAGTGCGGGTTGGTAGATGTCACATGTCTTCGAATTTTTGGTTCTAGGACATGCCGGTTTCCTCACGATGTTTTCCTTCACCGTTTTGAGAGCAGTGGTGATTAAATTATTTACACAAAGTAAAGCGCCTGCTTGGGTTCGAATTCACGACCTACAACTCGTAAGTCGGGACCGTTACCACTGGGCCACCACTGAAAATAACGAATTATTAGAATTAAATCAAACTCATGAATGAACACGAAACGGAATTAATGAACGAAATGTCAAAATTATTGTAGGCTGTAGGGACCCAGCTATGGTCACGCCATCTACAATCAGCTTTGACCGACCTGCCCCATTATGTTGCGTAGGTTGGATATTGCCAAACAACCATAACTCCCTAGATTTCGGTAATCACCATAATTGGCAAAGAGACTGGTTATTGCTGCACCTGATGCCCATCTACGTAATACTGCTCCCCTGCGCCACACTATCTCTCGCGGCCGCCGAAAGGAACTTCATTACAATGTACATAGTAGGTTGTTTAAAACTAAGTATTTTCATTATATCTCCTTTATTACAATTTACAAAGTTATAAATTACATTTTTTTTTAAATCTGAAAAAAAAAAATAAAAAAAAAATTGTATCCCACCGGTATCGGGAACAGGGTCCAAGCTACCGGCGGTGAGGGCTCCAGAGAGAGGAACCTCCTGAAAATGCGAGCCGTGTTCAGAAGTACCGCTTTCTGAATCAAGCCCTTGATCCAGCTGCCCAACGAGAGCCTCCTCAGGTGTTTGTCGAGGCTCTTGGCTATTCAGACATTGGCTGTCACGACTATCGGCACAATGATTGCTGAGTCCACATCCCACATGTCGACAACCTCGAGAGCCTAATCAAGATAAAATAAAATAAATAAAACTAAGCATTTTCATTATTATTATGTTGTCTAATAAAATTATAACAAAAATATGTTTAATTATGAATTTGTCATGCTTTTTTGGATATCTTGTTTTATTTTTATTTTATCATAATTTTGTCTACTCTGCTCGTCGTCAAAATCGAGGACGACAAAATTAGACAAAATCACGATTTTCTCATGTTGAATTGTCAAAATGCGATATAAATTAGGTGGTCTTGTTATGGTTTAACGAGAACATATCAAGTTTGACAGAAGGAGTCTAGTATTTTGGGCAGTGCTATCAGAAAACGAGAAAAGTGACAGATAAGGACGTGACGAGAAAACGCGACAGTGAGTAAATGTCGCGTGTGTTATGTTAGCCATGGACACAACAAGAATCAAAGAGATACTATCTAAAGAAGAAGTGTCGTAGTATCTCTATGTAGTCTGTGCAATGATCACTTCTGCTGTCGAGTTTGTATGTGTACTTGACGTACTTATACTCTGTGGTGTAACTATTTGTGTATGTGTTCTCTGTTTTTTTGGGCGGGAAACTCAAAAAAGGCGGTTCGTTTAAAAAAAACCTCCGAAATTTTAATTGAAATAATTAGAATTTCTTGATACTTTTTGCGAAAAGCTAATTGAAAGACACCATTTCGATGGATGGTAATGAAGATGAGGGTTCAGGTGGACCCAATTCAAAAAGAGCGGCTAAGCGGCATTTGGATCCTGAGCAGCAACAGCGGCAGCAACAGGAAAGTAATTTTGCTCCTTTTCTCAAACCAAATTATATACGGCAATACCCTGAGCATGCAGTAAATACAGAATTTAAAGTATATGTAGAATCCCTGGACAAAAATGAACGATTTGGAAACAAAAGTCCGATCTATCTCAATCATATATTTACAACAGAAATAAAGGGTGTGGTGACCCTACAAAGAGTCAATGCAACCAAGATTGTTGTAGTATTTAAACTGGCCAATACTGCTAACAACTTCATCGCGAACTCTGCGTTTTTGGCTAAATATAATTTAAAGGCATTTATACCAGCGGCTCAAATCGAAAAAACAGGTGTGATAAGATTTGTTCCGACTAACATCTCAACAAAGGAACTATACTCAAAACTTTCATCTCACTCCGAAATCATCGCTGTTCGTCGTTTCTCGAAGAAAGTGGGGACACAACGAGTTCCTCTACAGACTGTTAGCTTGACTTTTCTCTCCAATAACCTACCGGAAAATGTACAATATGATCTTTTCTCATATAGGGTTTTTGATTATATTCCGCCTCTGCAGCAATGCTACCGGTGTTTTAAGTTTAATCATTCAGCAAAAGTATGTAACGGTAAGCAACGGTGTAGTTGCTGCGCCGGAGACCACCTTTATACGGAATGCGATAAAAGTAATGAGCTTTGCTGCGCCAACTGCAGGGGACCACATGTGGCCGTTTCAAGATCTTGTCCTATCAAAAATCAAAAAATGTTAGAAAAACGAAACAAAATTACCTATTCTAGTGTCGTTGACACCAAAAAATATGAACAAATTTTTCCAACAATATCCGAAAATGTAAATAAAAAACGTGTTGTAAATAACAATTCAATTAAAACTACATTTGTTAATAAAAATGTACAAAATGTAAATAAAACTATACAAAACGTAAATGATAAAATTACTCCTAATAATAATAACGTTCCTGTAGTTCCTATTGCACAGGCTCCTCAAGTTAATTTAAGAGACCAATTATTAAATAATTCAGATCTAAACTCAGCAATTATTCGTACTATTCTTGAAATTAGTAATAAGGGTGATGAGACTCCAATTAATAGCAAAACTGTTGGCGACATGCTACTTAAAAACCTTACTTAAAATTATGGATATAAATAACACCTCATCACAGTCACAATTACGCAAACAGTTTAATATACAAAGTGCACATAATAAAAAACCCTTACTAATAAAAATTTTAAAACATGAAAATATTGACATTTGTCTCTTAAATGAGACATGGTTTAAAGATAATAGATCATTTAATATTCCTGGATACAATTTACATTTTCGTAATGCAAGCAATAACCATGGAGGCGTAGCAATATTAGTCCGCCCTTTTTTAAAATATAAACAGTTGGATATTCAGTTTTATGAAGATTTACAAAGTATAGCTATATTGCTAACTACAAGACATGGTCTTCTTTCTATTTTATGTGTGTATTCCCCACCTACAAGTGGACATATTAGAATTAATAGATTACGAAACTTAATCAATGCATTGCCTCCTCCTGTTTTCATCAGTGGTGATTTTAATGCACATCATATAGCCTTTGGTTGCGTAGCCACAAAAGGACGTGGACAGCAACTTTATGACATAATTGATGACTCTAATTTATGCATACTTAATGATGGTAGCTATACAACTATTCAATACCCAAATCGTAATCCATCTGCTATAGATGTTACTTTTGTCAGTCCCTGTATTGCACCGCTTTGCGATTGGTCAGTGTATGACGATAACATGGGTAGTTATCATTTTCCAACAATTACTTCTATATCATTATGTGTTGATAAATACAAAATAAACCCTCCTACAGAAAAGTACCTGTATAATAAAACTGACTGGGAACAGTATAGTGAGCTTTCCAAAGACTATTTTAGTAATGTAAATGTGGATCATGAAGACCCGTTACAAACATATAACATTTTCTGTGATCAACTTAAATCTTTAAAAGATGCATGTATTCCTAAGTTTGTTCGAACATCTAATTACAAAAGTAAACTTCCAGTACCATGGTGGAATGATAAATGCAAACAGAGTGTTATTAATTCTTATGAAGCACTAAAATACTATAGGAAAAATCCCAGTATTGAAAATTTTATTAATTACAAGAGGTTAAATGCTATTAAGAAAAGGACAATTGCTGAGGAAAAGAAAAATGGATGGAATAGTTTGTGTAATAGTTTCAATAGGACAACTCCCATTAGCAAAATTTGGAATCAAATTAAAATGTTTAAACATAGTAGAAAGGTTAATAATAGGTCTTATTCAGATACATTCATTGATTCGGTTTTAGATAAATTATCAGAAAAGGGCTTAGAAGTCCCCAACTTAGAAACTTATTTTAATATTAATAATGATAATGAAAATACGAAATTTCTCTTAGCAAAGTTTTCATTCCAGGAATTTTCTGCTTCTTTGTATTCACGAAAAAATACAACACCTGGCCTAGATGGATTTCCTTACATTTTAATAAAAAAGCTTCATCTCTCAATTCAAAAACTATTTTTAGACATTCTTAACAAGCTATGGATTAATCAGATTATTCCAGAGTCATGGAAAACACAATGTGTGATACCAGTTTTAAAAGCAGATAAACCTCCCGATAACGCAAATTCCTACCGACCTATTTCACTGTCATCCTGTCTAGGTAAATTACAAGAAAACATGATAAAAACTCGACTTGATTGGTTTGTTGAGCACCATGGCATAATACCAAATGTACAATATGGCTTCAGACGAGGGCGAAGTTGTGCAGACAGCTTTGTATCACTTGTCTCCGATCTGAAATATGCAAAAAATGAAAAAAATAGTGTGATATGTACTTTTTTAGATGTACAAGGGGCATTTGATAGCGTACAACCAGGTATTTTAGTTAAAATTCTATCACAACTTGGCATTCCTGGACTTTTATGTAAATGGATATTTAACTTTTTAAATAACAGAACTTTATATGTTAGACATAATAATATTATTTATGGACCTAGATCTGCATCAAAAGGCACAATGCAGGGCGCAGTATTGTCCCCTCTATTGTATAATCTTAACTGTAGTGAAATTTGTAAATATGTAAATAATCCAAACATTCTTCAATTTGCTGATGATCTTGTTTTATATTGTACAAATAGAAATATTGACCAAGCTGCATGTACTTTGAATGATTCTCTAAAGGAATTACAAATGTATTATAATACATTGGACCTCAAAATCAATACTAGTAAAAGTAGAGTTGTAATTTTTGGCCAGGAATCACCTAACACAATATTATTATAAATTTTAACAATGAACCTATTCCACAAACAGACAGACATAAATTTTTAGGCATAATTTTAGATAAGAAACTCTCTTTTGAATATCATTTAAAGTACATTTCTGAAAATTCTTTAAAAAGCCTTAATGTTCTTCGTTGCTTAGCTGGAGTTTCTTGGGGTGCAGACCCTAAGACTCATACAATTTTGTATAAATCAATTGTACGTAGTCACTTTGATTACAGTTGCCTAGCATACATTAGTATCAACAGTAAGTTTGTAAATAGATTAGATATTATACAAAATAAGGGTCTTAGGATAATATCAGGAGCTATGTGTTCTACACCCATTAGAGCCATGGAAATAGAAACAAAAATAATGCCATTATCACTTCGCAGATTGCTTTTAGCTCAACGCTTTTGTTTAAAATTATTATGCTGTAAAAATCAAACAGTAATGAATAAAATTTTGCCTTACCATTTTCAATATAGTGCTCCTGTGATAACTGGTGAGAATCTTTTGTACCACCAATATCCAGAACTCTCCCAAATACTCCTACAAATAAAAAGTATATATTTTCTGATTCTTTATGGCCATGTTATTCAACACAATTTCATATTTTATTTAATATACCAAAATTGATTAATGCCTGTGTTTGCACCAATCAAGATCTTCTACATTTTTTAGATCACAATAGGCAATATTATAAAATATATACTGATGGTAGTAAAGGAGACTCTCATGTGCGTAGTGCCATTTATGATTCTCAAATTAAAGGACATGGCCAAAAATTGTATGAGCTTGTACCCCAGATAGTACAGATACAAAATATTTGTCATTTAATAGTACTGATCTTCTACAAACAAAATTAAAAAGAGGCATATTGCTGAGCAGTTGTGGACAAAAGTTATGAACGATTGAAAAGGTTGATTTTTGCACTATGGCTAAGGTATTTCATGTAAATTAATGTGTATATATCTGTGCCAGGCGTTTAATATAAATAGCATTTTAGTTTAAAAAAAAAAACGCATTTTTTTATAATCTGATAAAATCTATAGTTTGTAACTATTGTTTATAGCACTTAAAGTAAAATATCTACAGTAGCATATTCTGTATATGGCAAATAATAAAACAAAGAACATTATTTTAATCATTTAATGTTATCAAAACAATAATTCAATTCCAAAATGTCGTGTCTTCTTGCACGTATAACTGATCTCCAACAGCCATAACAAACATTGGTATGACCAAGTTGTCTTTCCCTTGAATTGGTTACAAGGCGCCTTGGTGTATTGTCATAACAGGCACCACAGACACAGCTATGAGGTGACAACTGTGAAGGTAAAATAGGAACCTATTAGTCTTAGATTTGACCACGACGTTAGAATATGGAGTTAATAATACCTGTCGTATATATTTTAGTAGGAGGTACTTATTGAAACTAGAACTTACCTCAAAAGTTAACCACTCCTATAGAAGAACTCATCAGATCAGGGGGTAATGATGATATTACATGCCGCCTCCGCGCGTTCTCTTATTGGGAAAACTACAGTCAACACACGCTTGTAAAAGGTCCATTGTCGTTGTTTGTAATTAAACAGTTTATAGTCATTATTAGTTAGAGCACTCGTGTGGCGCTACGACACTATAAAATATAGACGTATAAGCGAAAACAAAAACACGATTCGAACGAGAAAACCGGCACAAAAGTCAAAGAAGGAATATGGTATTGACAATTGACATTTGACAGCGGTGTTGCCAGTAATAACGTAATATTATCCTATCCGTAACTGCACTAACATCTATAAATTCAGTCGTAGAGGGTTCGATTTATAGACAAGAACACATACAAAAAATACGTTTTATAACATTATGTTTACGAATAATTTACGTGTATATTTAAGGCCTGCTAAGCGTTTATTTATTATTTTAAAAACCTTCATATAATATTTTTTCCCTGTTCTGAACTTATCTAATATTATATGGCAACATTAAAAGGTATATAAAACGCAAATCAAACAGAAAAACTTTTAATTACGATTATTTCTCCACTTCTGCTATGATGCATAAAAAGTTATTCAAAATTCTTTATTTGTTTTATTTTAATTATCTGCATTAAATGTACGTTTGTACTCCGTGGGGCACATTTTGTCCATCTCCTTTGTACAAAGTTTTATTTTAGACACTAGTTGTAGTATATTTACTGCAGAGGCTTATGCAGTTTTAGAAGCCCTTAGGTACATTAATACTATAGACAAATGTACATATATTTTAATCCTTACAGATTCTCTTAGTTTAATTAATAGTTTAAAAGGATTCAACTTTAATTTTAAATACAATTACCTACTATTTAAAATTAAGATTTTATTGAATAATCTTAAGTGTAGAGGAAAAGACGTATTTTTTATGTGGATACCTTCACATAAAGGCATAAGTGGGAATGAAATTGCTGATAAAGCTGCATATAAGGGTATAAACTCTTTAGATGTAAGTACTATTGTTAAAATCCCTTTCACTGATTGTTATCCTGAAATTAATGAAGATATAAATGAAATATGGAGAAGTTTTTGGAAAAAAGATCAAGTACACAAAGGAAAGTGGTATGGAAGTATCCAAACAGACCTACCCAGTAAACCCTGGTATTACCAATTGAAGACAGCAAGCCGAGATTTCATTACAACAATCAATAGACTCCGCTTTGGGCATAACACCACACCCGCACATTTGAGTAGATTCAAAATAATAGACGATCAGACATGCACTGCTTGCCACAAGTTTCCAGGAACCCTAGAACACATTATTTTAGGCTGTGAGGAATACAACATCCAACGATTAATTCTTGCAAGCGAGCTTTTTGAACTATCAGAAGAAACGTTAACAAATGTCGAATCCCGCCGCCTAGAAGTGTTGCTAAAAAAAAAGATTGCTTTATGCCGCTTTATAAATATATCAAAAACACTTTTGGAAAAATTTGAAAAAAAAAAAAAAAAAAAAAAGAAGAAGATACGCCAAAAGAAGATATAAAAACATTTCATAAAATATGAGCAAGATATAATATAAAGATTTGGCCTAAAGGCCTCGTAGCCATGCCATATACATTCAAAAAAAAAAAATGTATGTGTTCTGTTGGCATGTTTTCAACAAAAAAAAAAAATGTGTTCTGTGACTGTGACAGTGACTCTGTCTCAGCAGTCTCAGCTGAGTTCAGCCCATCAACAAGATTCTTTGTTTTCATGTGTTCTCAGCTCATCTTCAAGTAACAGGTACTCCTTGCTTACACCCACAATCACAAACAACTAGACTTAAGTAATATTAGACCTGAGTAGACCTCTAAGCATATCGAAACTAGGATTTCTGAACACAGGTTTCTGGCAAAAACCTTCATTCGCCAGTCGTGTCTTCATGTTACTTAATACCTAGTAGTAGTCTTAGCTAGCCCACACGCAATGTCTTTCAGATGCACTACCAGCATCTCAAATGGTCAAATATGAAGGAATGTATTACATTACAGTGGATTTCATTTCTCACAACTTTGGTTGTATCGACCACTTAGCTATAGCGACGTTAAATCTAAGTCCCTTTTATGAAAAGCATACTTCAGTACAAAATCCATGTGGGTATAGCGACTTAGGATGTAACGCCGAGTTCGGGTGTAGCAATTGTTTTCAATGAATCATTTGTAACATATTCCTAGAATTCCTATCCTATGATGTTGCGACCGGAGTCGGCCGCTAAAGACAAAGAGCTTTCTTATCTTTTGTTTACATCCACACAGATGGTCAGCAACTGTGGAGACCTTTACCTTTTGTTTATAGATATTAGCTAAGTAGGTAAGTAGTTTATAAGGTTCAGACAGTCACAGACAGTCCGCTGTGCAGGGCCTGCATGGAAGAGGACGAGACAGCAGCTCATTTGCTTCTAAACTGCCCAGTGGTCGCCACATACAGGGCAATGCACTTCGGTAACCCAGGTACCCTACGCGAGGCTGTCAGTAACATGAAGGTGCTGCTGGCCTTCCTCGAGGAGCTGGGGTGGATCGAATGATCGATTTCCCACCGTACGCAAAATACGCGCAATGACGTGGAGTTTGCGGACACCAGCCCGTATTAGCCGTATTATGGTTCACACATTGAGTTACAAAGTGATATTCTGAGTAGCAACTTTGTTTAGTGAACTTTTTAATAGGTATGGCTCATACACGCACATTCACTGTAAAGAAAAGGCAGAAATCATTTCAAAACTTGTAAATGTACCAGTGAAAAACTTCCTATGCATGAAAATATTTTCAACACATTGTGTCTGTATTATCTCTTTACCTTTGCCTTTAACGACTTTCAGATATAAAGACGAAATAAGAGTGTTCCCTTCATCATCGTTATTCCCAAAATCCACTGTATGAATATTTTATTCCCGAAATCCACTGTATGAATATTGAATACTGAACTTAGAAAAGGAGACTGAGGGTAGGTCAAAGAGGGGTAGGTACTTGTTGAGCTTTACCTTATTAACTTTACTTCAAAGCATTTAGTACTGAATACAGATCAACTTCAGGTAGTGTCATCAGAACTACAACGCGGTCACATTAACTTGACACATTGCTGGAATGCGAGGCCCCGCCCGCTTCCCCCCGCTTAGCTCGCCCGGCAATCGTTAGTATGGTTAGCATCTCTGTTGCCGATTAGACATGCGCAAAACAGTGCGTTTTAAAGTGATGTTATATGACATTACATTTCGTACCGAGTAATGTTGCATTACACCATGACTTCAAACATGACGCGAAATGACGCGCCACACGCGATGGCTATTGTAATGAAATGCTCGCGTTGTAGAAGATATACATCATTTCATGAGATACCGCATTCAATTATGATGTGATGTGACAACCGTCAAGCGCAATGCGCCCTCGCGTCGCCGAATTACACACTTGCTTTTGTTATCATATTCATAAAGTCGATTTTCCTTCATACTTAACCCCTTCTACGGAATAATTAAATCAAAAGGGCATTCCAGGCTGACTGGCAATAAACATGGATTGCGATATTGATTATTGACCATGGCTATGAATATTGGGTAATATAAATCTATTTATGTAGAGTTTCTTAAAATATTATTTAACACCTTATTAATTAATAATTACACAATCTTAACAGTGTCCTAAAGTAGTACAGTGACTACAGTGCGAGTCATGTCATGATTTAAAACATCACGTAGGCCTAGGCAGTCCGTGGTGTCAATTAAACGTAAACCTTAATGCATCAACAATACGGTTCTATATTAGTTCACTTATTTCGCAGCCAGCCGACCGGCGCATGCTCCTTCTCACTTGCTCATACAGCGAAAATTACCGAGATAATGCGAAGTTTACGAACACCGAACAGCGCGCCGCGGCCCGCGCGTCGTGCGTCATGTTTGAATGTCATGTGCCATGCTTAATTTGGTCGAGTCATGTGTAATGCTACATTACGCGGTCGGGATATATAACGCGCAATGCAACAATCGCATTACTTACACAAGTCTACTTGCTACACACTATTCCCTATACTAATTATAGTGTTTCGTGTAGCGCTGCGGAATAGGCGTTCTGCGTTCCATGTGTAACTTGTCTACCATTTTACACACGCTTACGTCAAGTCCTTAGCGTGAACGGCAAACGCTTGAACGGAAAACGCTTGAATTTTGTCTAGGCCCCCAGAGCGGTTAAAAAGATCTCAAATTGTTTTATTTTTTATTAATGTTATAATTTGCACACCGTAAGACAGACTGTAGTCGATCTCATTAATTCATAAACAACATCTTAAACATGTACCTACATTCATTGCAAACAAAATTCTGATTCTGATTCTGAACAACTCGTTAGACTTTGACTCAGAGCAACTATTCGTGTGCTTTCTTTAGTAAGCGCTGAGCCACAGATAAAAGTTACTAGTTACCGGATGAATATAAAAAAAATATTGTTAATGGGGAAGGTCGGGCAAAGCTAATTGTAGATGGCGTGACCATAGCTAGGTCCCTACGGCCTAAGATAAATTTGACATTTCGTTCATTCATTTAATTTTATGTTCATTCATGAGTTTGATTTTATTTCACTATTTCGTTATTTTCGGTGATTTCAGTATTTTAAATCAAGTACTTGACATGGAAAGTGTCAGAATTTTAAACCTTGAATATTTCCTCGTAATCACTTGCTTCAAAATGTTTCCGACATTAATTCGAACTCAAAAAAATCTCTACGAATAGCTTTAACCACAATCTTCTAATTTTAGGGCCTTTCGGGAAATTGTAGACTCCAATTTCGGAGTATCTAGGAACACAACAACGCTTAAATTTACGCTAAAATTAAATAAAATCACATCACGCCTTGTGTTATTGGCTTGTGTTGGGAACTAGCTACGACAGCGCCATTTTGACAGTTGCCTTCCCCATTCCGATATTCCGACTTACGTTCGACCATTCAATATCGGAATTGAAGTGGGTATGTAATGGAAAATCTACCAGTGACTCTGAAATTACAAGATTCCGATATTCATACCCTAATTGTAATTTGTGAAAAGGTGTCACCAACTGTGATACAATAGTAATAGAAAAAAAAACTATTTCGACACGCACTTAGCCGGTTTTCATCTTTTTCTTTCGGGATCTTAAAAAACGTTTTTTTAATAAACTTAGACATTATCTGATTGGCACAATAAGAATGATCTATTTTGTAGAGAATGCGGGAACAGCGCGCACTAGCGGCAGCAGCCAAGCTGGCGGCGACGTCGCAGTCGAGGCGGGAGGGCGCAGGGCTCACGGCGCCGGCGGTGCCGGGCGCGGGGCGTATGCGCGCGTGGCGGTTGCACTCGTACGGCGCGCTGCCGGAACTGCGCCTGGAGGAGGCGCGCGTGCCGGCGCTGCGCGCGCCAAACGACGTGCTCGTGCGCGTGCGCGCCGCCTCGCTCAATCCCATCGACGTGGCAATGATCGGTAAGGCGCCGCCACTTGTGTGGGGCGGGGTGAGGGGAGGGAGCGCGCACTTACTGCTGGTGTCGGTTGCAGGCGGGTACGGCGCGCGCGCGCTCAACGTGCTGCGCGCGCTGGAGGGCGCGGAGGGCGTGGAGTTCCCGCTGGTGCCTGGGCGTGACTTCGTGGGCGAGGTAGAGCGTGCGGGGCCGGCGGCGCGCCTGCGGCCAGGCGAGCGCGTGTGGGGCGTGGTGCCGCCGCACTGTCAAGGCTCGCACGCTGACTTCGTCGTCGTTAAAGATGAATGGGTATAAACAAATTCGGCATAATGCACGTTTTGTACATTTGTGAGTTAATGTGAGTACCTGTAGCGGACGGGAGGGGGGCGTGCAGCACCCGCAGTCGTCCCGGGACAATCTCCCACTATTCTGCCCTCGTTATTGCAAATGCAGTAAGTACTTGCAAAATGGCGGTTTCGAGATAAACGCGGTAAACGTATTTTTTTATGTCATATCAACAAAGTATGAATATAACATTTAAAGCGTACCTAAAAAGTAAGAAAAAAATCAAGCTATCTATTGACATATTTTTGTTTTTACTTTAACTGTGTCATCTAAATAAAATGCGGAATACTGCATTTTCATCTACTCCAACCATTTTGAGATTGTGGACATTACAGTATCACTAAGGCCAAATGCAGTATCTGTGTTTATTACTGCAAAATTACCTAGCACGTGTTCAATACTGCGTTTCTAGTTGGCAATTATTGTACTATTTTCATGCATGGTGCTAGTTAAAAGTGTTGGCTGTAGATAATTACATAAGCAGCTAAGAAACGAAATAAAACAAAAGTATTACTAGAAACGTACTTTTATATTTCTTCACTAAACATAGTATCACAAATCATTATGAATGGAATTCTTCTTAATTAATTATTGTAATCAGTCTACACAATTCACTTAAGGAACATTTTTTTATTATTCTACCTTCATTCATCTCTCTCCTGAACCTTACTTAACCTACTGAACAAAATTGTGTCTACGACTTTGCTAGCTTCTGCGTAATAAAAAATGAACCGTGAAAAGCCGTTGGGCAAGCATTGATCAGTCGGATGTGTAAGGCACATGGTTCAAATTATTGTCATATTATCTTGTACATCCGTATACTAAAGTGACAAAATATTTTTATCAAAAATAACAATACGTAGGTACTCAAAATGTAGCCAACATTAAAAAATAAATTGTTTATTAATTACTTCCATCGTAACATAAAAGAAATTCTTTTAAAACCAAATATTCCTTCAAAATAAACTACAAAATATAAAAAAAATTCAATCTTCAGATTCTCTCTGTTTTACGAGATCAATGGAATTATTGTTTACGGGAAGATATTCCCAAAATGGCAATCGGTTTTGAGGTAATAAATCACTTAATTGTTTCAATATACCTGAGTTCCTTTCTTGAGTTATCCCACGAGGCTTAGTATTTTGAACAGCACAAGGTATCGAACCCTCTTTAACTAACTTTGTTTTTTTTTGTGTATGGCATCTCGTAGTTGACCTTGAGAGGTCGTGACTACTTAACCGGACTATCCTGTGGCTGCCTTAAGCGGACTCAAAGCCTCCAGCCAGGGGCGTAAAACTACTTACATTACTAAGCGAACGCTCGCTAAGGGTACCCCCTGTGGGGTACGGACCTCGGCTTAGGGCGTCGCTGGCGGGAGGACAGCAAGATGCTACAGGCTGGATCTGGATTATATTATTATTAGTCGGGGAATTTAAAGCTACAGGCTCAGCTACGGCGCGGGCTGGCACTTCGTCGAGCACGGGTCGGGGAGGACGGGTGACTTCGATTCGCCATTTTCTAAACCAACCACCCACTTGGGTTTGGAGAATGCGAGCTATCGAATTTTCATCACGGCCGATGTAGTAGATGGCCGTGTCGTCTGCGAACAGAGCCAACTGCGCCTTACTACACTTGGGCATATCGCTGGTGAATAGAGTGAAAGCGAGGGGAGAAATCACAGGGCCCTGAGGGACTCCTGCGCGAATGGGGTGGGGGGAGGATAGCGCTCCTTTGATGCGAAAACGGAAGGTGCGGTTCGACAGAAAGTCCCGTAAGATGAGCACGAGACGATCTGGCACACCGAGTTGGTACAGCTTATATAATAAGCCGTTGTGCCAGACTTTTTCGAACGCTTTCGCTATGTCGAAGAAAACAGCACCCGTCATCAAGCCTCGTTGGATACCAAAATTGATGTGTTCGACGATACGGTGGAGCTGTTGTACGCACGAGTGTTGAGTTCTAAAACCAAACTGTTCGTTGGGGATGAGGCCTTTTGTCTCGGCGTAGTCTCTGAGACGCTTATAAATAAGCCTCTCATAGATTTTGCCGAGGACATTGAGCAGACTGATGGGGCGGTAACTAGTAGGCTCCGACTTTGGCTTGCCGAGCTTCGGGATACCGATGACGGTGGCTTCTTTAAATGCCTGTGGGAAGATGTTATTGCTCAGAGCACCACTGAAGATGTTAATCAATAGCATTATCAGGTGGGCAGGGAGAAGTTGGAATACCCTATTGGTGATTCCATCTGAGCCGGGGGCTTTACAAGCCTTAAGACCTTTGATGAGGTCGTGCACTTCATCTGGCGTGACGGGGGGCAGTGGATACTCTGGGTCTTCGACGGGAGGAGGGAGGCTCTGTGTTCGACTTCAGCGTCGACCTCAGAGAGGTGAGCTTGGTCTACTGGTTGAGAGCTAGGCGAGCATTGGGCTTCTAGACTGTCGGCTAGAAGCTCAGCCTTGTCGACATCATCGAAGGCGATGATCTTGTCGGGGCGGATCAGGGGGGTCATGGAGACTATTTCTCCGGATCTGAGTTTCCTCTGGAGTTGCCAGAAGGCTAGGTGGGTGGGCTCTAGTTCACTCAGCATCTTGTCCCAGCCGGCGCTATGCAGTTCCTCTATGCGTGTTCTTACAGTACGCTATAAGTAACGCATATGGGCTTTGTTCGCGTCGCAGGGGAAGTTGCTGTAGGCACGGACAATCGTTCAGGACTGATTTTGTACGTGAGCTGCAAATGAGTCGATCGCGGCCGTCGTGTCAGCGATAGAGTCAAAATGATCGGGGATTGGGTCCAAGTGGGGGGACGCGGTGGATTTCAAGCGGTCGCTTACTTTCCTCCAGTCCGTTACCACTTTGGTGGGAGGGGGTTGAGTGGAATCGGGCAGACCTATGCGGGGAACCAGTTTCATGACAACAGGACGGTGATCAGAAGCGAGCTCTTGTACAACTTCTATAGAGTCCAACCGTAGGTTGATGTTCTGTAGAAGCGCCACGTCGAGCATATCGGCGGTGTGATTGGGATCGGGGGGATAACTTTGTTTTGAGGAAGTCGATTTATTTTATACTTACTTCCATCGTGAGAAGTTTTGACAAAAATGGACATACATTTTCTATGTACCTCAACACAAACAATATCTTTTATGTATGTTGTAATGAGTTTTTTAAACTGTTACATGTTTTGGATCAAATTGCTTGTATTCAAGTCTATTTTTATGTAATTTTATTCTTTGACATGTCACATCAGAAACGCCTAAATTGGAAGTTGTCACTTTGCGATCCTTATTTTGTGGGAACAATGTCGTCTCTAGCGGTGGGTAATCTTTATTCCGGCAAGTGAATTGATTCACTTATTCCGACTCCGGGTCCGGTACCGGTTCAGCTTATTTATTCCTTTGGCACCGTTTGGCACCGGCACTCACTCGCTCATTTTGGTTCCCCGGTTTCGCAGAACATTTTATTCATTTGGTTCACTGGATCATTTGGCACATTTTGAATTGAACAGTTGGTTAGTTAGAGCGATACGGCGTGTTCCGAGTACTTCCGAGTGACTTGAGCGAGTGAACGAGAGTGAACAGTGAACGCGCGCTCCGGAATCATTTGGTACCGCGGTGCCGGTAAGGATTGTGAGGAATAAATAAGGTTTACGTATCCGCGTTCGGTACCGGCTCCTTTGGATCAGTACCTCCGGAGTTACCCACCGCTAGTCGTCTCACCTATTTTTTTAATCTACTTTAATCCAGGCCAATATCTGGTCTCCAGATGGTCTAACCTCAAACTAGGGAACCAGGGAATGGTCATTATGTCAATTCGTTCGGATTCTTGTGATTTGGACTCTTTTCGAGAGAAGATCTTTCTTCCACCTGTCACGGTTCGCTTACGACCGAACTCATTGTTTGCAGAATCCTTTGCTGTATCTGTTATTAGGAGTTTAAAATGAGAAATGCAGTTCACGTAAAATAAATGCTGCCGCCATCTTTATTAGCACGAACCCAAAGACAACACAATGAGACGCTACATTATTTTATTGCCTTATGCTCTTTGGCTACGTTCAACACCTCCCCTCAATAAAAAACTAACGAATTAACAATCTTGCTCGCAAATACTTGAACCTAACACCTCCCAATGGTTTGGTTAACATATCAGCGACTTGATTGCTCGAACTAACAAACTGTAACACAACAGTTTTCTTATCAATTTTCTCTTTGACAAATCTCTGTTTTATATCTAAATGTTTAACTCTAGTATTACCAGTAGCCATGTGAGCCATTTTTATAGTAGACTGGTTATCCTCGTAAATGACTATAGACCCCAAATCTATACAAAAATCCATTAATATTGACTTAAGCCAACAGGCTTCGCTGGTTGCTTGGCTTAAGGCAACATATTCTGCTTCCGTTGAAGACAATGCTACCGACTGCTGCGTTTTAGATGACCAAATCACAGTACACTCGAAAACTTTAAAGCAATAACCGGTTGTTGATTTTCTGTCATCAGTTCCTCCCCAGTCACTATCAACATAACCCGTAACTACCTCATCACAATCTCTGTAATATGTTAAACATAAGTCTAATGTTCCATTCACATATCTTAACACATTTAGTAGTAATTTATATAACAGTTTACTTGCACTACTTAAATACCTACTTAACATGTTAACTACAACACATAAGTCTGGTCTAGATCCTGTAACAACATACATTAATTTTCCAATTAATTATCTACATTTATGCTCAAATTGACTATCTGACCCTTCCCTCTTCAATAACTCAAATTTGAAGTTCTTATCAATTGGCAAAGATAAAGGTTTACAATCAGACAAACCATAGCAACTTAGAACATTTTTTAAGTAATCCTTTTGACTAATTGTAGTACAACCCTTGTTCAGATCTTGTTTTATTTCTATCCCTAAAAATTTTCCTACTGGCCCCATGTCCCTCATTTTAAAAGCTTCACTCAAAACATCTTTCAAATTTAAAGCCTCCCCTTCAGATGTACTGAAATAAAGTATATCGTCAACATATAACAATAAAAAAGTTTTATTACCCTTCTCATGCTTTGAATATAAACAATAATCTTTATCTGAACTTTTAAACCCATGTGCTTTCATCACTTCATCAAAAGTTTCGTTCCAGTATTTAGGTGACCTTTTTAACCCATAAATGGACTTATTTAGTTTACAATATTTGTATTTTGAATCAACTCCTTCAGGCAACTTTAAATAAACATCCTCATCTATTTTGCTGTTTAAAAAAACATTACACACATCCAACTGATTTATTTTACAGTTCAGTTTAGTAGCCACTGCCGTAAAAAATTCTGAATGTATTTAACTTTACTACTGGAGCATAAAGGTCATAATCATCATACTCATTCTGTTGAAACCCACGAGCCACTAGTCTTGCCTTGTAGATAGTTTTCCCTTCTTGATCATTCTTAAATCTTAATACCCACTTGGTACTTATAATTTCTTGCCCTTCTGGCACCTTTTCTACTAATGTCCATGTATTCTTTTCTTGCAGTTGTTCCAATTCCTTGTCCATAGCCTTCCTCCAACTATCAGCATCCTCTCTTTTCATTGCCTCTTTGTAATTTGCCGGTTCTCCTTCTGTGGTAACTAATCCAAGGTAATCATATAACCAACCAGGTTTCTTCACTACTCTCCCACATCTTGTTCTTACTTGATCTTCAGCCTCAACAAATGAATCAAAATTGTCATGTTCACTGATCTCATTTTCTATCTCAGATACTTCCTGCTGTTCCTCTGTCTGTGCCTGTTCTTGCTCCACTTCTTGATGCACTTCTATAGAACCTACTTCTTCGACAATATTTTCCATGTCTGATGACTCCAGGTATACTACTTCCTCATCTTCGCTCTCAGTCTCTGGTTTTTCTATATCGCCCATCACAAATACAACATCTCTTTTAGTATGAACTAATCTATCTGTCTCATAAAATATCCGGAAACCTTTTGTACTATCATAGCCAACAAATATTCCTTCTTCAGCTTTTGGATCTAATTTACGCCTCTTCTGCTTTGGAATATGTATCCAAACCTTTGTTCCAAATATTTTATTTAAGCTACTCACATCAAAGTCTCGTCCGGTCCAAATGTGGTAAGGTGTCTTTCCTTCTATCCTACTTTTGCTTGTTCTATTCAGAACATAAACCGGTAAAAGTTTAGTATCGTTTGGCAGGAGGAAGGGGTGGGGAGGTGGTGGGGGGGAAGGAGGGGGGTGCTCCGTCCCCCCTGGTACCACTCCCGTGAAAAGGTAACGCACCGTTCTTGAGAAAAACTAATTATTGTAACCTAACCTCAAAACACTTAAATGTCGCTTTTCTAACGTCTCCGGCGCTGCGGCAAGTGCAACCCCTTCGCCCTTGCGTAACAAAGGATAGGCACCCATGCTAACCTCCGCAGCTTCGGCTTACTGGTCGCCTCCGGCGACCAGCCTCAGCCGCTACGATTCGCACGGGTGCCTATGCTTTGTTACAGCGGGCGGGGGTTGCCCTCCCTTCGCGCCTCCGGATTTTTATAAACACTCTAGGGGTAGGAGCCAAAAGACTACGTGGAGTCGGGGTGCCCCGATTCGGTTTTGGAGCAATGTCGACCTATTTTAACCATGAAGTGGGGGTGCACTAACTTCTCACAACTCTGGGAGGAACGGAATGAACGTAAACAAATGACACTGACACATGACGCAAATAGCGTTTTTTTTTTTTTACGTTCCGTTTCATCAATTTTGCACGACAGTTTACACCACAGACAATACACTAGTACAGATTTGGTTGTCAATCGCCGATTTTAACGTTTCGTTACGCTGTAATCTAATTTGAGGTTAGAAACATTTATTATTAATTTCTCGAAAAATACGCATTACCTTGTAATAAGAGTGGTAGCATTATAATAAGGGAACCCATCCCTACCATCTTCAACCCTTTTTACCCCAAAACTCCTGCCAAACGATACTAGACTCAAGCCCATAAACCGCAGTATTTATCGCCTCTGCCCACAACTCCTTGCTCAAACCCTTAGCAATTAACATTGTCCGAGCAGCTTCTACTAAAGTACGCATGTCTCTCTCCGCCTGACCGTTCTGTTCCGGAGTGTAAGCTACAGTGGTTTGATGTTGGATACCCTTGCTTTTGAACAACTCATCTATCTCCTTGTTGACAAACTCTTTGCCGTTGTCAGACCTGAAGATTTTAAGTACACAGCCTGTTTCTCTTTCTGTTGTCAGAATAAACAATTTAATTTTCTCCACAACCTCCGACTTCTTCGCCATAAAATAGACATGACGGTACTTTGTGAAATCGTCTTTCAATAATAAGAAGTACTTTGCACCACCTATTGAGGAAACTTCCAACGGGCCACACACATCCCCGTGAACTAACTCCAAAGCTTTAGTTGCAGCATTTTACCCTTCATACATTCCCTACACTTTTTGTTGTCATCAACACTAAAGGCGCGGTTATTTTCATTTAGTACAGCCTTTACAAAGTCCATGTTTTGATGGCAAAGTCGCTCATGCCACTCATTTAACGTCACAGCTGCACACTGATCATCTTTAGTAAAGTTCAAAACACAGAAATTGTTGCCCTCTTTATGTCCGGACGCACATAAAATCCCACCCTTTTTTATGAAACATTCTTTGTTAGTTAACTCCACTGTAAACCCTTTATTGGTCGCGCTTGATACTGAAAATAAGTTCAACTTTAAGTCAGGTACGAATAAGACGTTAATCAACTTATTGTTATCTGCAAACTCTATCTCCCCGACTCCTAAAACTGGTAATTTTCTCCCATCCCCAACAACAACAAAACGATCTGACGTTTGACAGAATGACGTTGACTTAAATAGGTTGCGTTCAGAAGTCATGTGCTCACTCGCGCCACTATCTACGATCCACTTGTTTGACAAGATCGAATGAGATTGACTATCTGTTGTCATAGCAACAAACGTGTTATCCCTCTTACCATTATGGTTGTTGTTTTTTTCATTTCTTGGACACTGATGCTTTAAATGACCAATTTTATTACAAACGAAACACTTTCTACTCTCCTTAGCACTCTTACAGTCTATAATAAAATGTCCGATGCGACCACACTTAAAACATTTTCTTTCTTCTCTATCATTTCTCGCGTTCTGCTTTTTCGCCAACAAAGCAAAATTTTCTTCACTCCCACTGCCTTTTGAATTCATCCTTTCCTCCTCTACCAGAAGTCTTCCAACGAGCTCATCATAATTCTGTCTACTAGGGTCCACAGACTCCCATGCTGACACAAAGTGACCATATCTTTCTGGTAACGACATCAGGACCTTTGTCATAAGAAATTTTTCTGTTACTTCCTCTCCTGCTTGCTTTAATTGACTCTTTAACTCTTGTAACTTGGACAGGAAAGTTGACATCTCTATTCCTTCCTCAAACTTGAAATTAAAGAAGCGTGTCTGAAGTAAATTTAAACTAGTACTGGACTTCTGCTCGTACACACTCAGCAACTTACTCCACATTTGAGCTGCTGTCTCGCAGGTTGTTACGTGAATCATAGCATTTTCACTTAGCTTGGTCACTAACAATCCCTGAGCCTTTGCATCTCTCTTGATCCAGTCTGCTGCATCTTTCCCTGGCTTCTTTTCTGAGCCATCTACCACCGAAAGTAAATCATGCGATCTCAACAATACTGTTACTTGGAACTTCCAAAGACTCCAGTTCCGTTGGCCTTCGAGCTTGAAAACTCCCACCGACGTGAGCTGATCCATTTCCCCGGATTACTCTGCGCCCTCCCTCGTCGTAGAAACAGCAAGCTGTACGTAGTAACGTCTGATGCAGTACTTCTACACCTTAGCACCGCTTGCCCCCAGACGTCGCTGCCGCCGCCGCCCTTGCTGCCGAACTACTAACCGACGAGAAAAAAAAATACAGCTCGACCTACGTGACTGCTCTCCTGAATAACAGAGTTAGGAAATCGTCTGGGCCCATAACCTGTTATTAGGAGTTTAAAATGAGAAATGCAGTTCACGTAAAATAAATGCTGCCGCCATCTTTATTAGCACGAACCCAAAGACAACACAATGAGACGCTACATTATTTTATTGCCTTATGCTCTTTGGCTACGTTCAACAGTATCCTCTCCGGTGATTTTGTTACCTATGGTGCACCGGGTGGAGACACGAAGAACAAACTGGGATAAACGGTGAGTTCCCTTTTGTCGATGCGTCCCCACATAGCCGAATTTCCATGGCGGAAAGAGTCCATTATTTGTCCACAGCTTGCAACGTCATACAAACTTCTTGAATGTTAGTCTCCAAAATATATGAATATGTATGTTTGCGCATCTACGTGCTTTCTCTTATACGTCTGTATACTTCTTTATCAATTACCAATGACCTTATACATATTCCTTGAGCTTCATATCCGAGTTCCCAAAATAATCTATTTATATCTTAGCGTTCTGATTCCGTAAATGAAGACGAACATTTCTTCACGCAAGTTGAATTGCATCGAGGCTTTACGCTCATTCTCTTTAATTAAAACTTTTACTTTTTTTTTCGTTTCTTGTTTTCAGAGGTTCCTCATATTTACGTCTAAGTCTTGGTTTTCCGCATTTTGTTGTTCCATTAGGAGCTTCACATGTATTTTCTGTGTTTTCAATCGCTTCAAGGTCAACGCAAATTGAAGAAACAGCTCAAGAACTAGAAGGAAATGTTCTAGTTCTTGAGCTGTTTCTTCAATTATATTATTTCTATTAACCGTGTTTTCTTTCTCATCCATGTTTTTTACAGATCCTTTATTTGTATCATCCATGTTTTTCTCTTTTCTATTCTTTACTTCATCCATGAATTTCTCAAATCCATTCGCTGCCTCATCCATGTAGTCTTCAGTTTCATTATTTGCCTCATCTCTTTTTCTTTCAGTCACAATCTTTGTCTTATTATGATTATCGTCGTTTTCGTCCTGACACATTTCTTTCTTCTAGTTTCATCGTTATGTTAACTAAGGTCACGTTCATCACTGAACTTGGTAATGTCTCATCACACAGTAAGCTTAATAGCTCTGAATCTTCTTTTTCGTGAAAATCATATGCTTCATTGAATGTAATAAATCAAGCTGTTTCTGCAAACCAGTTTGGGTCAAACTCAATGTCGAAGCATATTCGACTTCAGGCGTACGTATCTGGCTGTGGTTTTCGTAGCTGAATTTGTATGCCCAAAGTCCGCCAAAATCGTGAATCATGGCGGGTCTATTTCAGGTATTAATGCCTTTTTTGTGTCATCTTGAGGTATCCAAGAGAGGGTGTATCTAAAGCTTGGTTAGGTCCATCAAGCACCATTTCTACCATGTTTCTGCCTCGGGTATTTGAAGGCATTTTAAACAAAATGATCTGACAAGAAAACATTATAGTCAGTTGAATCACAAGTAGAAATTTAAACGGAACGGTAGGCTTATAATTCGCTAAAAACTATTTATATTTAATTATATGATTAGTCTACTAGCGACTACTTAATATTATTAAGTATTTTAGTTAAGTTCCGTTTCGATAAATAATTTGTGTGCAAATTGTGCAAGTTTAACTCGTGTTTACAGGGCAAAAACAAACACTCACGCATACGGTATTCGTGAGTGTATGTGCTTGCCAGTAACATGACTGTGTGGAAGCAAACATATAGTTAAACATACTAACATGTTTTATAGCGGAAACAACATATTTTGCACATTTCTTACACATCAGATAGAGAACGCGATGACCGTATTATGGTGTTGTATGGCAAATACAGGAGTCGCCACATAGCGCATGCCGCGCTCAAACTGACAAAATGCGTCCCGCGCGTGCGTAGTGACGTCTTTCGTATTTACCATACAATATAGCCAAAAAACAGGTCGCCGCGTTCTCTATCTGATGTGTAAGAAATGTGCAAAATATGTTGTTTCCGCTATAGTTGTGGCTTAGGCACACGCGTGTTCCGTCCATGAATGACGTTTACGCACTGATTTGCTTGCGTGAAACGCGGCACTGTACCTTGCGGCTTCGATGTGTGCGTAGGTAGCGTAATGTGCGCTAGGTAACCTTGCTTCCCTCAAACTCAGTAATGTAGAATACTGCGTTAGGCGTAAGTTTCTATTCCTTTCAAAGAATTATGTTCTAAATGTTATTATATGCTGCATGCTGCAGATCTTGTTAGCATAAGCAATACTTTTGTGCAAGTACTGCGTTTTGCATTAAATAAAAAACATAGTTGTAATGTAAAAAAAAACATGGAAATATTTTTTTATCTATAGGTTAAGTCCATGTGATGTCATTTTTGCAAAAAAGTGAAAATCCCAACAGTGTCGATTGACTTGTGCTCTACCTGAGTCGAATGAATCGTCACTCGTCACCACGCACCCCTGAATGCGTAGAGGTGGGGACAACCCACAAGGACTCCGGGGAGAGACGGACAGCGTAGAGGAGGCAGGCGATGAAATAAAACCAGCATTCTTCTCTGTAGATTTCGGCTTTTCTTTCTTGTTGTTGTTGCCTCTTCAACGTAGTAGTAGGGAAAGGTTAGTCGAGAATAAGTAGTCAACCAAGGCCTTACCCCTCTCGTTTTGCGAGTCCATACCCCAAAGTTGGTGGTGAGCATTGGCGTCAGCCCCGACGACGTCCTCAAACCCGCTTCTCTCGCAATGGCTCACGAGGCGGGCGAAGTCGTGTGGAGGCGGTGCCTCCGCCTCGGGCAGTTAGTTCGAGGCGAAAACGATCATCATCTCCTCAGCTTCACCACGCTGTATTTGCAGCTTTACTGCAGAGACATCTCTGCAACAGAAGTCATTTAGAAGCTGTGTTTTAAGGTTACCTGTGACATAACCATCTAATCTATGCACGATCTAGGATGAACGTAATCTGTGGTGACCAGGAGCTTACCGCCAAGATTGGAGAGTCCATGTATGCGGCCCGCCCTAACCCACGGCTCCTGGATCAGGGCAATGGCTGTGAATTGAACCTCCAGCCACTTGCGAGGCTGAGCCGTCGCGGTCTGACTGGCCCGAAGCCGGGCAGGACAGGATGATGTCGTCCAGATCCTCACCCGATTAAGGAACGGCGACCACGGTGGCGGCAGCATTAGCGGCCAACTCTGCTATTGCAGGTTCGGCCGCTGATGCTTCCGGGTTGTTTGGTGGGGGAGTGGACGGCTGGTGCTGGCGTGTCGCCGGTGGTTCCCGTGGCGGGGTCCCAACCTGGGGGGACTTAGCTTCGTTGGGCAATCCGTTTGGATGGTCAAGTCAAAGAGGTGTCAAAGTCTCGTTGAGAGCTCGCTTGGCCGCGGCTTGATCCATCCGACCGGGTCGCTGTGTCTTAGTGGCACCTTCAGCTCTCTCCGGGACACTGGCTGGCCTAGCGGCAGTAGGCTGTTTGTTGCGGGAGCCTTTTCCCTGGTTCCAGCGTGTTTGTCGGCGCTCCTTCCTTGTGATTTTGACCCTCTGCTTGCCTTGTACTGAGGCAGCCGATGGACCTGAAGGGTCAGTGCAAGGGCAACGGGCGTGTTGAGTGGATTTACCTTTGCCCTTGCGTTTCTGCACTTGCCAGGCGCGTGAAAACGCGTCCTCGGTGCACTTTTACCGGTGACGGCCTTCTGGTGAGGGGAGGCTAGAAGAGCCACAGGAGGAGGAGGCGGTTTGGTAGGAGTCCCGGTGCCAGTATTACCCAGCACCGGGGTCTGTGAGGAGAGGGTCGGACCGGCAGTGGTATTAGTCCTTGCCGTCTTCGCCTCAGTGTTAGAAGGGTCGGTACTGGACCCAATCTTTTGTTTAAACAATTTTTTTGTTTAAACTGGGACTTTTGGTTTTGGGTCTTAGCTAAGGTTTTCACCACAGCCGGTCCGGCGCCCGCGCTGGTACCAGCAGCGTTAGCCGCATGGCCACCACGGGCTAGGGAAGTGCAAGCACCTCCCTTGGGAGTTTCATTAGCTTTCGCCTCCACTCCGCTGTGTTGGTTTTTAATTGGCCTATATTTGTCCATATTAAAAATGATTTGAAATTCGTCTCACTGGCTCCCACCCTCCATGGAGCCCGCAACTGGGAACGACTCACTGTAAAAAAGCTCGAACGTTAGGACTACCCGAGAGATATAGGGGCGCAAGGCTGGCTTACAGTACGACATCGGGCGCTCGATCGGGTTGGCATAGGGGTTCCTAAGGGCAATCCCCACGAAGTGATCAACCCTCACTTACACCATCAGCATGACTTTTACCTACCGCTTCGGCCGTCCGAGGACGACCTCAGCGGACCTCACGCACCTCGCCTGTGGCCATCTGACGGGACACTATGACCCTACCCCTGGCTAATGGGTAGGGCCACCGTTTCGCTTGAAATCCAGACCAAAGGGGGTGTGTTGCCTTACGGGCACATTACAAACCAGAGCCGCTCGTCTCAACCCCTCAGGACTCCTTCATCCCCGCTCACGGCGCTCAACTGCGCGGGTTCAAGGGCAAGTAACTGCTTACTCCTACTCGCCATCAGCTGTTTTTGTGGTCGACGAGCCCGCAACCACCCAGTTACAGGGGGTCGCAGTTAGGAGTGGGAATTGTGTATGATGGGGTGGGGGAAGGATTGTAAGATTTGGGGCAGGGGGAGCATATGAAGGAAAAGATAGGGGTTAAGGGACTTATAGGAAGGGATGTGCTGTGATGGCGCCTGGAGGTTTCTGTTACGTCTATTTCTTAAGGAATTAGACCAAGAACGGGGTGGCAACCTTGGGAAGGTGCATCGTCCAGACTTGCCTTTAGGATCTACACGACTGTAGCGCTCTCCCTCAAGACCCCGCCACCTTACCGCCTCTGAAGGAGGCGGCAGGGTAGGCCTGCATCTATACTACCAAGCAAAGCAAAGCAAATCATGTCGTTGTGCAACCGTTAAAGCATAAAAACAGGCTCCTCCCCAAAAAACAAGGCATAGATAATACTGAAACCTTTTCACCTACTGTAAGGTATGATTCTGTTAGAGTGTTACTTTCAGAAGCTGCTCAGCACAATCTAGAAATGATCCAATTTGATGTGAAAACGGCATTTTTATATGGAGAAATAACTGACACCATATTATGACACAACCAGAGGGTCTAGAAGCTCCATCAAAACTGGTATTTAAACTTAACCGTTCACTTTATGGTCTGACATTTGTTGATGCCGTGCAGTTTGATGCTTTACTAAAGAAATTTGGTATTGTAAATAGTAACTCCGATAGATGTGTTACGGAAACTGAGGACGCCGTGGCGCCTCTCCAACCAATCCTCAAAGAGGGGACTTACCGCCGCTATTGTGGCGTGCCCAGCACTGGGATGCGACAATCTGGAAATGTTAATAATAGTAAAGTATCCCTTTCACTCTATGTTGATGATGGGCTTCTACTATCTGACTCAAAACATTCGTTAGATGTTGTTTTGTGTGAATTGAGAAAGAATTTTGAAATGAAAATATGCGAACCAATGAATTATGTTGGTCTGCAGATAGAAAAGTCCAAATGATGTATTTTCATTCACCAGACAAAATATATCGAACGACTTTTACATAAATTCAATATGCATAATGCTAATGGCAGTATATAAGGTGTATCTATTCATACACGAAATATTTGAACAGGTGCGTCTATAGGTCGAACATTAGCTATAGAAATGATTTTTATATTTTTATCTAAGCATCTAATTTTAAAAATTTTATAATTTAATATTACTTAACACACATAAAATACTGGCTCTTTCATATTTTGTAACATCCATTACGCTAGTTTCTACGAAAATACTACAACTACTTTCATTGAAGCGGGCAAGGTCATGGCGGTGCCCTTAGATGTCGCGTGGCTTTTATGAATTATCAAAAGAGGCGCCGGCGGCGGCGCCGCGCACGATGCCTCGCCCCGCGTCCGCCGCGCCGTCCGCTCCGCCGCCGTGCTCAGTCTCGCGCGAACTGCATGTTGCACTGCACGCGGCTTAACCAACGTGGAACGCATCGCGCTTCGCGCAACAAACGCAACAATGCCGAAATATTCCAACTAGGAGTACCAGAACATGGTGGACTGCTACAATGAGGGTGGACTTATTTTGCTCACAGCACAAGCCCCCTTCCTAGAGATCCTAGAAGCTCGACAGCGGCAACGGGACTACGGGGTCAACATGCCCCCAGCTGCAGACGGAGGCAGGTCTGATCTTACGCCGTTGAACTTCCATGTGGGGTAGGGATAGACCTGATTTATGGTAATGGCGGCCAGACCATTTCTAGTGCGGAACAAAAAAACGTGAATTGTGGCGTTTACGCAATGATGGCTAGAGATAGAGACATTGTTAAAAGTGCAACGACACATTATTTAACATGCAACTGCAGGGTGAATATGTACAGCAATTTTGGTGTAAATAATGTAAATAAAAACTACGTCGTTATGAGGTATGTACATTTTAAATTGTTCGCGCTATGCACTTCTTACAGTTTCATCTGTACAAATAGGTAGGTACACAACCTATCAATCAGCTGACAGATACGACTCGACGCACAGTTCGTAACCAACAGAAGTCATTACCTTAAGCGAAATCGCGTTGCGTCAGCTGTTTATTTTTCTATTATTATTATCTAAAAGATGTGTAACACTGTAGAATATGAATGTTTTAATCGAATCTAGGATCCTTTTCGTAAAATAAATAAGAAAATGATTGAAACGTTTCGATGCTCGCTCGTAAAAGTCGTGACCCCACAGAGGTCAGCTGCTTATTCAGATGTAAGTACCTAGTTTACAGAAGGTACTGTTTTTGTAAAACTTCGAGGAGGGAATTCAATATTGTAGCTACTTAGATTTAGGTCGTTTTGTATTTTAAATTCACATTTATTTTTATTGTAAGCGATAACTCTGTTATCAAAATAAGACGAAATCGAGTTACGAAGAGAGAGACGGCACGCGCCCCGCTGCTACAGTTGGGCGGGCATCGCGCCCGCGCCTCTCCCCGCCGCGTCTTTGATTCATAGAGCTGGCAGAAAAGGTTTTATGTAAAACATCTCAAGCAGTTTTAAATTATGATAATTACGTAAAATAAAAACACATTTAGATAAAAAATTCTTTTTCGTTTCTATAGCTTCTAAACGACCTATAGGGGCCCCTCTTTAAATATTTCGTGTATGAATAGATACACCTTATATATTCTAAATGACCCTCATATCACCCAAGAGAAATGCTGTGCGGTCCCGGACTACAACATTCCCTACAGAGAGGCTGTTGGATCTATAATGCATCTGGCCGTAGTAAGCAGACCTTATACAATTTATGCAGTAAGTGTGGTGAGTAGATATCTCAATAGTTATGATCACACATTGGAATGCTGTCAAGAAAATAATGAATTACCTAAAGGAAACTAAAAGTTTTCTTCTTGTTATGTGTCATCTAAGCTTAACATAGTACAAGCTTATTGTGACACAGACTATGCCAAAGACCCATGCACACGTCGGTCTCTTACTGGTTATGTATTTATTAAAAATGAAGCTGCCATAACATGGGCAACACAACATCAGCAGAGTGTTTCTTTTTCAACCACGGAGGCAGAATGTATGACTGCCAGTGCGGCAACTAAAGAAGCTTTGTGGTTAAAAAAACTTTTATCTGACATAAGTGCATTTAAACAAGATTCAGTGTGTTTAAATATAGACAATCAGAGTATCTGTTTAATTAAAAGTGTAATTGTATGTAACAAAAACCCTGTCCGATCCAATAAAGGCGTATTCCTGGTTTAACACACGTGCTAGAGAAAATAGTAAAAAAATGAAAGTCATAAAAACCAAAACAATTTTTTTTTATGAACCATGCGAAATTTAACAGTAAATATGGAAAATTTTCACACAACACCCCACCGGCCGGCGAAATCTTTTCATTTTACCTATTTTTTATTTCAAAGGACGCCGCCCTGCACTATCCGCGCTTCAGGTACTCTTTTAACGAGTCCTCGACCCTTTGATGTAGCCGACTGGTTGCCTTCTGGCACGCTACTTGTTTGGCTACTTCGCCAGTCTCACGTGGAGATAGCTTGCGATCGGATGTCCGTACGTATCACGTGCCGCTATCGTATCGCGAACAATGTCGTATACCAATTAGGAATATTTGAATATGTTAATTTTTATTTGTGAGTGAGTGTGATTCGGAAATCGAAGTAAGAGCTCGGGTTGTGGAAGCTTTCGACTCACTCAAATCGTACACAAGTGCGCTGCAAAGAGTACGTGCAAATTTAATAAAAAGTGTCGAATGTGTACTAATGCTCGAGGTAGACATGTGGAACACAATCTGCTGGGTATGCAACAAGTAAATGTTTTAATAAATCATTTGACGATAGTCAGCGTACCGATCGCACGAGTACACGGCATTGCTAACTACAAAATTATTTCTCTAAAACGGCCGCTGGCAGTGTTTCTCAAACTTCCTATCAAAGTCGTTCGAAATGTTTACCTGGAAACGTTGTGACACTGAATCGAGGGATGGTGCTACGTGTGTTGCCTGTTCGGCGAAATTCGACTTTCCCTGTGCTGGAATAACAGAGGCTGGATGGAGAAAACTCGGCGAGCGTAAATTCGACATGGAAATGTCAAAGCTGCAAGACTACCCAGGTTGCCAGTCCTCAAACTGGTTGTTTGAAGGCATCACCAGCGAACTCGGAGACCATCATGATTGAGTTTCAACGTTTGTCAGCTAAAATGGAAGCACTGCCTGCGTTGATAGAGAGTGTGAAGGTTATCCAGAGTGAGATGGCGGAACTTAAAACCATACGGCAAGAAGTCTCTGAAATGAAATCGTCCTTTGAGTCCTATGCTCAGGAAATAAAAGCTTTGGCTAGTAAAGTGTCAGTTCTGGAAGATGAAATCGAGACTATGAAGAAAACGAAAGAAGTGATAACGAAAGAAGTAGTGATAGAATGAACAGAGGTCTCGCATGAACAATATTGAGATCAAAGGAGTGCCAGTATCCAAGGATGAAGACCTGTTCGCAATAATGGACAAGATTGGTAAAGCCATCGATTTTCATGTACAGAAGGATCAGATCAACTACATAGCAAGGGTGCCGACACGTAATGACAAACTTAACAAAAACATTATCTGCTCTGTACACAACAGCTATCATAAGAATGATTTCAAAACGGCGTCGAGAAAATATAAAAAACTGAATGCTGGAGATCTGGGCTTACAGGGCAATAACAGGGTGCACATTAACGACCACCTAACACTGGAAAATAAAATCCTACTGAATAAAACCAAAGCTCAAGCCAACGAGCGTGGCTTTGAACATATGTGGGTTAGAGGATGCAAAATACTTGTTAGAAAAAAAACCACGTCTCCAAAACACTGCATCAAAACCGAGCAAGATTAAAAAAAGTTTGTGTTAATTAAATCGTCTCGTCTCTAAAAAAAAAACACATAACATAACATCACACTTTGAATACCATTTATTTTGCTTATTCTATCGAATCCGATTTATTTATTACAGTTTTCGCTTCATCTTGCCACCATTTATTATTTAAGCCGACTTTTATTGGCTATTTCTTTTACTTGGCACTAAGTCTGGGTGTACCTTGTATTGCTTCAACCATTTTTCTGGTGTTACTTATGAACTATTATGGTTTTCTGACGAAAACATCTGTTTTCTACAGAAATGTTTGTTTGAATTCTTTTGACGTCATTTGTTTAACGGAAACATGGCTTATTGATGGTATAGCGAATTGTTTGATGATAGATATTTTGTATGGAGGCGTGATCGAAGTTACTCTCAAACTAATCAAACAATGGGCGGGGGTTTTTAATAGCTGTACGTCGAGAACTAATTGCCGATGTGCAACGAATGGTGCTCATCTGCCGAGGATCTGTGGGTTACCTTAACTTAACACCAAAAGAAACCTAAAATAATCTATAAAATACATCTATGTGTAGTGTATATATGTAGCCAGCAATCTGGCAACTCTTTAATGATACAACTCAATAATTTTTTTTGTAATTTACTTGAAATTATTCTTAAGCAACCCGCAGATAAGTGTTTAGAGCTCGGTGATTTTAACCAACCGAATATTGACTGGCTCGCTGTGGCGGACAGTGATCATCTGTGTCCTGGTAACTTGCAGGGTCCCATTCAAACCAGCTTTTGTGATACTCTTACCGTTTGCAATTTGCTACAGTTCAACTCACATAGGAATATGAACAATAATATTCTTGACCTTGTCTTGTCTAACAGTGAATTAGCTGTCACTAGCAGCCTGGATCCCTTAGTGCATGAGGACTCACATCATAAGGCACTCCGCATCTCTGCCGACTTCGTGCAACTTCATTAGCTGCAGTCTCTTCCTCGAGTCAAGCTCTTGTATGCTTAGGCGAATTATGACGCCATAATTGAAGAAATTGTGGCAATTTATTGGCCATTAAAGCTGAATTGTAGGCCACTTGAAGAAGCTGTAAAATTCTTTTATCAACTTGCTTCATAATAGACATATTCCATCTAAAACTATCGCTCCAAAGGGTAAGTATCCTAGTTGGTACAAAAGCCCTCTTATTAAAATAATTTAAGAAAAGTCAAAATTTCACTAAAAATTTAAAAATCTTTCGGACTATCAATCTTTTGTTACCTTACGTCAACGGGCTAAAGATCTGGAGAAGGAAATGTTTGACGACTATATTGCTAACATTGAATTAGCCATTTCTAAAAATCCTTGGGCTTTTTGGCAATATGTTAAGTCTAAACAATCAACCAAGTGTTACCCATCTGTATTAAAATTTGGTGAAGTGTTGGCTGGTCACGGGGAGGAAATATGCAATATGTTTGGCGATACATTTTTTTCGAACTTCCAAGAGCGTAGAGACACAAATGTGTTCTTAGCCTCTACAAGAAGGGATCAATCTTCTGGTCTCGTATCAGACATCTGCTCTATCGAGGTGCGGGAGGAGGAGGTATTTCGCTTGCTAAAACAAGTGGATATAAACAAATCCGCTGGTCCGGATAATATTTCACCGACTTTTATAACCAAATGTGCCAGATGTCTATCCATTCCATTGACATTATTATTCAAACGGTCATTCGACATGGGAGTGGTGCCTGCATCTGGAAGTCAGCGTATATAACGCCGATTTATAAAAAAGGTCCTAAGGACAGCGTGGTAAATTATAGACCGATCTCCAAATTCTGCGTATTCGACAAAATTATGGAGAAAATCGTACACGTGCAACTTTCTTTTCTTAAATTAAGTTACTCGGAATACCAACACGGATTTTAAAAGGTCGCTCCACCACATCCAATCTCGTGGTCTGTAGTGACTTTCTTTCAGAGCATATGTCCAGGAGGTCACAGGTCGACGTTATATACACTGACTATAGCAAACGTTTTGATCGAATAGATCATGCGCTTTTAATGCGCAAATTGCTAGGGATTGGTGTGAGAGGTAGCTTGTACAGATGGAATAGATGCCAGACTGTAGTCCTCAACGGTTATGCCTCTAGAGAGATGTACATTCCGTCGGGGGTTCCCCAAGGATCCTTATTGGGAACCGCACTTATGCAGAAAAGTTTTTTTGGTATTGCCCCACGCATTTATAACAAAGTACCTAATGTTATAAAAAATATGACTGTAATGAAATTTAAAAGGGCATTTAAACGGGACACACAATTGACGAATTCCTCGATGATAAATCTCTGCACTGATTGATAAACTACTTTAATACATACTGACACTTTTGTTATGTTCCTATTCTGACACTTTTTAATTTGTTTCTTTTAACCTTTCTTGGCCCCGGAAACGGCTAAACGTCATGTGGCAAAACGCTCGCAAAATTTCGCGATATCGCGGAAATTCGCTGTTTACGCGGTTTTGATAAAAAAAAAACTTTTTCATTGGTAGATTTCACCCACTATAAGTAAATTATTTTGGGTTCTTGAATAAACATACCATATTACAAAATAAAACAGTATTCGTAATACGAGAGTTGAATATTGTAAATAAATGACGAAATAATACTTACAATTTTCAAAAACGGTTTGTTTACGTAACACATTTTTGCACACAAAAACTTTTTTTTATGATTTTTCGCTCAAATAACTATCCACAACAATGAAATAACTATTCACAAGTAAATATCAATCCACTCACAGTCAATTTAAACACAAAAACACTTAAATTCACTAAAAAACCAACATGCGCCATTGACAGACCACCCACGGCGACAAACTACGCGACTTTAACATTTTTTTTTTAAATATTCCGACAAAATTTATGGTTTCGAACGACTGATATGAATAGAGTAACTACCTATCTGGCTCGACCCTGACAGTGACACAAACCACAGACTAATATAACCTTTATTTATTTTACTGTTAGAGATAAAACCGAGCGAAACGATTGGATCCCAAATGGGACCAGCGGGGCTTGAGAGAATATTCGATTACCGAACCCAAATGGGACCAGCGGGACTTGAGCGGATTTGACATTCTTCATTATTTTTTGACATTACTGTAAAAATGTTACTATTGATATTAGTCTGTATTTTTTTTTTAATTTTAATGATTTGACATTCATATTTATTCGACATCTATAGAATCTTTGTTTTTATTTTGAAATTGAATATTATTTGCATGCCCTTGAGACGGTAGAATATGGAGGACTTTACTTTAAGAAAACATCAATGTACGAATTACCCATGTTTGCAAAAAATAAATGATTTCATTTGATTTGATGATTTGATTTGATTTGGGACCTCTTTTATTAAATATTTTTGTAAATGACATCGCCTCCTGTTTCCTACATTCTAAAATTTTATTATACGCGGATGACATAAAAATTCTAAGTCAAGTGTCAACCATTGAAGATAAACATCTTTTACAGGAGGATCTAGACCGTTTCCATGATTATTGCGATAGAAATTGGTTGGATTTAAATATCTCAAAATGTAATGTGTGTACATTTACTCGTAAGCCAAACCCTATTAAGTATGATTACAAATGATCAAATACCTCAATTGCCAGAGTCGACGTCATCAAGGATCTTGGGGTAACTTTTGACTCTAAGCTTTTGTTTGATGCGCACATTGACAATATAGTCAACAAGGCTTCTGAAGCTTTGGGTTTTATTTTTAGGGTCTCCACTGAGTTTAAGAATATCAAAACCATGAAAATTTTATACTGTGTTTTTGTCCGTAGCCATCTCGAATATGCTTCTCAAGTTTGGAATCCTAATTACAATGTTTATATTAATCGCCTTGAAAGTATTCAAAGGCGATATTTAAAATAGACTCAATTTCGTTCAACTAATTACCTTCCTAAGTATACTAGTCGGTGTAAGAAATTTCATATTCTCCCTTTACACGAGCGGAGAAAAATTGCAGATCTTGCTTTCCTATTTAGTATAATGAATGGGTCGACTGACGTCTCTGAACTCGTGGCCAAGATTGGACTTCGTGTACCTTCTGTGTTTCTTCGGAGACCTCATCTCCTTCATGTGCCTATTGTGAAAACAATCTATAGGCAAAATTCTTATATTTTAAGAGTATGTCGAATGTTTTAATATGGTGTGCCGGGATGTTGAGCTGGATTTGTTCACAAATAGTGTCCAGAAATTAAAACAAACATTTAAGTAACTTTTTCTTTGAAGCGTAACTTTGTTGTGTAATGTATATTATTTTTGTTTTCTTTCGTTATCTTTAGTATTTTCTATGGTTAATTCTTACGCTGTTTTTACCGTTTTATAAATTTTAAACATAAGTTTATATAAGTGGACACTTGTAATTTGGCGCTTTTCTACATATTGCTAACTGTAAGTTTTCTTAAAATAAATAAAATAAAAATTAAATTATACCTACAGTCGGTACATTGCCAAAAGCACATGACATTAACTCAATAATAATTGTTTCTTGATAAACAGAAGGTCAGAAATCGGGGTCACTATGCGTCTATGCCTACAATAAAATATCAGCTGATACCTACGCGTAGGCAAAACGTAGGTTTATTTAGTCCTAAGTTTGTTTGGCGGCATGCGACAAAGCACCGCCTCAGGCGGCTTCGTTGACACGAGACTGTAGGTGAACCCTGTCGAGCGATCAGTGTTGACTGATTATTTTTAAAATTAATTATTTTCATTTGGGAAAAATAATTATCTCGTATCCACAAAATGATTACGTATTTGTGTACGCAGTACGATACCAAATAATACCCTTCAGGATCGGACAGGGCTTTCGTTACATGCTGTAGAGAAAGTAATTGATTTGAAATATGTTCGCACAAAAGAGCAATATGCTGACTTATTGACAAAGGCTTTACCTAAAGTAAGATTTAGGTGTCTTAAAGATTAGATAGGAGTTATTATAAAAGTATCCTAATTATTATTCTTTATATTTTTGTTACTTTAATATTTGTTTGCAAATATAAGAAAGTTGTCTTTAGGTAAGAGTGGTACTTTGTTTGTCATAATAATGAATGCAAGTGAAGTGTTTCATAGTTTTTATTTATTCATCTACTTACATCTACCGTTACAGGATACTACCCAATGCGATGCATGTACAACTTACTTAATTTACTATATTAACATCTATAACTAATTATATACAATGCATTCCTTGTGAATTCAATCCGAGAACAACAAATTAAGTCCGTCTTACTCGCTATGAGGTTGAGCGTGCGAAGTGCACGCGTCAGCGGCGCCTCCTTTAACAGGTTGGTCCTAGCGCGCCGTTCCACTAGCAGTGGCGGCTGCCGGGTAGAAGGGATACACTCCATAATAGCGCATATATAAATATCTTATAAACTTATTTTGTACCCTCTCCAGCATGAGACTATATTTAGCGTCATGCGAAGCCCAGATGACTGCATTACATTCTAACTGGCTCCTCACCAGTGCGTTATACAATGCTATAACAGCTTTCACATTCGTGAACCCTCGTACCGAACGAAGCATGAAACCTAAATTCCTGTACGCTCTTTAACAGCTACGCATGATGTCATCACGAAAAGTCAAACCGGTGTTAAAGCCTACTCCCAAGTCCTTGACTTCTGTGACCCGTGCCATAGGCACCCCGCTAATATGGGAGGTATGCAATATGGGCTTTTGTGCGCTAGAAAAAGTGATGGTCACACACTTTGAGGTATTAAACTGCAAGAGATTTTCCTTGCTCCAGCTCACTACCCTATCAATGTCCCCCTGTAACCTGACACAATCATCACCGCTTTTTACCGCGAGGGACAATTTGAGGTCATCGGCAAACAACAAACAGTTGGCGTCTTTGACTACCTCTGGCAGGTCGTTTACCATGAGCAGGAATCCCAAACGGCCAAGGTTACTCCTTTGACTTACCCCGGACCTCGTGAAATATGGATCTGAAACATGTCCCGTATATTCCACATATTGCTGCCTATCCCTTAAATAACTGGCAAAAAACTGAATGCTTTTCTGAAATCAAAGTAAGCAGCATCGGTTTGTCCCCCACTATCCACTGTTGGCACCAGATGAGCCATGTGACAAAGAAGATTACTGGTGGTACTTCTTCCTGGTCTAAACCCATGCTGAGCATCGCTGATAGCTGCGCGCTAACCTGAAGGTTTATGCTCTTGTAAATAGCAGTTTCCAAAATCTTTGCCGGCGTCGACACTACTGCAACTGGTCTGTAGCAGTCCACCGATTCTGCTGACCCTCCCTTCGGAACCGGAACGACGCGGGTCACTTTCCACCTCTACGGAAATACGGCAGCTGTGAGGCACTGGTTACTGCAACTGGTCTGTACCCATCCAACGATTCTGCTGACCCTTACTTCGGAACCGGAACGACGTGGGTCACTTTCCACCTCTCCGGAAATACGGCAGCTGTGAGGCATATATATATATGAAGCAAAGGCTTAGCTAGCGCTGATCGACAATCCATGAATATTTAAGGCGGAATGCCATCAGGCCCTGCAGACCGTTTCGGCTTAAGATCTTGAAGCGCACAAATACATCAGCTAACTGTAATTGGTCCAAGTGCACTGGCGCGGCTCCGTTTCCGCTACCTGCTTTCGCTAATAGCCGCGTCTACGTCCAACTCCGGTCGCTCTGCCCTATACACAGAATAAAAATACTCCGCAAACTCTTCCACAGACTGCTGACCAGATAATGCCACCCCGTCTTTCAAAATCGCTTGCGGACTTCTCCTTCCTCTCTTAGATTTGACATAGTTCCAAAAAGATTTAGGATCACTCAGCATTTGACCTTGAACACGGTTCCGCTATTGTTCCTGAGCCACTACTAACATATTTTTAATGTTGATTCTACACCGCGCAAACACCTCGTACTCGTCCCTTGACCCGCTTGCCTTATACTGTTTATGCAGAACAGCCTTCAATCTTACGTGGCGAATTATTTCAACAGTGCTGTAATTTCGGAACACAGTCATCTATGAGAGAATTAATAATAGTATACAAATAATTGAAACCTGCTTCTAAGTCCATTTAATACAACGGAGTCCAGTCTACGGCTGCAATTGAAGAATATAACGACAGAAAGTCGGCTTTATTGAAGTTCCAACCACCTGCGTTTAAGTCAGAATCAGAATCAGAATCCGATCCTGCTGAGCCGGGATGCCAGCGCAGGCGCATGTGTGGACTCACCGAGATCTCGAGCGGCGGACGCTACGCGTCTACCGGTACGAGCGGCACCTCCGCCGCGCGCACACTAACACCCCCTCCCTCCGCCAGTGTACTCGAGACCAGATCCAATTAACGACCATTACAATTACCCACTGCGTTACTCTGAGTGAATCCACTAAAAGTATAAAAGTATTCGTAATAATTATTTACAGTTAAAGAACATGAATACATGTTAAAATCACCTAAAACCAACATATCCTTAAACTTATTACACAACTGCTCAATGATGCGAAATAACAACATGTATTCATTATCATGACCACGTCATGACTATTAGGAGGAATGTAAACAACACAAAATAAAAACATAAATCTGTTACGTAGGTACACAGTAGCACAAACTAGTTCGAACACATGCTCGTCAAAGTCGACGTCATCTGGTAGTGATGTGATACTCGCCGCAACTCAAAACGTGGTGTGGCCACGAGACACGCGCCGCCCTGTTTTCGCCCATCTGCTCGGTCACACCTCAAAATAGTATAAATAACCGGGTGGAATTATTTCTGCATCCTGGATGGAGTCATTGCAGCCTGTTTCCGAGATGGCGAACTAGTCTGCATTTGCCGTTGAAATACTGAATAATAACATTCCTCCAACTTTGTTATAAAATGATAAATGATTTTTATTTCTGTAAGGGTGTTTGTACAAACACTTTTACACGTCAAACATTTTTTTTTAAACTAGATGAGGTCGGCGTTTCCTATCTGACTACTCTGAGAAGAAAAGCCGAAACAAACTCAGAGGTCTCTTTTAAAGTCCAGACATAATCTTGGTCAGATCATGTTAAGACCATGTGGATTGATGTCTGAAATGGTCTTTTGAGGAAAGAACCACACAGATTGAGTTGGCCTGTCCGTCAGTCAGTGCACGCATTTGTCAGTAATCGTACAGCTCAACTCAAAACATAAGGAGCTCAACGATTCGACGAACAAAACCAAAGTAAGGACATTGGGTAGGCCGCATAATTACTCAAACCGCCAGACCAAGATTACGATTAAAACTAACTGAGATAATAACAATAAAAAAACAAAAGTCAAAAAAAAAATGACCCACATAGTCTTAACATTCACAATAATAAACTCAAACTCAAAGCATTTATTTCAAATAAACCAATTACCATAATAATTATAAACCAAATCAGAAAAATTAAGCTGAAGGGCAAGAAACTCCACGGACACTCTTTTAAATCAAATTATGTTTACAATAGATTGGTTACATCATTCATGTTGAAATTATGCATGTGAGAACGATGCAGAACGTTAAAAGCGTCCGTTATTTAAATATGAAAACAATTCGAAAATAAAATTTAATTAAAATACGCCGTGGCAGATAAGAGATGACCAGTCTCAACTGACGGTGCCCGTTCACGAACATGACGCATGGATTAGCACCATTCAACTCAACCATTTTGAAGGGAGCTAAATGATCCAACACACGCGCCACCATCAGCGAAACATTAAAGTGAGCATGACATACTCTCAGCCGCCAGGACACATTCAAGTCAATGAAAGACGTACCCTGTAAATGGTAGCTTTAAAGCATGTACATAGTACTCACATAATATGGCATATTGCAATTATACAGTACTAAAATATTGAGTTTATACAATGCAAAGATTCTTGTTTTTAATCTTCAGCAGCTACAACAGTATTTTCAAATGCTAATCAATTAGTTGATGCGTCCTTGAGGAGCAGGACCAGCGATTAGCCAAGCATTTTTATCAGCAATGTAATCCCCTAACTTATAATATGCTTGGCTGCATAGTGTGCGTTTTATCCAAGATTTAAATTTGGTTTCATTCAGTTGATGTATGTGGGGAGGTATTTTATTGTAACATCTTAAACAGTACCCCATGAAAGATGAGTCTACTTTAGCCAGCCTGAAACCTGGTTGAACTAATTGGTCCCTATTTCTAGTGATATAATTGTGTCATTCACCTCTTTTACTAAAAAGATGTAGATTTTTCTTTACGTACATGATGTTTTCATAGATATATTGACAAGGTACCGTCATGATGTTAATATCTTTGAACAATTCCCTTAGACAGTCGCGCCTGCGGAGGCCATATATGGCTCTGATGGCTCTTTTCTGCAGAATGAAAATGGACTCGATGTCTGCAGCCCGTCCCCGTAGTAAAATACCGTACGACATAATACTATGAAAGTAACTAAAATAGACTAGTCTCGCGGTATCTACATCAGTAAATTGACGGATTTTTCTCACAGCATATGCTGCTGAACTTAGCCGTCCTTCAAGGGATGTTAAATGAGGACCCCATTGAAGCTTTGCATCGAGCGTGATCCCCAGGAAAACAGTTTTATCGACGAATTCTAGTTTCTCTTGATTCAATACTATCTCACAATTAGTACTTTTGACAATTGGTAAAGAAAATCTTATGCACTTAGTTTTTTTCCCATTTAATACTAAATTATTAGCAGTTAACCAATTTTGGATCTGCAGTAAGGCGTTATTCACGTCGTCAAGATTTAATGCACGCCTATTAATTAAAAAAATTAACGAAGTATCGTCAGCAAATAACACCATATGTGGTTGGGTTTTAAACAAATGAGGTAGATCATTAATATAAACTAAAAAGAGGAAAGGACCCAATATCGAGCCTTGTGGTACATCCATTTTTACTTTTAGACCGAGTGAATTGACACCGTTTATTTGGACTTGCTGTTGTCTATCATTCAAATAAGATTTTACTAAACTGAGCGCAAGTTTTCCAAGTCCGTAATGTTCAAGTTTTAAGAGCAAGGTTTCGTGGTCGACGCAATCAAATGCCTTGGAGAGGTCACAAAAGATTCCTATGGCGTCTTGAGCCTCTTCCCACGCTGTAAATATGTGTTTTAATAAGGTGACACCGGCGTAAGTCGTACAACTTACAACGTATTTATTAAACGTTTCAGAGTTATTATAAGGCTTAAGGCCATACAACTCAAACAATTTTTCCCTACTTTTCCTAATACCGCCGGTGCTCACTACCGAAAAAAAATCCTCATATAATTCGTTTACGTTGTTTCTAATATGGCCCGGTATACTTAACTTACAAATTAATACTTCTTTACTTACATATCAGGTATATCTTGGTTGGGGTCTCAGTCCAGAGCACTCACCACTTGGAACGGGACTACCATTGCCTCAGGTTGGTGGGCATCAATGTTGGATCCCCTCTGACAAGTACACTGAGTGTTGCTGAGAGTCAGCAGGTCAACTCTGTCTACCAACTCGTTTGTAGCAAGGATGTGTTCCTTAATTTGGTGACGAGAGCATACATATTTATTATAAAGGGACTTTAGTGAGTCATCATGAACTTGAATTTCTGACTGTAAGCGTTGAGTGTCTATTTCATAAATATTTATACTATCTTCTAATTTAATTTGATAGTTCTTTAATTTATTGATAAGAGTCACACGTTCTTTCCTCAATTGAATATTTTAGCAATTATATTTTTGATGTTTCTTGAATTTATTACATTTGTTAATGATTTTATTCAGCCTTGCATATTTTTTAATTTTATTTTGACTTATTTTATGACTGTAGTTATGTTTCAGTAAGGAATCCTCTGTTAGGTCTATTGTTGCTATGGGATGAGGGTTACAATTTGAGTTTAACAATTCATGAAACAAATGGTCAGTTTCTTTGACCTGAGTACGTTCCTTATCCTTTTGTAATTTTCGAATTTGAACATTTGCATGGATTAATTCATCCTCTAGGTCCCTAACCTTACACAAAGCCCCTCATACAATTTACTGCAGTTGTTGAAACCATCTGTGACCACCCTTAGTTGATCCCGTTCATCGACAACATTGAGGTATTGATGATGTAAGTCTACTAGCTCCTGTTTTAAGCTTGAGTTTTTGTGAACAACTTTTTCGACTTCCTTCTCACTTTCCTCTCTCTCCTCTAACAGCGCTTGGCATTTGTCCTTTGAAGCCTGAAGTTCGTGAAGGGTTGTTCTCAACTTTAGCTCCAACTCCTGAGCAGCAGCCTTACGGGTCATCACAGGCATGGTTTCAGGAATTAGTACTGAAAGTAGAATTAAAGGAACGGTGAGAACGAATAAGCCGGATAACCAAGAAGGGAAAGCTAGAAATGAAAGGAAAAATGGGAGTAGTGTTGCTTAATAAGTAATGAGATTGGCTGAATCTAATTTAAATGCAACTAATGTGATTAGATCACATACAAAGTTGCAATGATTCTATTGTCTTATGATTTTAGTTTTGCTTATGTGGGTAGGATGCCTAGATAAAAAATATATATATTATTTTTAAATTTTAGCAAAAAAACTAGTTTAGCATACAGATTCCAATTGAAATTAAGATAGCCGACGTTATCGTTGTTATGTGCAATATAAAACTAATAGAATTGCTGTTTTGATATTTTAAGATACTAAGTTTTGCTAGATATGTAAACAAAGTGACTTGGACCCAGTGGAGGGTTCCAAATCAAGCAAATATTGTGATTAGCCTCAATAAATATATAATAATTATGGTTCAGAGCAATGATTGTGTGCTAGTTATAGAATAAAATTAAACAATACTCCCCGTTTAAATCCGTAGGTCAAACATCAGGTGTTCGTGATAGGTAAAGGTTACCGGTATCGGTTGACAACTAATCACTGTTTTTTACTTTGTAAATTTGCAGGAAAACAATAATCCTGAATATTTATGCAGTTATTTTACATCTAGATAGGCTTGGGTCTAGTATCGTTTGGCAGGAGTTTTGGGGTAAAAAGGGTTGAAGATGGTAGGGGTGGGTTCCCTGATTATAACGCTACCACTCTTATTACAAGGTAATGCGTATTTTTCGAGAAATTAATAATAAATGTTTCTAACCTCAAATTAGATTACAGCGTAACGAAACGTTAAAATCGGCGATTGACAACCAAATCTGTACTAGTGTAATGTCTGTGGTGTAAAATGTCGTGCAAAATCGGTGAAACGAAACGTAAAAAAAAAACGCTATTTGCGTCATGTGTCAGTGTCATTTGTTTACGTTCATTCCGTTTCTCCCAGAGTTGTGAGAAGTTAGTGTACCTTCACTTCATGGTTAAAATAGGTCGACATTGTTCCAAAACCGAATCGGGGCACCCCGACTCCACGTAGTCTTTTGGCTCCTACCCCTAGAGTGTTTATAAAAATACGGAGGCGCGAAGGGAGGGCAACCCCCGCCCGCTGTAACAAAGCATAGGCACCCTATCCTTTGTTACGCAAGGTCGAAGGGGTTGCACTTCCCGCAGCGCCGGAGACGTTGGAAAAGCGACATTTAAGTGTTTTGAGGTTAGGTTACAATAATTAGTTTTTCTCAAGAACGGTGCGTTACCTTTTCATGGGAGTGGTACCAGGGGGGACGGAGCACCCCAAACGATACTAAATTTTAACCTCTAGATATATTATCACACCTTAATTACACTTAAAAATTAATTATAACTCATTTTAAAATACGGAACAAAATTTTGACATGTCACCCGGGCAGTGTTGCCAATTCAATCCCAATAAAATAAGACTTATGTAAGTATTCATGTCATTGTTAATTTACAGATCATATGAGGACCATGTAGGTAGGGTTCGAAGTCCTCGCACGTTTTGGTACAGTATTTCAATGGGTTTACTTAGGGTTTGTTGATTGCTCTGCGAAACCACAACCATTCCGCAAATTCGATGTTAACCGCCCAGTTTTCAGGTTGCCATAACTTTTCGCATTTAGTTTCGGGTACTCTTATGATAAAGGATGCATAATCCCTTTCAGTCTTGTGTTTAATTCTTTCAAACTTAATTGGTACTTCTCCTTCATAAATTTTCCTAACATGGTTTTCTAAACTTTCAGTTGTTGTTTCTTTCTCCAAACGCCATACGTGTAAATGTTTTTTCTTCTCCGTTCCCTGTATATCAATTGCACTCGTGTTTTCGCCTTTTTTTACTTCATTATTCGAATACCTGTTTTTTTTTCTTGTTACAGTAGTCAAATTTTCTTCCATTTTAAGTTTTTCCTTCTCTACGCTAACATTTTTAGATTTCTTCTCACTATCTAACACTTGCATCTGTTCCTCATTCAATACTATTGTCGCCGTTTTCGTGGCCACACATTCCTTCGCTGGTAAATTTTTGCTAACTAGGTACCTGTTTATCTTTGACTGCGTTTGCAAAAGATAGTGTCGGTCCTTTAGATCTATCGGCACTTTTGCCTGACTTTTCTTAGGATCTCCCTGGTTCCCACTGCCTTCCAATAGGATTCTAATTCTTGTTTCTAGCATATCCACTTTACTTGCCTTTTGTTGTACTACCCTCAATATTTGTTTTAATTCTGTTTTGTCAACTCAGTTTCCGTGTTAGTAAATCTATTTTGCAATAAAACATATTCCTTTCGCTGTTTTAATGAAATTTTAAATAAACGCAATCCCATAACCAGGTGAAGTGAGAGCGATGCACAAATGTCCGTTAACTCTTCAATTGAATAGATTTGGATTATTATCAAAGTTGCACAGTCTTTATTTTTTAAGTTATCTTAATATTTATGCTTGATGTTTGTATAGTATTTATGCACTAACAAAAGTTTCTAAGTTTTGGATACTAACCTTTTGGACCAAGTTGTCCCAAAATAAACAATTTTGAATTTGAATTTACTCGACTCCAATAAGTAGGTACGAGCATTTTATTGTAGATAGATACCTACTTTACTCGTCGATGGCATAATAAAAGAATATTCATCAAATCATCATCATCATCATACTGTTACCTACAAATCTCAACAGTCCAACTGACAGTCGCGTAAGTGCTCACTTCACCTCGATAACTACAGAAAATGATGTGAATCGGGTGGAGTGGTGTGAACACGTCACGCCGCGCAAGCGCGTTGTTAGTATGTGTGGTACCTACCAATTTTTTTTTTCTTCTGTTTTTGCAATGATGACCATGTCCTTGTGCCTGTTCGTATTCGAGTTCAGAGACAATAATTATTATGTAAGTAACCATTATTTTTTAATGCATTTAGATATTTTAAATGTCTTATTCCAACCGTTTTTCTATGGTTAAAAAGTCAGTGGCGTGCCTACATTTTGTTTTCAATAATTAAACAGATTTTTTATTATCTACGTACTTACTACATTAAGTGTTTAAACTGTAACGCGTCACGCATGCGCACTAAGGACATTATGAAAATGCAATACCAATGTCCATTAAGTAGGTGGTACAGTTACCTACAACAAAGCAGCTTCTCGTACTTGTTCTGAGCCTACTTTCCTACATAGTTCATTATTATTATGAACGTTTTGTCAGCCGATGATTTAGATGCAAGCGGACACCAAGCGTGATGAGATCCGCCGCTACTGTATGATTTGTGTATTTATCAAAATCATTTTTAAACAAAAAAAAATGTGCGTGTGTACATAGTCGTTGCAAATAATAAAAGAATATTCATCATCATTTCAAAATTCAATAGTTGCAAGTGACACTCGCGAGCGCGCGCATGAGCTCACTCCACCTTCACCACCCCGAAGTGTTGTTTGTTTTTTGTGAAGTGTGTGAATACATCACGCCGCGCAAGCTCGTTTTCTCCGTTATTGCTATGACGACGTTGTTACGCCTATTTGTATTCGAGTTCAGAGTCAATTAGTACCTATTTATTCGAATGCTTTTGTTTTTTTTATAACTAAATCCAACCGTTTCTGTACAGTTAAAAAGTCAGTTTATTGCAAAATTTTGTCTCCAATAATAAATATTATAAACAGTTTTTTTATAACTATTTACTTACTACTTGTTTAGCCTGTCACGCATGCAATACCAATTTCCAATTTGTAGGTACTGCTACCTACAAATTGGTACCTACTTTCCTACATAGTTCCGTAGTACGAACCTTTTGTCAGACGATGAATTAAATGCAATCGGACACCTAGCATGATGAGATCCGCAGCTACTATAGGATTTGTGTATTTATCAAAATCAATAAAAAATATGTGCGTGTGTACATAGTCGTTGCAAATATTATAAGTATATTCATCATCATTACAAAACTCAATAGTTGCAATCGCAAATGACACTCGCGCAGCGCGCGCATGAGCTCACTGCACCTTCACCTCGCCGAAGTGTTGTTTGTTTATTTTTTTGTTGCTATGGCAACGACGAGAATCGGGTGGAGTAAACACATCACGCCGCCCAAGCGCGTATGTCAGTAGGTACCTATTAGGTTTGGTACAAAATTCAACTTGGCGCAGCTCACCCCGCGCAGCCGTGCTGTGAGCTGCGCGAAGATGTGCTCAGCTGTCCGCTTATGCACTGTCATTAAAGACAAATATGTAAGTACTTACTCGCCCCTAAGACGACCCACTGACCTAATATTTTAGTGTCAATTCCAGCCATTTTATACATTTAAAGTGTCGGTTCTTTGATTACATTTTGTTTTTAACAAATGGCAAACTTGACAGGTGAGATTGAGCAAATTCATAAAACGTTCTAAACAATACATATTCAGTGACTGGTGTAATGTTCGTTTACATAAGTACTTAGTACGTAAAAAGAACATGTTTTTTTTTGTAATATCCCACCATCTAGATAGTACAAGATACAAACCTTTTATCATAAATAAATAAGACACAAACTGCTTATCTCTCTTGCCAGCCAGAGATTAAAATTACTTATGTATTTATTTCTAGGTGTAGGTTGGGCTGGGGTGTGTTTAGGTGGCTATAATGTAAGTTTTCCACACTGTGTCAACGCTTTTCCTCTGACTCGCCCGTCGCAGAAGAAATTCCTAATTATAATAAGCAGCTGTTATTTTGTGCTCTTCTGTCTTTATATTATTATTTTACTTTATTCAGTTCAATGTTTAGTTTGTACATATAAACATAAATAAATACATAAAATTTATTCATTTGTATCACATCAAAAAAAGTTTGCTAACACATTTTTTAATCTACTGAGCTATGCTGCTGCCCGAAGTTGCTGCCCAACTTCTTGATGCCGGGAACGGAGGGATGTCGGATGTGTGTGGACTGCACCAGCTGGAGACAATGGTAAGCATTTATTACTAAGTTTTCAATTTATTTCATTCCTACACTCATTCGAGTACATTATTTTTAAAATCAATTTAACCACCTTGTATAAAATTGTCAGTATCATTAGAGTAGCACCTGCAGCTAGTTTATTACTATCAATAAATATAGCGGTATGATTTATGTATAATACAATAAAAGATCAGCGTTTGATCCGATAAAATCAATCAATCACCAACATTATTCCAATATTTTGAGTACAATGAGTTGCAACATCAGGGTTGCAACAGGCGGCGTTCTTTTATTGTTCCTTTAATGCCTTGGCAATTGCAGAGTTGATCATGCTCATCTGCCGGGAGGTAGAATATATCAGATTAATACAATTCACTTGCATTTTTTATCTTTTTTAGCTAGTCATGTTGTCCCACAGCTGAGCATAGATTCCTCTCATACTTTTTCTTATAAATAAATCGATTAAAAACGTTTATTTCGACCAACAAAGGATAATAGGCAAGTTCAAAATTAAATTAAAATTTGATTGCTCAGTATGTGAACCATACAGCAATTTTTCTGGTTTGACAGTGGAACCTCCGCACGAATGCCGTTGGAGCTAGCCCGAACCCTGCGCACCAGGAATGTTCATCGTTTTCGCATAGTAGAATAGAAACAGTCTACTCGTGACCCGCAGGGCATCCCTGTTGCGCTGCAGAATCGGGGCAGCCCGATCAGCACCCTTTTTTTTTTTTTTTTTTTTTGGGTGGGAAATCATCAAATGACTTCTCCCGCTCTGGGTGGAGCGGGAGGGCGTGTCAGACTTTTACTGACTAAAACCCACCCGTGTTCCTTCAGTTGCCTGTGCCAGGGCCACGGTTTTCTCTGTAGAATAACCCGCGACCCTGAGGCGTCGGCCCTATCGGACCCCGTCACTTTGTGCTGACATCTCTTTGAGGCGCGCGTGGAACACAACGCGCCGTCGACCCGGGCCTGGTCCTTACCGGACGACGAGCTACCCATTGCTCGCCATCCGCAAGCCCGCGCCTACGGTGGCCGGGAATCTGCAGGCGACTCCCGACGCCCAGGGCGTCTCCTGCGGCGGCTAGTGGGGGCGTGAGGGCGCAATGCTCTCTCCCTCACCCGCTCCGCCTCCTCCTTCGCGAGCATTAATGCTTCGCAGAAGGAGGTGACGGCTTTCCATTCCCTCTGGCTCCGTACCATGGCCTGGACCAGGGCCGGACGCGAGAGATCGCCGCCGCCAATCGCCTCCGCGAGGACACTGCGGTGCTCCGCCCAAGCTGGGCATACCTCCACCGTATGCTCCACCGTGTCCTCCGGGCGATCCACACAATGATGACACCCGGGCGTTGCCTCCCGCCTTATGCGAAACAGGAACCTCCCGAAACAACCGTGTCCGGTGAGGACCTGTTTCAGGCGGAAGGTGAGGACGCCGTGGCGCAGCCCGATCAGCACCCTGAATGCATTATTATATAAAACACACAAGGGGTTGTACTGTCTACACGTGCCTGAGGGGTCTCAGGCACGTGTAGACAGTACAACCCCTTGTGTAGGCTGCTCATGTAGATAAGATGTACAATATGGTCTGAACAACGTTGTTTTCACTTCAGAGAAATCATATTCGCCCTTACAGACAACGCTCTGCATTCCTTATGTTGTGCATTATCGGGAATTTTAGAAAAACTTTCATGTTATTAATACATGCCAACATTATGTTATGTATGTGTGTTTGCAAATTCAGTGTGTTGACTAGCGCGGCGCAAGTTGTCGCTCGTAATTTTCTCGCCATGAGTAATGAACTTGTGGTGAATGAGCTGCTGGCGTTCCTGCAGCAGAAGCTGGATGTGATGGATGAGGTGTCCGCTGTCCATATCTGCGCAACGAACTTCAGCGAGGAAGACATAGCTGCTGCCAAGCTATTGTTGTTCAGTGTGCGTCTCCGCTCCGTGCTCTGTTGGAGAGCGGTCGTGTGTTAAACTTTTATAATTTTTATAATCAAAAAAATAAATACCATACCTGGAACTATAGTCCTTATAGATAGTCAAAACCCATAGTGCCTGTATAATTTCTCTTTGCATCGGCTTGAGCCTCGCGAGTCAACTAGTGCGCGCATGAGTGACCGCGACCCCGCCTTCACCTCCGCGCAAACAGTACGGTCATGATAATTGCTATCCTGCTCCTATCTCTTTATTGTAACTTACCGTCTTGTCAGCTGTTCGCCTATACAACTGCGTGAATGTGTGTACACCTCCTGTCAATACCACATAATTATCAACGCAAATACAAGTGCTCATCAGCGTCGCAATGCATCGTACACCTCCAGCAACGGGAGCTATGAACAATAGCTTGACGAGTAATTTATCAATGTCCGATTCGGACATTCCTAAAGCTGTATGCGGCGACGACAACGTAAACATCCAGGTTCGACATAAACGACCTCGTTTTGACCTCTCACCGAATGAGGTGCTTGTGGATCACAATCTGGAGCTGAAAACCATGCTGAAAACCTGGAAGCGGGAGCAGGAGGAACATATGCAGAAACTGGTGGAGCAACAAACTTCGGCACTGGAAATGCTTGTTGTTGAGATTAAGGTCCTCAAAACACAAAATTCCTCAACGCAGACCATTAATCAGGAGATAAGGGATTCAGTTGACTTCATGAATAGCAAGTTTGAGGAGATTAGACAGCAAATGGATAATTTGAAGAAAGAAAACCTAGCCTACAAAAATTGCATAACCAATCTCGAGAGCAAAATCCAAGATCTACAGCTATCGTCTCGTTCATTGGATAACGGCATGAGCGACAAACTATCAGGACTGGAACAAAAAATTGAATCGCTGGAACAGCAAGCCCGACTCAATAACATTGAGATCTGCAACCTGCCCGAGAAGCGTGATGAAGACCTGCTTGGGCTCGTCGAAAAGATCAGTGCTACCATCAAGTGCTCAATTTCCCGTCAAGACGTACTTGCCGTTCACCGTGTCCCCAACGCACGTACACAGGAAAGTAGCAAACCTAAAAATATTATCGTGAAATTAGCTTCACGCACCCATCGTGATAATGTTTTAAGTGCCTATCGTTTGTCCAAAACTGTTACGTCTGATCTAATTGGTATGTCAGGTACCCCCTGTAAACTGTATATTAACGAGCATCTCACTCTTTATAACAAAAACTTATTTCGTGCTTGTCGTGAGATGGCTAGGAAACATAATGTTAAGTATGTTTGGATTAGAAACGCTACTGTACTTGTTAAAGCTACCGATAGCTCTAAAACATTTGCTGTACGATGTCATAATGATGTCAACAAGATTGCGCAGTGTAATCGTCAAAAAGAATAGTCTTTTACTTTTTTATGTTTACATAGATATCTATATTATAAAAACGCTTGCACTCATTCACTGTAAGAAGATGTTTAAAACTCATATCGCATGCATTCAGTGTGCTTTAATTGTTATAGTCACAAAAATCGGTTTTATATCATTGTTTTTTAATGTTTCTTGCCATAGGTTTTCTTATATGTACGTAAGTGATATTGCCTTAGATTTTATACCGCTCATAATAGTAATTTGTCTAGAGAACTAACTTTTTAAGACTAGCTTATTAGCTATTGTTATTAAACATAACCATGCATGTAACTCAGCTTTATACCTGCCGCTACCCACTGTGAACAGAATCCAAGTTTTTAAATTATACCCGAATCTTGCAAAACCTGCTTTACTTCTTTTTTGTTGTTTACTCAGTTTTTACTTAAATATACGCAATGCCTAGTAACAATAATTTATCATTCTTTTACCAAAACTGCAGAGGAATCCGCACTAAATTGCACACACTGTACACCAACATTCTTTCCTTATCGTTTGACGTAATCATATTATCTGAAACATGGCTTACACCTAATATATTGGACAAGGAATTCATTGATGACCGCTACTTAGTTTTTAGAGACGATCGTGACCGTATTGCTACAAACAAGCGCGAGGGCGGAGGTGTTCTAATAGCTGTGCTGCGCGGGCTTCGGCCTGTGAGGATATTATCGGCCCCCTCTCACATTGGCATCGAGCATGTTACGATCCAGGTACTTGCGTCGCGCTCCAACACTCACCACGTCATTAGCGCTGCTTACATACCGCCACGCACACAGGACGATGTTTACTTGTCACATTTTTCCACGTTAGAAAGTATTCTTACGGCGCCCGGTATTGAATCATTTTATATAGCCGGTGATTACAACCTGCCCGAACTTGAGTGGTCGGGCAGTGGTAGTCACGTGAGTTCTCAGTCCCAAAACACTGTGAGTCGATTTTTACTTAACTTTATGGCTGTAACAAATGCTTCGCAATACAACACAATCAAAAACAATCTGGGTCGGACTTTGGACTTATTCATAAGCAATACTGAATGTCAGATTCACTCCGACATTGTACTGCTGCAGCCTGACAGTCACCACCCTCCATTTTCGGTTATAACCTCACTGGAGACGCAATTAACACCCAAGAAGCGTCATTCTACAATAAAATACAATTTCTTTAAGGCTCATTACCAAGAAATTAATGTAGAACTAAATAAGTTGAACTGGGATGAACTATTCCATAATCTCTCCAGTGAACAGGCCGTAGATACTTTTTATGACTATTTATATGGCATCATTAGACTGCATGTTCCACTGTCACGTCATAAATCTACTTCCTTTCCTGTTTGGTTCAGCGCCTCCCTAATAAATATTTTCAGAAGTAAAGAACGCGCATGGATAAGATGGAAAAAACTTCGTAACTTATCCGATTATGAAAAATTCTCTATTCTGCGTAAAAGTTTCAAATTACTCTGTGAACAATGCTACAATAAGTACATGAAATCTGTTGAAGATGGCATACCTGTTAATGTCAAGCACTTCTGGTCATACATCTCTAACCGAAAGAAAGGTTCTGGTGTCCCAGCTAACATGCAGCATAAAAATAAATCCTCCAACTGCCCCATTGAGATATGTTCTCTTTTTTCTACCTTCTTCAATTCGGTGTACGAGCCCTCAACCTTTGACCCTAACACGTGGACACCCCCTAAGACTCTTGACGAGAACTGTGTATGCATTCCTGATATTTACCTCGAAAAGAATGACATACATAAGGCGCTTACCTCACTAGACTTAACAAAGGGAGCTGGTCCGGATGGACTGCCCCGCTCTTTATTTAAGAATACGGCACAAAATATCTGTGTTCCGTTACACATAATATTTAATAAATGTCTCAAGGAAGGGATTTTCCCTTCTGTTTGGAAGAGGGCTTTCATCACGCCCATTCACAAAAGTGGTGACAAAAGTAAAATTGAGAATTATCGACCCATATCTATCTTGTCCACCTTGTCCAAGCTTTTTGAGAATCTAGTGCACTGTCACTTATTTCCACAGTTAAATCACCTTATTACAACCGAGCAACATGGCTTCGTTAAATGCAAATCCACTACCACAAACTTAATAATTTTTACCCAATTTTTGTTTGAAAACATGGATATGCGCACGCAGGTTGATGCTGTATACACTGATTTGCAGAAGGCTTTTGACAAGGTGGACCACAAGTTGCTTCTCGATAAAATTGCTTTCAATGGCATAAGAGGCAATTTACTCAGATGGTTTGCATCATACATATTTCGTAGAACTCAAAAGGTTGTTGTCAATGGTTTCGAATCTGATTATGTGTTCGTCGAGTCAGGTGTGCCTCAGGGATCTGTCTTGGGCCCATTGCTTTTTATTTTATTTATTAACGACATAAAATCGTGCATAGTCAACTCTGAATTCCTAATGTACGCCGATGACATTAAAATCTATAAGGCGTGTGCGAACTCTCAGGATTGTATGCTACTACAAGAAGACTTATGCAGGCTATCACAATACTGTATGGTCAATAAACTACATCTTAGTCTCCCAAAATGTCACTTCATATCATTTACTAAAAACAAAAATACGATTAACTTTCAATATTCCTTGAACGACATTCAACTGAAAAAATCTGAGTGCACACGAGATCTTGGCGTGCTACTTGATTGCAAATTACATTTGGACACCCATATTGACAACATAATTAACAAAGCCTTTCAGATGTATGGTTTTGTTATGCGGTCTTGTAAGGACTTCAAAAAACCTTCTACTTTTCTCTTCTTATATAAAACTCTAGTCCGTTCACAGTTGGAATACGCGGTGCCTATCTGGTGCCCGTATTACGACAAATATAAACATTCTATAGAAATGCTTCAGAAGAAATTTCTTCGTGCCACGTACTACAAGTGCTTCCACGCAAGGATTTCCTATGCAGATTTGTTAAAGCATTACGAAATATTGAGCTTGGATTCCAGACGTTCATTGATCATGGTTATGATGCTGTACAGTATATGCAACAACAAGTTTAATTGTATTGAGCTCTCTAATAGATTATGTTATGTAGTACCTAGGACTGTAATTCGGCGGGAGGTGCGTGCACCTCGTCTATTCTACACCTCGCGTTGTAGAACTAAGGCAGGTGTGCGGGCCCCTCTCAGCCGACTTTTAGAAACCTATAACTCACAGTTAATAGATTTTGATGTTTTCGCGCTATCGCAATACAAATTTAAAAAAATGGCTTCACTATTTCTTGCAAGTCGACCATAAGACGATATTACTATTCACCATAGTCTTATTCTTTTATTTTTTGTTACTTTATTGTTTTCCTTTTTTCTTTTTTTTCTTCCTTGTTTAACATGTGTTCGTTCTCTCATTCCGATGTCACTTCGTGGACAATAGTGTGGGTTATACGTTTTTTCGATTGAATTGTAATTGCTTTTTGGATATCCTGTAATGTATAACTGTTTTTTGTCCCTAATAAATAAAATAAAAAAAATAAACAAGCGCCACCAGATGGTGTCCCGCCGGCGTGACGGGACTAAGAGAAGCCTGCAGGATATTATCACGCTGTTCAAGGAAACCGACCCGGACGACGTGCCGACGTTTGTGGCAAAGGAGCTGCACAAACTTCGTCCCCTCACCTTTGACCACGTCGATGTAACGAGCCTTCTGAAGGATATTGTGTTTCTGAAGGCCCACCTCGCGGATGTTCTAGCGAAGTTAGATACATCCCAAAACACCGTCGCCGATTTGCGCAAAGAATTCAGCGAGTTGCGTAACAGTGTGGCGGTAACTAGGTTAACAGTCGATGCGTCTAACGTAAACATGTGTCGCGGAGCCGGACTCGATTTATCGTCGTCAAATTCCGCGTCAGCAGTTTCGTCGCCAGCGCATCCGTCGTTTGCTGAGCTTGCAGAGCGCCCCGCCCGCGTGCCCGGCAGCCCCGCGCTCGTCATCGCGGCTTCTCTACGTAGCGCTGCCCGAGCCCCTCACTCCGTCCCGCTGCCAGCGTCTGCAGCCCTGGCGAAGCCCCTACAAAAGGGTTTCGCTAGCCTTACCGCGAGTGCCCCAGGCGCTCCAAGTATGAAGCCTATGCCAGAAAAGGCGCCGAACAGGGCTGATGATGAAGGTTTCGTGACGGTGCAAAGGAGGAAGCGCCGATCGCGAACGTACAAGAACCGCTGCGGCAAAGATCCAAAGATGCCCGAAGTCAGCTTGCGCGCCGCAAAGCCGAACACACCGGTGTACATCTCCCGCCTACACTACACTACTAAGGCGGAAGACATCGTAGAGTACGTGCGCCAGAAGACGAGGTACACGCCGAGGGTGCAGTTACTGGAGTCGCACCGCAACGTCAACTTCAAGGCGTTCGTGGTGCGCGTACCGAATTTATATCTGCCCGTCGTCATGGAATAAGACTTTTGGTCTCAGGACGTAGTGTTCCGTCGCTTCCGCGGACAAGTACCACAGGACAGCACAAGGACAAGCTAGGGAAGTGCTATTAACATAGTTTTAAGCTACTTATATTAATACAATTTTGTTTTATACTATAAATATGTTAGTTGGTAAGGTATATGTCTATGGGCCATTGTAGCCTGAAATAAATGGTTTATTATTATCTCCTTTATTACATTTAACAAACTTATAAATTACATTTTTAATAAAAAATTTTTTAAATCTGAAAAAACATTTAAAAATATAAAAAATAGTATCCCACCGGTATCGGGAACAGGGTCCAAGCTACCGGCGGTCAGGGCTCCAGAGAGAGGAACCTAATGACAATGCGAGCCGTGTCCAGAAGTACCGCTTTCTGAATCAAGCCCTTGATCCAGCTGCCCAACGAGAGCCTCCTCAGGTGTTTGTCGAGGCTCTTGGCTTTTAAGCCATTGGCTGTTATTTTTATTATTATTATTATGTCATAATTTACTATCACATTAACGAAAATATCACACTCCTAATATTTTCACTCACAAACGAAATTATGTACTAAATTAAAACTTTCATTTGTTTTTAATTTAAAAATTCTGCTGATCTTGGAACTATCAAAATTTAAAATATTGGAGGCAAATTTGACATAAGTTTTACAAATTTACATGACTTTGACAGGTAGAGCTGGAGATGTTTGAGGCTGCGTTCAGAAATATAAGAGAGTAACAAAAAGTTTACAACTTTGTACAGATGTGATTTTTTATTTCTCCTCAAATTTGAAATCCATCCAACCATCATTTTGGAAAAAAATATTTGTTTTTAAATATTATATAATACGTTTCACACGTTTTACGGGTGCGTTCGGAAAAAGTGTTACATCCTACGGAAGCGTTCTGAAACTATAAAAATAACTGCAATTTATCTTCTCTCCAAACACTTAGAATATTATTTCATTGCTCCTATAACCAGGAGCCAAATTTTTACCTAGCATTGCGAAATAAATACCCAATCTGGTAGCACTGAAGAGAAGACCACAGATTACGAAATGATGATAATGATATTTTGTATACTTTTGAAGATTGAAATTAAAGATTAATAATGCAGTGTCTGCATAGCATAGCCTATGCATAATATTATTTTAAACATTATTTTTGATTTTAGATCTTATTTTTCTACTTAACACGTTAAACGCCGATAGAAAAAAATAAAAATCGTAAAAATACTTTTGGTCGTAATTTGTTTATTATGTTACGATACGTATAGAAAATAAGTTTTATTCAATTCTGTACATGGGTTACATAGTTACAGTCAAATACATAGCTGAGGTCACCGGTGCACCCCATGGCGCACAAATACAGAAAATATATTTTCCGGTACCCGGCGCCGCGCCGGCCACCCCGCCGGCCACCCGCTACACCAGTAGTGCCAGGGGGGGGACACATAGAACATTAAGCACATTGCAAAGAATGTAGGGCCATCTACATTGCTGAACTGGGAAACGTATTCAGAAGTATCAAAAAAGTGCCGATAGGTGTCGCTACTGTCACAATAAAACATAAGATAAAATGTTTATAAACAATCAAATTTTATGGATTACTCATTAAATAAAGAATATTTTAAATTACACCTACATTAAATAATTATTTACTGTACTACTTGTTGTTGGTGCTTCGTCTATTGAACACACGGACGGACACGCACACTGGAACACACGTAATATGGCTGCCGGAACGTGCGTCTGCGTTTGTTTTGTGTTCTCATATTTTGTGTAATTTTTGTGGTTTTCCGAGTGTTTTCTCCTTATAGAAGTTGAGTTGAGAGTACTCCTCCGTCCTGATAATAAGACTATTCAGAAAACCAGTGAGAGTACTTCATTTTTTTCAGCAGTGTGATTTTTTTAAATAAAAAATAAAATATACTACTATAACTAGTTTGTTTTATTCCAATTTCCAGAACATTATTTTACCTTGAAAATCACCTACGTAAGTAAGCTATTTTCTTCATACTACATATTTTTCCATCCATTTAAAACTTAAAGCGCTATAAAAATTATAATATCCTTCCAATCTAATACATATAGATTGGGAATTAGTTCCTGTTCAGAAATACAGATGGCGTATAAAACTGTCATGCATAAAAGATTCGAGAGAGGGCTCTCTTTTCCTTTAAAACTTATATTACTCTTTGAGTAGTGCGCTCGCGCTTACGGTGATAGAACGTGTGTTACTAGATCAATTACGTTCCTACTATCTTAGCTGTCATCATTTTCTTATTGAATAGTTAATGTGCGAGCCTTTAGATATGGATTTAGCTATGGAGGACTTCGAATTTACGCAGGATGAATGGAAGCAAATCAACGCGTTAGAAATTTCTTTTTCGATCGCTTCTATAAACAATGACGCTCTCGTAGAATCGGATAGTGAACCCATGCAATTACCGAAAAAGAAAAGACGTTTGGTTATCGCAAGTGATAGTGATAGTGAGTCGGCTGAAAATTTTGTTGCCGCCAATATATCGCAAAATGACCGTATTTCCTCAAAATGGTCGAGGCCAAAAAGACGACAGCCATCAGTGATTCCTTTCACCGAGTTTGAGGGTATGAAACCTCCATATTCTAATTTGCTGAAAGAAGCTGGCCCTGACCAGTATTATGATCTATTGGTGCCTGAAGAAATTCTTGAAATGATTGCTGAGCAGACAAATTTGTTCGCAAGTCAAAACATCACAGCCAGGCAAACAAAGCCTGGATCAAGGTCTCATTCATGGAAGCCAACAAACAAGACAGAAATAAAACAGTTTCTTGGGCTGGTCTTGTTTATGGGCGTAGTAAAGCTGCCGAAATTAGCTTATTATTGGAGCAAAGACAAGATACTTGGACAAACTTTTCCAGCCACCGTTATGAGTAGGAACCGCTTCGAGTTACTACTGCAATACCTACACTTTAGCGACAATTTATCTGTCGACAGAAACGATCGTATTGCCAAAATAAGACCTTTAATCGATGCTCTCAATGCTACTTTCCAGAAATATTATTCGCCTAAAGAAGATGTTTGTGTGGATGAAAGCCAAGTACCTTTCAGAGGTCGAATAATATTCAGGCAATACAATAAAAGTAAGCGACACAAGTATGGCATGAAGCTATTTAAGTTATGTACTGTTCCCGGATATACTTGCAAACTTAATTTGTATAGTGGGAAAAACATTGACGCAATAAATACTACGCCAACAAATGTGGTGATGGCACTATGTGAAAATATATTTGACAAAGGACACACGCTAGCAACTGATAATTGGTACACTAGCTTGCAACTGGCTTATCGGTTATTGGAGAAGCAAACCCATTTAATTGGCACATTGCGAAAAAACAGAAGAGGATTGCCTAAGGCTGTTGTTGATTCGAAACTGCAAAAAGGTGAAACAATGGCTATGGAGAATGAAGATGGAGTAACAGTGCTTAAATGGAAAGATAAGAGGGACGTGCTTATGCTGTCGACAAAGCATTCCGACAAAATTGCTGTGGTGGTGAAAAAAGGCAAACAGATTCGTAAACCAAAAGTTATTTTGGATTATAATAAATCGAAAGGGTCTGTAGACATGAGTGGCCAGATGGGTGCCTATTCTTCGCCATTGCGGAAAACCGTAAAATGGTATAGAAAATTGGCAATAGAACTACTTCTAAATACGGCAGTTGTAAATGCTTGGGTCATGTACAATGAAAATAAGCAGAGCAAATCTTCAATTGTCGACTTTAGGAGGGCTCTCATAAATTATTTGACTCGGCCAGCAGATTCCCAAGAAATAATTATCAATGAAAGACCTAAAAGACTCAAGCATGTTCTAAAATTAAAGGAAGGAAAAGTAAGAGACACGCGTCGTTTTTGCGTGCAATGTTATAAAGATTCAGTACAGGAATTTGGTCGTAAAGTAGCTAAGAATAAAGCTAAGAAAGTGAGTACGTACTGTGTGCAATGTAAGGGGGAGCCTCACTTTTGTCTAAAATGTTTCAATTATGTCCATCGCTAATATGTTGATGCTATAAAAGGTTTCTTATCTCATCTTTTACAGCATGTTTTGTCAAATATTATGGGTAATTATTTATATTTCTAATGGTTGTTTGTAATTATGCTTACTAATGAGAACTTTATTTTATTTTTCAGTAAAACTGATTTTTATGTTTGTATTTCATTAAAAAATAAAGACTGCTAATTTTCGTTTAAATAATAAAGACTAATTTGAATTATATATCCTGAATTTTTATTTTGGTTACTTTTTTCGCTATCTTTCATTTTTTCAATTCCTTACAAGGTATGTTTGTCCCACTGCGCAGTATAGTTCTAAAGCGCCGTGCCGGTCACGGAGTACGAATAAAGTAACAGTCAGTATGGCCGGCGGCGAGAAAAAGTAGTTTGAATATGACTATACGTTGCGGTCACCGGTGACCCCCATGGCGCTATGATAGAGGAAGGGTGAGGTCACCGGTGACCCCCATGGCGTTTAACGTGTTAAACTATTTTACACTACTGTTTAACTCAATCAATAGATCTTATGCAAAGCTGACGATTGAAACTCAAACGAGCGTCGTAATTTTACCACGTCAAAATTTATAGGTCCTAAACGCAACTTATTTATCATAACGAAATCACCTTAAAAATACGGAAAAATGACGGTGACTCCTCCAGTGTCCAAAGAACAAATTCTTTGATTATTTTATAACATCAATACATCAAGTGATGTTTTAGTCAAACTGTGCCCCCGATTTTGATATCACATGAAGGCCGCATTCCGAGTTAGACAATAATCGATGACAGCGCTCACATCGATTATTTGCGTTCAGATTTAGATACCACGATCATGGCAGCTGAGAGCTGTCAAAGATTCACTCACAGTGATATTCCCAGTGGTAACGGTCCCGACTTACGAGTTGTAGGTCGTGAGTTCGAACCCAAGCAGGCGCTTTACTTTGTGTAAATAATTTAATCACCACTGCTCTCAAAACGGTGAAGGAAAACATCGTGAGGAAACCGGCATGTCCTAGAACCAAAAATTCGAAGACATGTGACATCTACCAACCCGCACTGAGCCCGCGTGGTGGATTACGGCTCACTACCTCTCATAGAGAGGAGGCCTGTGTCCCGGCAGTGGGAACGTTATAGGCTGATTATGTATGATTATGATATTATTAAAGGGCATGGTCGACGTTATCGCAAGATATGCGCCATCGTCATGACGTCATCTATGACGATTCACGGGATGTCGTTATCGCGCTCACTCTAACTCGGAACGGGTGTGAGCGCGCTCAAATCGATTACAGCCCAACTCGGAATGCGGCCGAAGTACAATACCGACGCGGTCAAAATGTATCAGACAGCATTAAAAAAAATAAACGTTTTCTTTTTCAATAGTATTTAAACTCTGCAATTGCCAAGGCATTAAAGGAACAATAAAAGAACGCCGCCTGTTGCAACCCTGATGTTGCAACTCATTGTACTCAAAATATTGGAATAATGTTGGTGATTGATTGATTTTATCGGATCAAACGCTGATCTTTTATTGTATTATACATAAATCATACCGCTATATTTATTGATAGTAATAAACTAGCTGCAGGTGCTACTCTGATGATACTGACAATTTTATACAAGGTGGTTAAATTGATTTTAAAAATAATGTACTCGAATGAGTGTAGGAATGAAATAAATTGAAAACTTAGTAATAAATGCTTACCATTGTCTCCAGCTGGTGCAGTCCACACACATCCGACATCCCTCCGTTCCCGGCATCAAGAAGTTGGGCAGCAACTTCGGGCAGCAGCATAGCTCAGTAGATTAAAAAATGTGTTAGCAAACTTTTTTTGATGTGATACAAATGAATAAATTTTATGTATTTATTTATGTTTATATGTACAAACTAAACATTGAACTGAATAAAGTAAAATAATAATATAAAGACAGAAGAGCACAAAATAACAGCTGCTTATTATAATTAGGAATTTCTTCTGCGACGGGCGAGTCAGAGGAAAAGCGTTGACACAGTGTGGAAAACTTACATTATAGCCACCTAAACACACCCCAGCCCAACCTACACCTAGAAATAAATACATAAGTAATTTTAATCTCTGGCTGGCAAGAGAGATAAGCAGTTTGTGTCTTATTTATTTATGATAAAAGGTTTGTATCTTGTACTATCTAGATGGTGGGATATTACAAAAAAAAAACATTACACCAGTCACTGAATATGTATTGTTTAGAACGTTTTATGAAATTGCTCAATCTCACCTGTCAAGTTTGCCATTTGTTAAAAACAAAATGTAATCAAAGAACCGACACTTTAAATGTATAAAATGGCTGGAATTGACACTAAAATATTAGGTCAGTGGGTCGTCTTAGGGGCGAGTAAGTACTTACATATTTGTCTTTAAACCCGAATAGGAACGATAATGCTTGTAGACATGACTTCAGAAGGCAGAAAAAAAAAACTCAGTGTGATGTATGAATAATGACAGCGCTTAAGCGGACAGCTGCGCACATCATCGCGCAGCCGTGCTGTTGCCAATATTGGCAACAGCACGCTTCCGCTCACGACTGCGCGGGATGAGCTGCGTCAAGTTGAATTTTGTACCAAACCTAATAGGTACCTACAGACATACGCGCTTGCGCGGCGTGATGTCTTCACTCCACCCGATTCTCGTCGTTACCATAGCAACAAAAACAAACAACACTTCGGGGTAGTGAAGGTGGAGTGAGCTCATGCGCGCGCTGCGCGAGTGTCACTTGCAACTATTGAATTTTATAATAATATTTGCAACGACTATGTACACACGCACTTTTTTTTTGTTTTAAAAATGATTTTGATAAATACACAAATCATAAATTAGCGGCGGATCTCATCACGCTAGGTGTCCGATTGCATCTAAATCACCGGCTGACAAAAGGTTCCTAATAATAAGGAACTATGTAGGAAAGTAGGTACTTATGCTCAGATTAAGTACGAGAAGCTGCTTTGTTGTATTTAGCTGTAACACCTACATACTGGACATTGGTATTGCATTTTAGGCACTCCACTGACTTTTTACTGTAGAAAAACGTTTGGAATAAGACATTAAAATATCTAAATGCATTAAATAAATAGTTACATAATAATTCTTGTCTCTGAACTCGAATACGAACAGGCACAAGGACATGGTCATCATTGCAAAAACAGAAGAAAAAAAAAATTGGTAGGTACCACACATACTAACAACGCGCTTGCGCGGCGTGACGTGTTCACACCACTCCACCCGATTCACATCATTTTCTGTAGTTATCGAGGTGAAGTGAGCACTTACGCGACTGTCAGTTGGACTGTTGAGATTTGTAGGTAACAGTATGATGATGATGATTTGATGAATATTCTTTTATTATGCCATCGACGAGTAAAGTAGGTATCTATCTACATTATAATGTTTGTACCTACTTATTGGACGTTGGTATGGCATTGTCCTAATGTTCTTAGTGCGCTTACGTGCCGCGTTTCTAAATATTAAAATAAGTACACAGGAAGTAAAAAAAGTATGTGATATTGACAGTGCATAACGCACAAGCACGGCGGCGTCATCTTATTATTTCACCTATTTTCCGCCTCACGCTAGTCTCGGAAAAATATAAAAAAGCAATATCGAGTTCCTGACTGAATTTCAATTTTACTATTTTATTTTACAACCCCCCAAAATAGTAATATTTAGGCACTTAGATATTAGCATAAAAAATATTATTAAATTCTCGATTATGATTATAAAAGTAAGTTTGGTCAACCCCTAGCATCACACATTATGACACTGACAGCTCACTCCACGCTCACTTCACCTTAAGTGTTCACGGTGAGCCGGTTACAGAATAGCACTGCAGTTTTACCCCTTTTCGGCATTGTGCATGCACACTCTGGACATATCCACTGTTTCATGTATTCCTGCGTGAAAGCTTCAACTTTTTCCTCTGTTAAGGCCAGGCACTTTACATGAAATTTCTTCTGGCATTTCTATTGCGAACATTCCATAAACACTGAAACCTCACAGCCGCTACAGTTCATATCCGTTTAAAACTTATATTAAGAATAGTAATACAAAAGCATTGAGAAATGTAGTTCGGTACATTTTCACTTTCACAAAGCTACTAATATCTTCGGAACGCGTGGTCCAATTTTCATAAATCTAACTGAAGTTACAGTAAAGTAACAAATTTATACATCGGAACAAAAACATCAAAAAATCAACAAAAACAAAAAAATACTTTTTCAAGTTACGTAATCACCAGGCCTCAGGTGGCCAGGACTCAGAAAGTATTGCGAAAAAAAGTTTTTATGTGTAATAATTTTATTTTGTAATTTTAAAAGTAAGTAAGGTACGTTCCAATTTTTAATTTTCCCTCCACATTGTATGCGAGATAATCTGCTGCTGTGTTCTGTTTTTCTGACAGAAACATTTATTTTGACATAGATTTGATACATTTTTGTATTCGTATAATTTTTCATTGTATTTTTTACTATTGACATTTATAATTTATTAATGTTTGCAATAATAATTGTAATTCACGTAACAGAGTATTTTGTCTTGAAATTAATCATTAAAAATCTGCGGCACGTCATACTACCTATGTGGCAAACATGTCTGAAACTTTATATTTTTTATTTATTTATTTATTTCTGAGTACATGGTACATTAAGATCTTAATATTAATGGACACCTTCACACATACTACCGTTGCCGGTGTAGAAATATTAAAATTAAAGTGCATTATATCCCCAATAAATATTAAAAAATAATAATTAGATTTAAATAAAAAATGTTTTTTTTATTTTTTATTACAATACAATTTATGAATAGAATGTCACAACTAACTTATTATATAATGTCAAACACTTAAAATTAAATTTTAAAAAAAATATGTTTAAATTAAAAATAAAAACTCAATAACACACACAACGTATTAATACAATTAAATATCAAAGTTTATAATTAAAAAAATCGTTCACTGAATAGAAACAGTTGTCTAAAAGCCAGGCAAATATTGTCTTTCTGAATTTAGTAGTGGGTAGCACTCTAATGCAGGGGGGTAAATTGTTAAATATTTTAATAGCCATGCAATTGGAATTCCTGCTATACAAATGCAGTCTCTGTCTAGGTGCAAGTAATTTATTTGGGCTTCTACTATTAACTCTTTTAGAAATGTGCTCATACAATGGGAACATGTGCGAATACCTTTTTATAAATAAACAAATTTCAAAAATGTAAAGACAAGGAAGTGGAAGAATTTTAAGCGCTCTAAATATTGGCTTACAATGCTCTAAATATTCTGCTCCATACACAGCTCTGACACATTTTTTTTGCACTATTAATGCTCTGTTTACGTCTACTGAATTACCCCGTATCACGAGTCCGTAGCGCAGCACTGATGAGACATAGCCATGATATGCATTAAGGGCTGTTTCTTTACCGGCTATTAGTCTCAGTTTTCGAAGAGCAAAGACAAATTTATCAAGACGAGTGCAGACTTTTTTTACATGTTCTTTCCAATTTAGTTTTCGTCAATAACTATTCCCAAGAATAAGGTTGATGGTACTGGTTTTAAAATAGAATGATTGTAGTGTATTTGGGGTGGATTTACTAGAGAACTGTATGTTTCGAATTGTACTAACTTTGTTTTTTCCATGTTTACACGTAAATTATTAGATTCCAGCCATTTCATTGCTTTTAGTATTTCATTGTTAGTGTCTGTTTCTAGGTCATTCCTATTTGAACATTTAATTGTCAGAGTAGTGGGACGAAAAAACGTGTTTTGTACATGAGATTTACTTGTCAGCGATATGGGGAAGGTCGGGCAAAGCTAATTGAAGATGGCGCGACCATAGCTAGGTCCCTACGGTCTTTAATAAATTTGACATTTCGTTCATTCATTCCATTTTGTGTACATTCATGAATTTGATTTTATTTCACTATTTCGTTATTTTCGGTTATTTCAGTATTTTATATCAGGTACTTGACATGGAAAGTGACAGAATTTTAAACCTTGAATATTTCCTCGTAATCACTTTCTTCAAAATGTTTCTGACACAAACTCGAACTCAAAAAAATCTTTACGAATAGCTTTATACCACAATCTTCTAATTTTAGGGTCTTTCGGGAAAAGGTGCACTCCAATTTCGGAGTATCTATGAACACAATAACGCGTCAATTTTCGCTAAAAAAAAAAAACCACATCACGCCTTGTATTATTAGCTTGCGTTGGGAACTAGCTACGACAGCGCCATTTTGACAGTTGCCTTCCCCATGGGGAAGGTCGGGCAAAGCTAATTGTAGATGGCGTGACCATAGCTAGGTCCCTACGGCCTATAATAAATTTGACATTTCGTTCATTCATTTCATTTTATGTTCATTCATGAGTTTGATTTTATTTCACTATTTCGTCATTTTCGGTGATTTCAGTATTTTAAATCAAGTACTTGAAATGGAAAGTGTCAGAATTTTAAACCTTGATTATTTCCTCGTAATCACTTTCTTAAAAATGTTCACCACATAAACTCGAACTCGAAAAAAATCTGTACTAATAGCTTTAAACCACAATCTTCTAATTTAGGGGGTTACGAGAAATTCGGACTCCAATTTCGGAGTATCTAGGAACACAACAACGCGTCAATTTTCGCCAAAATAAAATAAAACCACATCACGCCTTGTATTTTTAGCTTGTGTTGGGAACTAGCTACGACAGCGCCATTTTGACAGTTGCCTTCCCCATTGGTGAATGTTCGTGGTCAGAATCCAATGGGTAATTTTTAACGTCAACAAGTATGCGACTGAAAATACTTCCAAATATACACTTTATACCAAGTTTGTTAAGTTTGCCTGTTTTATATGAGAACATTTTCCATGAGAGTTCACGATTTGTATCAGAGAAATATGCATAGTTATAGTTTTGTATATCCATGTAAAGTAAATTATTAAACAATTCTACTCGATAATTATAAATAAGTGCTCCCCTTATGTATGACGGAGAGCATAAAATCACATTTGTATGAGTTATTTGTTCCAAGGATTGTCTAATTAGTCCAACAAGTTTCATGGAGTCTTCATTATCTTTAAAGTCATTTTCTCCAATCATTACGATACAATAGTCGTTCATATTAAAATCTTGTACCTTGTTCGCAATATTTGTGAGAATTTCCTTAATTTTACTATTAGGTGATACATAATGGCAATACTCAAACTGCTCGCTGAAAGTATCTTCTATAGTTGCCAGCGGACGATAGTAGTTGCAGTTACTAAGAACACACAGTTTTCGTTTTCTTTGCTTTTCTGTAATTATCGTGTTTCCTCTTTGATTCACCATGAGTATGATTTCTGCTTCATTTCTAATTGAAATTGGTCCCTTTGCTTTTTTTATTTTTAATTTATCAGTTTGTTTGTCCTCTTTTGGTTCCATAATACATGATGTAGAAACTTTTGTTTTTGTACTAGTTACTGAACTGGCATTTTTATTCAACAGGTCCTCGTTTATTCTCTTTAGTTTCTTGTTTTCTAAGGAAAGTGATTCGATTTCACGATGAGCGTTGTTTAAATCTATTAATAGTTGATCAAACCTTTCTTGTAATTTTAATACGTGTTGTTCATCGTTGTTATCGGGCAGACTGGTTGTTTCGTCAAGAGTCTCATTCAATATTCCGCTACTATTGGAGTTAGACTTTGTCCGCGTACGACGGAACGTAATGTTGTCCAGGAAGTTCATTAGGTTTTGTTTTATTAACTTCTCGGTAATAGTTGATTCAAAATTTCTATCATTCCAAAAAGACAATCGGATGGCGAGATTTGAACCCGCTTCACGTGCCGTAGTGAGGCACACGTTGTGACTAACAGGCCACCATGTCAGTTATTAGCCGGTTGTAATTAGCGTTACGTTGCTAGTAAAAAAATACGTTGGTCGTAATGACTGTCATTTAAAATAGTTTTTTCCAGCAACTGTCACATATTTTTTTTTGTCCACTTTTGATGTTTTGCACAATTTCTTCGAAAACACCTATTTGAACTATCATAAATATTGTTATAAAGCACAGTGTTATTATTATAATATAGATTTTAGCTCAACTATGTAACAAATATAAATGTTGTTATCATTATGTTTATAGTGGATATTATTTTCCGATAACACTTTCACACACTGGTTACATTGTTTTCTTCACTTTAGTCGTATATTAGTCACTTAATAGTTCAATTTTATATTTTTTTTTAACAATGTTTAACTGGAGCACAAAGTTCGCGTGACGACTCTTTTAACCTACATGCATTTCATTTCTGTATGTGTACACATGTTTGAGCAAATAAATATATCTTATCTTATCTCATTGAATAATGGATCTGTGCCGGGAACATTTGAGCGCTATGACTTTTTACGATTTCGCGTGTCGCCTGTAACCGGACGAATCTTATGATAGACTTCAAAATATGGCATTAATGGATGCCATATTTTGCAACCACTAATGACGTTGCATCCATTATGGCAACCGTGTATTGGCGTCGAATACATTGAGCAGTCGCGTGGCAGGTGGGGCGCGCGCCGGCGGCGCTGGAGGACGCGGCTGCGGGCGGCGCGCTGTACGCGGCGCTGACGGCGTGCGCGGCGCTGCGGGCGGCCGGCGTCGGGCCGGCGGCCGCGCCCGGCGCGCGCGTGCTTCTGCTGGGGCTGGGCGGCGTGGGGCAGGCGGCGCTGCAGCTGCTGGCGCAACGTGGCGCGCACGTGACCGTGGGCTGCGCTGCGGCCTTGAGCGAGCTCGCCGCGCGTCTGGGCGCCGCCGCCGCGTTAGACCGCCACGCCGCCGACTACGACGCCGCGGTGGAGGCGGCTGGCCCGTGAGTATGCGCGCGAAGCTAGGGGCGCGGGCTAAGGGCGGGCGACGCTGATGTTTGTGTGCGACAGGTACGACGTGGTGCTGGACTGCGCCGGGTTGGGCGGCGACGCGGCGGCGGCGCGGCACTGGCAGTTCTCGCGCTACGTGACGCTAACGACACCACTGCTGCGCGACATTGAGGCGCGCGGCATGGCGGTAGGCGCGTTGTGCGCGGGCGCGTCTCTGCTGGCGCAGAGCGTGCGCGCGGCGCGAGTGTGTAGCGCGGCGGGAGCGGGGAGTGCGCCGCTCCCGCCGCACGTGCGTTGGGCCTTCTTCTCGCCATCGGCAACGGACATCGAGCAGCTGCGCCGCCTGGCTGAGCGCGGACAGGTACGTACCGTCGCCTCGCGCGTTCTGCACGCGGCATGTTGTAGTAGGTACAGTTCGTGTTCGTGTTGCAGTTCAGTGTGCTCGTGGAGGACGTGTTTCCGTGGTGGAGCGCGGGGGCGGCGTACGAGCGCGCGGCGCGGGGGAGCGCGCGCGGCAAGCTGCTGCTGGACTTCACGGCCGCGCCCCCCGACGCCGCCAAGTAGCCACGATCGGTACCAGCCGTCGTGACTTGTGAACTATCGAGAAACAAATAGCAATCGCTGTCAGTGTCATCAAGTATTACAGTAAAATGACCTTTTGTTATTGTAATTATAGTACCTTAGTTCTGCAATCTAGGTAACAATATAGTACTAAAAAATTTTTTTGCTTGTTTAATCTACTACTGTGTGTACGAATATATCTGTGGCTGCAGCGGCGGCCTCCTAACCATTGCGAGGCTTCGGGCCGCATATCTTTGCGAGGCCCTTGTCCTTAACCAGTGTCGACATGTGGCCCAGCGATCATTGTGCCGTTAGACGTGACAGTAAATGTCTTAATAGTCAAGAGCCACGACCAACACCTGAGGAGCTTCTCGTAGGGCAGCTGGATCAAGAGCTTGATTTAGAAAGCGATGCCTTTTTCTGGATACGGCTAGCATTGTTAGGAGGTTCCTATCTCTGGAACGCTGACCGCCGGTAGCTTGGACCTGTGGCTTGGATCCTGTTCGGATTGAAACAATTCGTCATGTACAGTAGCCGGCACGAAACTTGGCAAGGTTTTAAGTCCTACAACTGGGTCAAAGAAGTCAAATGAAGATGCCATTATTTCATATGACTAGGCATTGAATTTTGGTTTTTTATACTCTTACCCCAGATATTGTATTGGAGGTCAGTGGGTCGTATTAAAAATATGACTATTCAAATTTAAAAGGGCACTGAACAAAATATTAATTGAAAAATTTTATTACACAATTTACGACTTCCTTAATGATGAATCACTAACTGATTGATAAGCAATTTTTCCATTTGACATTTTATTTTGTACTACTGCAACCTTAATAACATTTTGACATTTCTGTATTATTATGACATATAAACTGTAATACAAACGATTTGACATTTTTGTATGATTGACATTTTTACTTTAATTGAAACGATATGACATTTCTTTGTTTTTTTCTGTATTTTGTAGGTAAGATGGGGTACAGTGTTACAAAAAAAATATACTGGAATATAATGACAAAAATATTGTTTTATCAGCTAGTTTTTGGTATGAAAATAAACTTTAACAATCTCTCTTTAATTAAAATAGCTCAAACATTAACAATATTAGGAACTACTAAATTTAAACTGTACTTTTATTAAACCAGTCGATTGTAACACTGAGCCCCGTACCTGGGGTAGTCTGTTACAGGGTAAGGGGCGCAATGTTACAACATAAAATAATAGGAAATTAACAAAATGAGATAAAGGATTTAACTTCTAATAAATATGAAACTTCTTCAAAATATTTTTTGGAAAAGTATAGACATTAGTCTGACGTTTGGTCTTTCTTTCGCCAACATTTACAAGAGGAAGCACAATTCTAATATCCTCTAACGGTACCGTTGCCGTATCCGGTTCAAGTGGAAAATAGAAATGATTGTCAACTTTGCCATTTCTACGTAAGTAGCTAACGTCATATTCATTATCCTCAATATCTGTCAGTAATTTTCCAACATAATGCTTTGTTAGTTGTTTTCCAACAAATTGGACGACTACAAAATCGTCCTTTTTCGGTTTCACGAAGTGATTAAGTGGCAGTTCATCCTCAGATGTTAAACTATGTGAGGAAGATATTAGGATGTTTTCTACATCACTCTCATCATCACTAAATATAACTCTTTTAGTATTTTTTCAGTCTTCAGTCTCTTGTAAGGAATAACTTTTTTTTCTGATACTTTCTTTTTCTTTTCTTTTCTTAACTTCTTGCGTTCTCTTTCCAAGAAATCTTTTTCAATTTCATTCTTGATAGGTGTCAGTTGGGATGCAGCTTTTTCCTCTCTTTCTACCACGGTTTAATTGTAGTCTCGGTTGTGCTTTTGGATAAGCTCGACATCCTATAGGAGAAACTAGTGTTGCGGATGGCACTTCCACAACTTGAGTTAGCAAACTTGGGCTCACGGATTCAGAACGGCTCTGCATCACTTGCCGATTAGGAGAAGATGGCGACTGAACTATCGAAGATGGATTTGGTATTGGATCGGTAATATCATCCTGCTGAAAAGATTGACTTGAACTGGGGCCATCAGTAGAAGCATAACATTGACTGGGACCGGGAACATTAGAAAGGCCTTCGAGTGGCCGATTTGTAACTTCACTTGGCATGTAATCATTGTCAGTAAAAATGTGTCTGTCAAACGGAAAAATGCCAGTTTTTCGGAATCCTGATTTGATGTTTGAGGGTGTAATGGCTCTATCAGAAGCTTGTCCTAACAACTCGGCAACATTGTAGATAGAGATGGTCTTTCCAGGGTTACGCATCAACCAGGAATCCATTGCTGCGTTGTAAAATGTTTGCAGAGGCCCAAATACTGCCACATCAAGTGGCTGCAATCTGTGACTTGAGTGTGGTGGTATAGTTAGTAGGGTAACTCCGTTATCTTTTGCTATATTTAACACTGCAGGTGCTAAATGACTATCATGATTGTCAACTATCAGTAAGGACGGGTTTTCTTTTGAAGAGGCAGAGGCCTTTACGAAGTGTTTCATGACTTCAGGAAACAATTCACTGTTCATCCATCCAGTGGGTTGAGCTAGACCTAGGGTTCCTACTGATGCACCATTGAGCATGAAAGACTTGAACTGCTTTCTGGGGAACACCATTGCTGGAGGTAGTGAACATCCTGTTGCAGAAACTATACAACGCGTGGTAACTAGTGTTCCTCTCTCGGCACTTGTTACTTTATTTAGCTGTCTAGCTCCCTTTGCTGCAATGATTTTTTTAGGTTTTTGGACTGTAGTGGTCCCAGTTTCATCGAGACAATATACTCTACTACTATCCGCAAAACTAGGACATCTCTGCATAAAATCTTGCAAATTATCAAAAAATACATTCACATTGTGACGATTGAATGATGTTGCCCGTGTCAAGCTACAAGGTTCTGGTTTTCTTAATGTTAAATCAGTATGCCGTTTTCTAAATCCATAGAGCCAATCAATTCCTGCCATCTTCTTATCCTCCCAGTTTTTAGGTCATATTCAAATTATAGTAAACAGCCATCTCATAAGCGTCTGTTTGCGCAAGCCCGAACCGACGGCTTCTTTGCAATTATACGCAAAAGAACTGCGTCGCTACTGAGGAGAGTGAGGGGAAGTCAAAACAGCATTCTGAAAACTGTAGCCGAGAGTCTCGGTTCTCCGATTATACGACAGTTTGTGCGGAGGTTGATTGTTACTAACACTAGACAATAAGTTATTTTTGTATGTATACTAACACTATATGGATATGATGTGTCCGAAATAAAGTAATTCTATTCTATTCTTCTATTCTATAAGCAAGCTTTTGGCATTTAATCGTATCTAGACCATACACATCAACACATCTTAGAACAGTTTACTAAATACTCCTGCAACGCCTTTTCTTGATCGACACTGAATTGCTATTGGCATAATTTGGAGTACCTAAGTCGTATGTTTTCGGCATCATGCTCCGAACATTTTTTCTTCTTCTGAACATATCTTTGTAATGTCATAAAATTAACGTGCTTTTCATTTGCTGCCTTTCGAAGACTAACACCACTTTCAACCATCAAAATCGCTTCTGCCATATCTTTTTCACTGTGAAGACCATAATCCGTCTTCCTCTTACGATTTCGCACCATTGTCTTTTAATACCTCGAAATAGTACAAAAGCATTGTGTTAATTGGGGCTGACTGTTACAGTATCATACAGTGCCCCAGAGAGGCAAACCAAATTGAAAAATTCGAATGAATATTTTAGGTTATGTTTACAACAAACAATTCAACGATAATATGTAGCTAAATAAACATTAAAATAAAGAAAACTATCAACATTTACCTGAATTCAATACGTCCGGCAAAAAATTGAAAACTTTGAAACGGTTTTTTCGACGTTTAATAACACAAAAACAATTTTTGTCTGTTAATTTTCAAGCGCGATACAAACTGTGGCAGGAACAACGGTTCAAAGATGGTGGCTTGTGAGCTTGACATACGTGTATACCAACATCATAAAACTAATAGAAAGGGACGGAGAAATGTGCATTGTAACATTGTACCCCGTGTAACATTGTGCCCCGCCTTACCTGTTATTATAATTTCATAATTGATATTTAAAATTACAATGTCTTTTAAATTTGCGTACATTAAACGCGATTTCTATGCCCATTACGATAGAACATTAAACTAAGGAGTAGACTAGGACTAGGAGCACTATAAAAAAAAAGAAAACATCTATGTACGAATTACCCATGTTTGCAAACGAATAAATGATTTGATTTCAGATGACACAATTAAATTGTATGAAACTAGTTATTTGTGTCACAAATGTAAGGAAACTAAATAGCGAGTTCGTTCAAGGTCGTGCCTTTGTTTCCGCTCGAGGCATCGTGCCCAACAGATGGTGGTTTACTTGCCGGACTTAGAAATCAATCCGTGTTTCTTTTGTGTCGCAAATTAAAATATTTTAAATCGGTTCAAAGGATAAAAAAGTGCGTTCCATGCAGCTGAGACACCGCCGAGGAGTGACATGGAAAGAAAAAAGAAAGAAAGAAAAAACGTTTATTTAGCACAGACTAAAAGGCACACAAAACAGGTAAAAAATATTCGAAAAACAATCAAAATAAAGATAAAATAAAAATAAGGTGTACAGTGCGAAGTATGAAGCTAGCAGGGTAGTGTGCCACACGGCTGCGCCAAAAAGGCCCAGTTCAGCAAAAAAATGCCAGACAACTAGTGCCTGACGCTGGTTTTCAACTGGACCTGAATTGTGAGGTAACGGATGTAAATCAGTTTTATACTGCAACGTGGCGTGTGTATGCATACATATAAAAATAAAATTGTTTCAAATAATAATAGTGATGATTAAGTACATAAATAGAGTAAAATGCACAACAAAAAAAAAAACAAAAAAAAAACATACTGATAAATGAATGAGACGAAAATAGAGAAATAATTCGAAAACGACGATGGCCTGACGCGTCACTATTGAGATCGTTCCGTACCCTAAGCTGCGGCTGCGTTTTAGGTCGTTGATTCAAACCCACTCACATGTTCAAAATAATTTTAAACATTTTTTATAGGACAGTGTATTCATATTACATGAAGTAGTGCGGGATAAACGAATATACGCTATTATTCTGGCACATAGTGTGATCGAGTCCTTTGATTTCAAGCATAAAAACAAAGATAACGAGTCACCGCACGGTTACCGCATCAACGCGCCGCATGGCGCGGCGCGGCGTGTCGGTAGACAATACAACTTGTAACAATTACCTATTATACTTGTAATCACTATTCACTGACTATTATGATTGCTTCCTTTCGAGTATAAATGAAAGCCTGCTTGAATTTATTTTATTTTAATCTAGGAACTACTACTACTACTTAGCTTAGCTATTGTTTTAATTTAATGCAAATCATTTAAGGCTCCAACGTGCAACGAGAACAAGCTCGAAGGCAATGAACAACTTTCGTAAAGAGCCTAAAAGTGAGCAAAGCCTAGATTTGTTGTGATCAATTTGTATTTTCTAGTTTAACTGTTTTTGTTAAGGCCAGAAAGGCTAATTAAGCCAATCGGATAAGTTTTGATTCTCAGCTCTAAACTAATTGTGATGGGGCCAAGCGGGTCAGCACGGTCGTAAACTTGAGGTTTGGCGGTCCCTAGTTCAAGAGACATCCTGGTGAAGGGTGACGTTTATCTTGACAAATTTCTGTACGATGCTATTTACTCAAACAAAAAGAACGATGTCGATTTAGAATTCGTACAACAACTGCTCCCCCTGATACTTACTATACTTCCTATCGTATGTTAACAATTGAAGCATTACTTTCCAGGAAATACGGATAACAAATAATCTATCTACTTAGATTATTGCAGACCCTTTCTTTTTTACCACCTCTTGTGTGACATATGGCATGCATGGTTCGGATGCATCATGCAACAAAAAAAAACAAATACTTTCTACGCTGAATTGTAAAGAATCCATCAGGGACGGCACATTAATCTAACCCCTGTCTTAGTCAAATTTCAGTGTCTTTGTCTTTAAAATTTAAACAAAGCAAAAGTTCTACAATGGCTATTGTAATAGTACCTGTGAAAAGGGACGGGAATTGTTTATTTAGAGCCTCAGCTCACCAAATGAACAATGCATTGGGTCTGACATTCGATCACTTATCCGTACGCCGCGATCTGGCAGAATTTGTGTCAATGAACCGAGACGATGAAAGAATAAGCGTAGCACTTTTCAATAATATTCAGGACTTTTTTCCTAACAATAATCTATCTCATGACAAAATACGTAACCGCGCAGTTCAATGAGGCGTTCTGGGGAGGAGAAGACATCCTCTCAATCATTTGCCGCGTCAGAATTCTACCTTGTAAACGTGTTTGTTCACACGAATAGCGGGAACACACTGGTATATTCACCTACCAGCGAGGCAGTACCAGGTAACTTACATGTTTTCTACAACGAACAGCACTATGACAGCTGGGTGTTAATTGACGACGACCGGTATAACAGTAACCAGCAAACTCTAACGCAGGTAGAAACCAACGCCAGAACATTACAACATATCGAAAACTCAAGTAACCAGTACAACATAAGAGCAGAGCAAAAACAGCCCACAACACCTCGGTTCCCAATGAATAACCCCCTAATTACTTAATCCATTAAGAACGCGTGAACAATTAGCGTCTTCATTAGGTACACCGATGTCAAACGAAGTAGCGGATGCCACTGGAAACACAATCCTCAGAAGCCCGCCCTCTGCCACAATGAAGTACACCTGCCCTGACTTGTGTATTGCAACTTGGAATGTCCGTGGCGCCTCAAAATCGAGCAAAAAATTTAAAATAAACAATGAACTTTTACATAGGGGCATACACGTAGCCAGCCTACAAGAAACGGATGAATTCAGGAAGGTACAATTCCGCGCACTATGAATGGCACCTATCTGGAACCACAGGCAAAGCACACCGAGGACTTGCGATTCTAATCAGCAAGAATGCCCGAATTGAAATAAATAACATGAAAAAGGATACCGACGCAATGTCAATTACCCTGAGAATTGGTACAGAAAGTGACAAGCATGCTCCCCTTTATATAACCAAGTCAAACATCAACAGTTGTACCCATACAGCAACTAGATCTTTCATAGGGTTAAACCTAATTATACAAAAACCAAAGAAATGTAAGCTAGCAATCCTAGGCGACTTTAACACACACATTGGTCGAAAAGATACGGTAAGTTTCCAAAGGGCAAAGGGCTGATTCATCAAAACCTCCATCATGACTATACCAACCACAACGGGGAATTGTTAATGGATATAGCCAACAGGGAAATACTGCATAGAAACAACAAAAGCGAGACCATCTTGTAAGATAACAGGGTCTAAATGCACCCAGAAATACCAGTTGGACCACATTATTACGCCACATGCAGGAGAAAAACTCTTTCATAAAAGGTGAATGGGCTGCTAGGGGCATCTCCAACCATAAAATAATCTGGGGGCTGCTAAGAACAAGTCGAATTTTACACAATAACGAAAGCACCTAAAATAAGACACAAGGGGAAGGGAAAAAAAACTGGCGGTCAAGGATTAAACATAAACAATGCCATTACGCCGCTCTCAATAGCAAATCCACGAAAACAAAATACCAAGAAGGCATAGCCAAAAAACAATACTCCAAGGTATTTCGATATTTGCATCCGTTGAATTGACTCCTATATTTTGTAGTTCCTAAGAAACCCCGATTTTTTCAACCGATTCATTCCAGGGATCATCGATTAGCTCTTACCAACCTCCAAAAGGCTAAATTCTTAGAAAGAAGGCAACCAGATAACCCAAATAGACGTTATCGTGTATAAGAATGTCAGGCAACGCTTCAAAAGGTTAAATACAAAGAAGAACAAAATGCATGCAGGGACTTCTTTAATGGACTGGGGAAAAAACACCCCTCAAAACGCCTACTGTACCTATTTTACAGGAGCAGCAAACATCACACCAAACGTCGTAAAAGAAACGCATAGGTATATACAAATGTCCAAATGGGAGCAAACCCTAAAAAGCTCTGAGGGCCCACCTATACCAACGGATAATGTAACGAAGCCGATAACTGACGCTCAAAATGTAGGACCCACTGTGGATGACGTAATGGAAATTATTAACAACATGAGAAACGGGACAGCTCCGCGAACAGACCAAGTCGTAATTGAGCTTTACAAAGCGATACCCCTTATATTGCAGGAAGCCGTCACCAATCACAAGAACAAAGCCTGGAACCAGAACGAAGTACCCGACACGTGGTTAGAAATTGAAAAAAACCCTAATTGCGTAACACATTTTGTTTTTTTGCGATTCTGAAATGAAACAAATTGCGATCTTAATCGTTTACTATATTTGAATTCCGTAATAAAAATGTTAGAATAGGTCAATGTATTAAGTACTTTTTAGCCCACCCCGCACCGGTGCGTGGATGGCAGCGAACCTGTTAAGTACTTTTTAGTTAGCAACATTGTTATATATATTATAATGATGAAAAGATGAAAAGTATTGAGTTGTCATTGTTCAATTGTTAATGGAGCCGTAGAATGGTCGTGATAATAAAATTATTTTAGTCTGTAAAACCTGTTGTTTTGCTTCAACTTTATCAGGTTATGGGCCCAGACACATAATCCTGTATCTCTGAGCAAAACAAAGGGCCGGATACTGCTTTCGTCGAAAAATACTGTTGGCATCTTCGCGGAATACGCGTGAGGTTTGGCTAGCAGGAAGGAAAATTACTTGATTCGTCAAGGACAGGACGAGCAGGAAGTAAGCACGACGATGGAGGACAACTTAAGAACTCCTGGTTTGCATTTAAAGCTGGAGGGAGTATCAAATTGGAATGTGTGGAAATTTCAATCTGTCATTCTATTACGGAGTCAAGATTTACTAGATGTGGTAGAAGGGAAAAGTGTAAAGCCGGAGGCGTAGGCGGCGCGGCGGCTGTTAAGGAAACATGGGAGAAAAAAGACGCAAGAGCCCAAACATGGCTTGTGACAAGAATGTCAGAAAACGCGATGATGCATATTATAAGTTGTACTACGTCCGCGGAGATGTGGAGGAAACTGGCTAGTGTCTATGAACAAAAGTCTGAAACTAGCACACATATCGTACAACAACGTTTCTTCCAATATAAGTAGTTTGTCTAAAATTGAAGAATTGAAAAACCAGTTAAAACAGATGGGAGAAGATATTTCAGAAAAATTCGTCATCACAAAGGTTTTGATGTCGCTTCTAGAATGTTACAAACATTTTGTGTCCGCGTGGGAGTCAGCGCCGGATGATTAACAAACATACGATAATCTCGTCGCTAGACTATTGATAGAACAGGAACGATTAAAAGAAAGAGGGGACGTGCCCCGGCAATCATCAGCTTTTGTTGCTAACATAATAGATAAGAGTAACGTAAAATGTTTCAAGTGCAACAAAATGGGACATTATCAAAGCGAGTGTCGGAGTAATATAAACAACCGTAATGCCAGTTCGACAGGTTCAGCTAGTGACAACAAATCTGGTAAAAAGTGTTTTTACTGCAACAAATCGGGACATGTTAAAAGCGAGTGTTGGTTTAGAAAAATTAAGGACAGAAACAGTAACGCGTTCGTGATAGCAAGTTCAAGTGGACATTTTACACAATCACAGTGGTTAGTGGATACCGGCGCAAGCCAACTTAAGTGCTGTGAACGAAATTTATTCAAAAAGGGCCACAAATCAAAAAATTCTGAAAAATATTTTAATGCAAAAATGAGGTCTAAATCTTCGAATCTTTTTAGTGAAAAAAAGACACCCATCATTTTCGCATGTCTATTCCCAAATCGGTTGACCGTCATTTTTGCATTTTAGCATTTTTCGAGCTAACTTCAGTGCAAGACAGCCATTTTTTCAGTTGCGACCCGAAACTCGACGCGAACGCACGTCAGTTCCGTGCAAAAAGGCCACAACCCAAAATAAAACTGCAGTTAGTGTTCATAGTTCTCTGCAAAAGTGCCATATTTTGGAAAACGTCTGTTTTGCATTAAAACATCAAGTAAGTATAATAATTGTTTTTAATACAATAGGGCCATAATTTGAAATGCGTCTGCATTACATTCAAACATCAAGTAAGTATAATAATTGTTTTTAATACAACAGGGCCATCATTTGAAATGCGTCTGCATTGCATTCAAGCATCGTGTAAGTGTTATTATATTTTTAATACAATAGGGCCATATTTGAAATACGTTCGTTTTGCATGGAATTATTCATGGACTGATAATAATTTTTTGACGACTAGAGTGGGAAATTCAGAAATGTGTCCGTTTTGTATGGTTAATTTATGATTTTGTCATATTTTTTCATTTATGTTAATGCAACAATATATTTTGCTTTAATTAACGGGCACTAATTTACCCCTTTTTAACAAACTTTCCACTTACATTATTTAAAAATAATTGGAGACACCTTAAGCAGATGCAAATTACAATGTATTGTGTTTTTAACTTGCCCGGGTTATATTTATAATAAGTGTTTTTATCAAATAGTGAGTCAGTGGGTCCTAACTTCGTAACATTTAACGTTTTTAATACCTGTTTAGGATAGGTGAAGTATAATATAATCAATCCATAACTGTCCAGGGTTGAAGCAACAACTTCGAAATGTCGGATAAATACTGCATATTTATATAATATTGTTAAATATTACTCGTTGAAGACCCACTGTGTTTAGTTTTACTTTAAAATACACAATGTATGAATAACATTTCGTATTTAAGAATTTATATTTTAATTTAACTGACCCATTACTATTTTTTTTTTCGTCTAATTAATTATCACTTACAGGATTAATAGCAGAGCGCTATTAATTTTGAACATGGCGACCTTTACGATCAACTTTTATCTACCCAGAATATCCAAGATACTCCAGAACTTAATACTCCAGCATTCCTTCAATGCTGAAGGAATGCTGGAAACCCACTATCCAATGATTCTATAGCTACAAACTCCATACCAGACAGCCAGCCTGACCTACCATTATTCGAGGATGAAGTAACCGACATAAAATCTGTAGCAGCGCATAAAAAAATTACAGAACAAGTCGTTGAACCAAGCTACTCAAGTAATTCAAGCGACTCTGATAGTGACTCTGAAATCGAAAAATCTAGCAATTCTACAACATCAAATAGTTCATCAAATGCCGATTTTTCTTCGGATGACAGAGGAGTTCAAGGATCCCATTTTTCAACCTAACAATGATAGATCTTCTGGTCCAGAGGATGATGTACAGCCAAACCTCAATACCGCACAATTATATATTTCACCCTAACCCGGACCTTCTCGTGTAGAACCTCAGCCATTCATCTACAATAATCTCCCTGTTTCTTTAGATACTCAGTAGCCTAATATAGATTCACATCCATCCACCGTTATTACTCATCCACCTAGCATTGATAGTCAACCATCTAGCGTGGATCCTCAGCTATTATACACGAAAAAGAAAAGCTTACCCAGAATACCTGTTGATAAATACCTATTGATAAATAGTTAACTTAGAAAGTGCCATAAAACACAACACTTTTTGAAACTCTGAGTGATTTTACAACTTTGTATGTGATTGTTATTTATATTTAATGCGGTTTAGCCATTAGAATTGATCTCATAATATCAAGTATAATAATAATATTTAAGTGTAACAGACTGAATTGAACTGCCTGATGGTTGTGTTTAGAGTATTTTGTTAATTAGGGTGATTCTTATGCCGTAAAAACGATATGATTATACTGTATTAATAAAATTCTACAAATTGATAATGTTTAAGTATAGAGATGATTAATTTTAAATGAGATTATTTAGTTGTACCTACATGTTAGGAATAAATAATAATAAATACCGCATTAGGAATATTCCTGTAATGATAGCAGTGATTGTAGAAATATAAATAAATAAATGTTGTCACTTATTTTAGATACTGTTTTGTTGTCTGTCATAACCCGTGTCTAATCATGTTATACCTATCACTAATAAGACACTTTTTAGAATATAATAAGTACGAAGAAGATTTATTAATCCATTTGTTTTTGTAAAATTGACTTTTGTTTTTGACATAAGTTTTATGATATTGATCCAAATTTTGAATGCAAAAGAGACTTTTGTACAGTTTTAGCTTGATGAGTAACGGCTATTAAAATTTTCATATTAATAATCGATAGAGCACGTAAAAACGCATCTAATGATATATTAACATGTTATATTTTCTAACAAAAATTATGAAATTAATAAAAAAAACGTGTTCTGAATTTTGTTTTGGCCATCGTATAAAATTTATGTCTTTTGATTTGTGACCCTTTTGTATTCAGTGAGCGACATATTCTGCGCTGTCAAATAAATCAGTGATTGTCGGTAATGGGAACGCAATTAGTGCACATGGTTGTGGACAGGTGGCGGTACAGGTTTATAATAGCCGCGAAGGGATAAACACGACCATAGACAATGTTTTGTACGTGCCGGGACTTAAAAACAAATTTATTCTCTGTGAATTGTGCGACAGAGGATATGTCATGGTGACGGCTTGGGTCTAGTATCGTTTGGCAGGAGTTTTGGGGTAAAAAGGGTTGAAGATGGTAGGGGTGGCTTCCCTGATTATAACGCTACCACTCTTATTACAAGGTAATGCGTATTTTTCGAGAAATTAATAATAAATGTTTCTAACCTCAAATTAGATTACAGCGTAACGAAACGTTAAAATCGGCGATTGACAACCAAATCTGTACTAGTGTAATGTCTGTGGTGTAAAATGTCGTGCAAAATCGGTGAAACGGAACGTAAAAAAAAAAAAAACGCTATTTGCGTCATGTGTCAGTGTCATTTGTTTTCATTCCGTTTCTCCCAGAGTTGTGAGAAGTTAGTGTACCTCCACTTCATGGTTAAAATAGGTCGACATTGTTCCAAAACCGAATCGGGGCACCCCGACTCCACGTAGTCTTTTGGCTCCTACCCCTAGAGTGTTTATAAAAATCCGGAGGCGCGAAGGGAGGGCAACCCCCGCCCGCTGTAGCATGGGTGCCTATCCTTTGTTACGCAAGGGCGCAGGGGTTGCACTTCCCGCAGCGCCGGAGACGTTGGAAAAGCGACATTTAAGTGTTTTGAGGTTAGGTTACAATAATTAGTTTTTCTCAAGAACGGTGCGTTACCTTTTCATGGGAGTGGTACCAGAGGGGACGGAGCACCCCCCTCCATCCCCCCCACCACTTCCCCACCCCCACCTCCTGCCAAACGATACTAAATTTTAACCGCGTCGTCTGATGCACCGCCCGCTGGGACACCCCGAGATGAAGAAAAAAGAGGAAGAGGAGGAGAGGGCACGGTTGCCGCCGCAGGCACTGGCCCACCGACGACATCAGCGCCTGCACACGTTGCGCCATCGCCGTCGACGAACCGCCACCACGCGGTAGTAATCCGCCCCGCCGCGTTTCGCCCGGTGCCAACTCAGGCATCGGGGCCGACCGCAAACCAGGGCCGCGCGCCGCCCGTGCGCGCGCCTGCGCCCGCCCGCGCCCCTGCGCCCGCTGCGCACGCTATGTCCGCCGCGCGCGCCGCCGCGCCGCACGCGCACCCCGCGCCACCCGCGCACGCACGGGCAACCGCTACTCGCACTGTCGCGCCGCCGCGCCTCGCGTCGCCGCCCGGGCCGAACGAGACCAGATCTGTGCCAGCTCCGCGCACCGCCGCAACCGGCCCCCGCCCCTCGCTGGCGGGACCGGCATTGGCTGAGCGTGAGCGGCCAGCACCACCTACACCACAGGCGCCCGACTCACCGGCGCCCCCACGTGGCTCCGCCTACGACTCGCCGGCCGTGCTGTTGGCATGTTCGTCACGAGCAGGGTCGAGCATGTCGCTGGCATCAGCGGGCTCGGCCGTATCCGGTCGCGGGTCAACTGACACGACGCACAGTGGGTCGAAACTATGATTTTAGTGACTTAGGGCTCAACTTTGCTTTTTCACTTTTTTTTTTATGCGGATGGGTAGAGCTCATTAACCTCAATAATAATTGTTCTGATGTATTATTTCCTAAACTTTATACTTTGGGTAGAAAAATGTGTTTTGTTATTTTTTTGTATGGAGCGGCTCAAATAAACTTAAATTCCTGCTAAGTAGCGTGTGATCCCGCGTTGAAACTTTATTTTTCATATACCTTGTCTGGTCTATTATCATTTGATGCTATAAACAAATGCATAAAGTTGCAACTCTGCCAAATAAATGGATCGAAAAAAATGAAAAAATACATAGAATAAAAAGCTTCATTTTTTACTTTCGTAAGTTATTTTAAGTTAAATTTGATATGGAATAGTAAGTAAAAGCACGTAATAATACACATAATTACTTAGCAACTAACAACAATACATTTAAAAGGTCCCTAATTAGCTTAAATTTACTAATACTACATATATTAGTAAATTTAAGCTAATTAGGGACCTTTATTTAAAAATGTGGATATGAAATCAATTAATTTCTATTTGTGTGTTTAATTACTGTAATTAGCTTAACCTTTTACCTTATAAAATAACAATGTTTTTCACTTTTAGTCATTACTGTAATATTAATTAGGATAATTAGTTAATGAGGGTAGTAGAAAAATTAGTAAACATTGTTTGTCACTGGATTCTGGAAGTATAAAATGACCATAATTTATTATATACTAACTAGTGTTCGTTTATTCGTACTACTACTAACATCTCGTGATTCTGATCGTCCCTTTTTCGTTATAATGGATAATTTAGTTAACAATTTAGATTTATTTATGATTTTAAGAGAGCAGGTCAAGTCACTGTCGGATAGTCAAAAATTCTTTCAATTCCTACAACATAAAATAAACGTGACCGAAGAGAACAGTGTTGAGCTCCAAAAATTCTGTACGCGCTTTTGTTCAAATATAAGTGCAAGATGGGAACGAAGTAGTCGCACGTTAGCACAGTTTGTAAGAAAAAATGGTGATTGGTTGGAACGTGCAATAAACTGGCCCGAAGGAATGATACCTGAAGCTGTGAACACTGAACAGGAAAGGCTCGAGATTTGTAATACTGAAGATGTCGAAAATCTACCACCATCTACTACAGAAGCTTCGACATCTACATTTACACCTCGAAAACCTTTCGAGGAATTGGGCTCCAGGCAAAAACGACGACGCGTTGATCAAATTAACCAATCGCTTTCGTTATCCCCGGATGAACTTAAAACTACTACAATTGCTAGTTTAAGAAACACCGGAAATGAGGATGTAGGAAAAATTATGAACCATTTACTAAATCACCCCGAAGATCTAGAAAAAGTTAAAGAGTGTTTAAGTACAAGTAAACCGAAAAGTAGTACATATTCACCCGATAAGGCACTGTCTTTATTAGTTTCACTTAAATTAAGTAAGTGGCAGTATATAAGCCTAAGAGAAGCAGCAAGTGAAAATAGGTCTGATTTATACCCTTCTTATTATAAAATAAAACAAGCGAAGGCAAAATGTTATCCAGGGAAAGAAGACATAATTATAACTGAAGAAGGAGCTGCTATTAAACTGCAAGCTTTACTCAACTTGACGGTATCTAGGCTTTTAGAAGTGATTACTTTAGATTTGGATTCGCCAACTGAGTTACTGCTAATAAGCAAATGGGGTTTTGATGGAGCCTCAGGTCAAAGTAATTATAAACAAAAGACTGAAGCAGAGTTTGATGACTCAACTATCTTCATGGCCAGTCTAGTTCCTATAAGGCTTCAACAATGTGATGGAACAATTGTTTGGGAAAACGATCGACCCTCATCAACTTTCTATTGCCGTCCGATAATGTTCAAATTTACCAAAGAAACGCAGTCAACAGTGGTAACTATAAAAGCTAGCATAACCGAAGAAATAGAAACACTTCAGCCAATCAAGTTCAATCAAGTTGAAGTTAAGCATCAATTGCACTTGACGATGATAGACGGCAAAATATCGTCATATTTGTCAGACACATCTTCAGCTGTCTGTGATATCTGCAAAGCAAAACCGTCAGAGATGAACAATTTAGAGTCACTTGCTCAAAAAGAGAACAACGAAGAAGTGTTCCAGTATGGAATGTCATCTTTACATGCCTGGATAAGAAGCATGGAGTGCTTACTTCATATCGGTAAATATAATTTTATTAGTTCATAATTTTTTTCACGTTATATAGTTACTTGTGAGATTTTTATTAAAGTGATATTTCTTTTTGTTTGCAGCTTATCGTTTGGACTTCAAAAAATGGAGTTGCAGGGGCGATGACAAAGAAAAAATGTCACTCAGAAAGAGCGCTACACAGCAAGCGTTTAAGAAAGAATGCGGTTTACTTACTGACGTAGTCAAGCAAGGAGTAGGCACAACCAATGATGGCAATACTGCCAGAAGATTTTTTAGGGATGCAGAAACAACAGCTCGCATAACAGGAATAGATAAAGATTTAATAGAAAGGTTTCATGTGATTCTTCAGACGGTTGCATCTGGAGAGAGCGTGGATCTTTCTAAGTTTTCCGAATTTTGTAGAGATACTGCACAATTGTACGTTCACTTATATCCCTGGTATTATATGCCTTCCAGTATACATAAATTGTTAGTACATGGGAGTGATATAATTAAGCACTTTGGTGCCATACCTATAGGTAAACTGTCGGAAGAGGCAGCGGAAGCTCGTAATAAAGATTTCCGGAAATATAGAGAGAGTCATTCTAGAAAGGTAAGTAGAACGGCGACAAATGAGGATATTATACACAATCTTCTTTTGTCTTCTGATCCAAAGATCACAAGTCTAAGACCTCGAATGGTGAAACAAAATATAATGGTTCTCTCTCCAAAAGTCAAAGAGCTTCTGCTGATTTTTCCCACAGAATCCGATATAGATTTTATTGATGTAGATAATTTACAAGATAGTCATAGCGATAGTGAATAAGATTTTTTGGTAGTTTGTAAGTTTCTTGTTTTTTTTATTAGTTTATAAATGTCAAACTCATAATTGAAAGGAAATAGTAATGTTTGATGTTGTTTATAGTTAGTTTTTAGTTTGCTTGTGTTAGTTGTAGTAATGTTAGTTTACCTTTACTAATTTGTATTATTATGTACCTATCTTTACTCACTATTCAGTATTAAATCTAACTTAAAATAACATTTCATAAACATGTTAAAGTCATTAAAACAAAGAAATTGAAATTCATAGATCCCTAATTAGCTTAAATTTACTACTACTACATATATTAGTAAATTTAAGCGAATTAGGGACCTTTTAAATGTATTATGATTAGTGTGATTAGCTTTAAATTTACTAATACTACATATATTAGTAAATTTAAGCTAATTAGGGACCTTTTAAATGTATTGTTGTTAGTTGTTAAGTAACTATGTGTATTATTACGTGCTTTTACTTACTATTCCATATCAAATTTAACTTAAAAGAACTTACGAAAGTAAAAAATGTAGCTTTTTATTCTATATATTTTTTCATTTTTTTCGATCCATTTATTTGGCAGAGTTGCAACTTTATGCACACGTTAATAGCATCAAATGATAATAGACTAGACAAGGTATATGAAAAATAAAGTTTCAACGCGGGATCACACGCTACTTAGCAGGAATTTAAGGTTATTTGATCCGCTCCATACAAAAAAATAACAAAACACATTTTTCTACCCAAAGTATAAAGTTTAGGAAAAAATACATCAGAACAATTATTGTTGAGGTTAATGAGCTCTATCCATCCACATGAGGAAAAAAGTAAAAAAGCAAAGTTGAGCCCTAAGTCACTAAAATCATAGTTTCGACCCACTGTGCGACGCCGCGATCCGGGCAACGGCCCAACGAGGGAGGGACCGACGCCCACATGCTGTCGCCTACAACGACGCAGTCGCTGGGTTTTGGCTTTGAGTTCAACCTCGAGCCTAGGGCCCAGCGGAAGCAGAGAAGGAGGAGCTCTGGAGACGCGGAGGAGAGCAAGCGGCTTTGCCCCGACCCGCCGCGCGAAAGCGTGCCGCGGGGTCCGGGCTCGCCCGCGTCGCCTACTTTTGCTGACGCGGCGCGCCTCTCACCAGCCGCTAAAACACCGAAACCAACGAAGGCCACAGGGGTAAGTGCCCAAAATTTACCCCCCGCCCCCTTGACATCTACCACCACCCCCGGCGCCGCGAAGAAGACGCAGCCGGGGACCAAACAACAACGGAAGCTGCGCTACCTGCCGCTGGTGGTTGAGAGGCTACCCGACTGGGCCGCACACTTCCGGGCCATCGCTGCCAAACTGGGCCGGCCTCCCAACGCTCGTCCATACGGGGGTGGAGTCCGCTTCACCCCAAAAAGCGAAGAGGAGTACAGGCTGGTCCAGCGGTACCTGACTGGCCTGGAGAAAGACAGCGGCGTGTCATGGTTCGCCTACTCGCTGCCAGCCGAGAAATCCCTGAAGATCGCCATACGGGGCCTACCGGCGGACACAGACCCCAAGGAGATCGAGGAGGAACTTCGGACGCTGGGTTACCAGCCGGAGTATGTGCGCCACATAAAGGGCGCGCAAGGACGACCCGGCTGTGTATTTCACGCCTTCCTGAAAAAGACCCCAGACGTCCGGGCTATCTATGACACCACCGTTTTTATGTACATGCGGGGTGTCAAGGCAGGGGGAGGCTTGGCGAGGCAAACGTGGGCCCGCCCAGTGCCACCGGTGCCAACAGTTCAGGCACAGCTCACATCAGTGCCACCGACCGCTCGCTTGCGTGCGATGCGGGGACGAACACGCGGCACGTGACTGCCCGCGCCCGCGGGAGGAGCCGGCCACCTGCATCAACTGCGGGGGCCCGCACCCCGCGTGCAACATAAAGTGCCCCGTATTTCAGGCGGAGATACGGAATAAGCGAGCGGGGACCGCCGCCATCACGGCCAACACACGCCGGACACAAGCGGCCACAGAGAGGCCGCAAGTGACACAGACAGAGGCTCAAGCCACGACGCCGATGGCGGCGGCCAACGGGCCCACAGACAGAGAAGCCACCTCCTCGAGGCGGAGGAAGAAGAGACGCGGGGGGAAAGGGAGAGGTAAGAAACCGAACCCCCCCCCCCCACCAACGACCCAGGAGAACGCGAAGGCCGCCCCTGTCACGAGCAGGGCGCAGGTTACATAAGCATCTACAGTTGCTACAAGCCGCCCGTGGCTCACCTAGACGTTACAGAGCTGCGGGCGCTTCTCTATTCATCGACGCACGCCACTATCCTCGCCGGTGATTTCAACAGCAAACACCCAGCGTGGAACTCGTCCACAACGAACACCGAGGGGAGGCGGCTCTTCGCGGACGCGGAAGCCTTCGGCTATACGGTGTCCGGCCCAGAAACGCCGACCCACTACCCAGACGCTGCACAGCACATGCCGGACGTACTGGACATCGTAGTCCACCGAGGGCTACAATGCCAGACCACACAGCAAGTCATAGACGACGAGTTACAGTCGGATCATCAACCTGTACTCGTCGTCATATCGGGTATGCCGACCCGACTGAAGCCCATAGCGCCACGTCGCAAAACAGATTGGACAACCTTCGCAGAGAAAGTAGAGACCGCCACGCCGACTCGGCCTATCGTTACCTCCGCGGACGTAGATCAGACGGCGGATGATGTCACTGCTTGCATTCAAAGCGCCTACGAATCGGCGACAAGCACACAGCCGCAGGGGAGAGGGCTATTGCCGCCCCTGCCGGCTCGCCTGAATGCGTTGATCGCCGCGAAGAGGCGCCTCCGCAAGCAGTGGCAGCAACACAGATGCCCGACGCTGAAGACGCAGCTCAACCGTCTCGCGGAGAAGGTGAAGGCCGAGCTCCAGGCGCACACCGCCGCGGGCTGTGAGGACAGACTAGACGCCACGACAGACAACTGGCCGTCACTGCACAAACTGTGCAACCAGCTGACGAACACCCCAGTCCCGGTGCGGCCGCTGCTTAACAGCGACGGGGCGCTCACATATGTAGCAGAGGACCGGGCGGAGGTCTTCGCCGAACACCTGGAGCGTCAGTTCCAACCGAACCCGACTAGCGACACCGCTCATGTCGCAGCAGTCGAGAAACACCTGGGAGACTACTTCGCCTTGCCGATGGCTCCCGAAGAGGACCCTATCTTCTTCTCGCCTGGGGCAGTCAGACGCGCCATCCTTAGGACGAAGCCTAGGAAGGCCCCCGGTGCTGACGGTATCACGAATACAGCGCTGCGCCACCTGCCGTAACGTATGGTAGCGGCGCTGGCGCGCCTGTTCACGGCGGTACTGCGCACCGGGACCTTTCCCGCCTCGTGGAAGGAAGGGCGCGTCATTATGCTGCCTAAGGCGGGGAAAAACATCCAGAAGCCGGAGAGCTATCGGCCGATCACTCTGCTGCCGACAGTCTCCAAGGTGTTCGAAGCACTCCTGCTGCGACATCTCCAACCACACATCGCGCCTCGACCGGAACAGTTCGGGTTTCGGGCGGAGCACAGCACGACGCTCCAGCTGTCGAGGGTACTGCACCACCTCGCAGCCGCGATCAACAAGAAGGAGTACTCGGTGGCAGTATTCCTCGACATGGAGAAGGCCTTCGACCGTGTATGGCACGACGGCCTGAGGTACAAGCTGGCCACATCGGACGCGCCCCGTCGTGTTGTGAAGGTGGTCTCTGACTTTCTCTCCAACAGGACTTTCAGGGTGGTGGTCGACGGAACGCTGTCCAGCGCCCGCCCGGTGCTCGCGGGTGTGCCGCAGGGTAGCTGCGTCACGCCGGCGTGTTACTCGCGCTACACGGACGACATCCCCACTACGCCACACACAACACTCGCGCTGTATGCAGATGACGCCGCGTACATTACTACATCGCTCAATGCGAAGTACGCGGCGGTCAAAATGCAGCGCGCCCTCGAACTGCTTCCGGAGTGGTTGTCCAAGTGGCGGCTGTCCGTGAACGTGGGTAAGACGCAGGCCATGGTCACCGGGTCCGCGCCTCTCCCACCACCCTTGAAACTACAAGGAGCCGACATCGAGTGGACGCCCCGGGTCAAATACGTAGGGGTCACCATCGACCGTCGGCTCACGATGGGGACGCATGTCCACAATGTCGCCGCGCAGGGTAAGGTCGTTCGCCACCTCCTTAAACCGGTGCTCTCTTCCCGCATCCCGGCGCGCGTCAAGCTGGGCGTGTACAAGCTGTACATTCGCCCAATTCTGACGTACGCGGCTCCCGCTTGGTTCGCCCTCACGAGCGAGATGAACCGCAAGCAGCTCCGCACGCAGCAGAACCAGGCGTTGCGGACAATAGTAGATGCCCCTCGCTTCGTGAGGAACGATGTCATCCAGCGGGACCTCGGGATTGAGAGCCTGGATGAGTTTGTGCGACGACTCGCGAAGGGGATGTTCGCGCGTGCCGACGCCTCGGACCTCACGCATGTCAAGGACATCGCGCCCTGGCACGCGCGCCCCCCGGACGCGAGACCCCTGCCCCGCGACCTGATGGCGGACCATGCCCCCATCGCACCGGATTGACGCCCGGGTAAGCTGTACTCAGGTTACACGCAGCTTACCTGTGACACGTTGACTCCACACACATAACACACATCTGTTGCGTAACGTGTCCTAAGTTAATATAGGCGCGTTACGTAAACAAACACAGACATCCGCCACTATACAGGCACCTAAACTCACACGCGGAGGCGCGGTGCGGACCGCGATCCGCGTAGACACTGGGCGGTGTGACACACTACAATACCGCTCACACACTCATAACGACGGTCCCTTAGCCCGGACAGTGAACGGCTAGCTCTGTGATCTGGACGGGCGGGGATCACTCACCTACTCTGTAGGCGCGTCGAGTCGGCATCTCCGTCGCTGGTCGTTGTCGCCGGGCCTCCCCTAGGTAACTAGGGGTCTCACCTGGCGGCGACAGACCGCCGCCGCCGGGATGTCGTGAAGAAAGCGACGCTTCACTATAAGCGTCGCGACGCTCCTACAGAAACAAAATAGCAATCACTCACATGGGCGCGCATTGCCCGCGCGCCCAATCATCCTGCCGGCCACTGTAGCCCACAAAATGAGGGGCCCGTTTTTACGGGCCAACGTAAAGCCTCTGCGGCCGGGGGGCATAGCCCCGAATCCGCTCGCCGCGCCCCCTTACGGGGACGTAGCGACTTCCCACGAAGTTTCGGCCTCTTGTTGCTGCGATCGTACCATTAAGCTGAAACTCTGTTAGATTGTGTCAAAATATTAAATTAGTGTGATTATTAAGTTCTGCCTTTTCTATTTATGCCCTTCTGTTACAATTACTTAAAACACCTTCTGTATGTACCCTGTGTTCACGAAATAAATAAATTTGAATTTGAATTTAAAAGTTTAATTGAGATGCCCCAGTAATCACCAGTGTTTTTAGATTTAAGTGTGTTAAAGACGTTAATTACATCATTAGGCGTTACATGTCCGAAGCTAAATATGCGAGTACATTTTGGCACACTACTATTCAAAAGATTCTCAGCTTTAGACGGGGACGAATTTAAGGAGCAAGTCGTAGTTATAGGTATATTGGCAAAAAAACTCATTAAAAGCCTCAGCTACGTCAGCTGCCTTATTAACTAATTTGTTATCCACCATAATTTCTAGTTGATTTTCTTGTTTAACTGACTTACCCGTTTCATTGTTAATAATTTTCCAAGTGGTTTTTATTTTATTATTGGAATTTTTAATTGAATCGCTTAAAAATTTTTATTTAGCAAAAACGCAAATCTTTTTTAATAATTTTGAATATTTTTTTACATACTCTAGGAAAGGAGTACGATTATATCGTTCAATCTGTCCATTGGCTTGTGGTGTTGCTACGGCGTTCAGTACATGCCTAGCACCTTTTAATTTAACAAAGCTTTTGAATGCCGCCGATGTAAAACTAGTACCGCGATCGCTGATTATCACATTTGGACTACCTATTACATCAAATATTTCCTGCAGAGTTTTGATAGTAGTTTTAGTTTTTACATCTCTAACTGGTCTTATAAAAATAAATTTACTGAAACCGTCAATTACACCTAGTATGTAAGAATTCCCCTTTTTGCTCCTAACAAATGGTCCTAGATGGCATGTGAGAGTGTGAAATGGGACGTTACCTTTGGGGATTGGATGTAAGTAACCAGTGGGTTTACTAGTAGATGCTTTATTGTATGCACAATTAATACATGCTTCCACGTTTTGCGAACGAAACGTTTCATTTTTGGAAACCAATAGTCTTGTTTTATTTTATCCAGAGTCTTTTCGACCGCAAAGTGCCCCATCTCGTCATGACATAACTGACAGATGCGCCAACGTGCCCTATTAGGTACAACCCATTTTTTTTGATCCCCTACTATTCTATAGATCTTGTCATCCTGGAGGAGGAAATTTGTGTGAATATCTTTAACCTCCTTTTTGTTACTTTTTAAGATTAATTTGATGTGTTGTAATTTAGGGTCAGACATTTGAACAGTTTGAAGCCAATCGGTGGCACTGATATTCATGATATCATACTCCCTAGCATCTATCAGTTCTGACGAGTCTCGATAAGCAATAGGATTTCGGCTTAACGCGTCAACATGTTTCATGTTGTCGCCTGGCCTGTATTCAATGCTGAAATCGTATTCTTGTAATAATAACCACCACCGTGCTATTCGCGGCATCAAGTCACATTTTGTCAGGGTGGTCCTCAATGCGTTGCAGTCCGTGAACACTTTGAACGGTATACCAATTAAATATATACGGAACTTCTTTAGTGACAGGACGACCGCAAGAGTCTCTAATTCATAGGAATGCAGGTATTCTTCATCTTTAGTTGTTTGTTTGCTAAAGTATGCCACTGGCCTAGGAGGAGATTTTTCATCAGGCTTTTGGAGCAGAATTCCGCCTACTCCTAGTTTGCTGGCGTCGCAATGTACCTCCGTTATGTAAGTTGTATCATACAGAGCCAATATGGGACGTTCGATTAACTTATTTTTTATTGTATTAAATGCTTCCTCTTGGAGACTACTCCAAGCCCAGGGGACATTTGCTTTTGTAAGAGAAGTCAAAGGTTTAGCTATACTCGCAAAGTTGGGAATAAACCGTCTAAAAAAACCAGCAAGACCAACGAATTGTCGGACCTGATGCGTTGACCAAACCGAATGGCATTCGCGTATATTCGAAATGTCCGTCAGGGGTTACGAACTCTGTTACATGAGTCGAATCTCTCGCCATCGGAATCTGGTAGTAACCCGATTTTAGGTCTAAACTCGTAATGAATCTTTTGCCGCTAAGTCTGTCTAGTTGGTCATTTATAACGGGCATAGGGTACGAATCTTTGACGGTCTTTTTGTTGAGTGCCTTATAATCTACACATAAACGATAATCGTTATTCTTCTTTTTAACTAAAACTATTGGGCTTGCTTAAGAAGAATTAGATTCTTGTACGATATTGTTATCAAGAAGCTCATTCACAAGTTTTTGAACTAATATGCGTTCGCTATAAGGTAATCTGTATGGTTTGTAAGATACTGGGGAGTTATCAGTAAGTGTAATATGCATTTCTGAAATTGTCGACGTTCTTAGCTCGCTCACGTTTAAAGCGAAACAATCACGATATTCATTAACCAACTTTAAAAGTTTTTGTTTCTGTTTGTCAGTAGTCTCAGAACCTATTTTTAGCATGTCCATTGTCAGGGGATCAGGACTGTTGTCACTAGGTTTGTCAACTGTCAGCTTGCAGACCCCTAATTTGTCAGCCTTGTGGAAATCGCTATAAATGTCAACTGAGATCGGTAATAAATTAGCCCTTGCAATAAGCTTTCCCTTATGCAACACATGTTTATCCCCAGATAAATTTATAACTAAAATCTTTCCTAAGCCATTTTTAACTGCATACAGACCTTGCAGAATTACAATTTCTTCCCCAGTCTTAAAACAAGTGGTTCCTGGTAAGTATATTAGCCCCGTGTGTTTACTTCCTAAATGTATATCTACACCGACTAGCCCATTAACTCTACATCTGATTTAATGTAAACTTCAGATTTCTCTGCTTCGGCCTCCGCTGAAAACACTAAACTGCTATTTGTTTTGCAAACTCTTACTTCAGATAACTCAGAGTCTGACCAACCAATACATCTGTGTTAATAAACTCATTATTTACAATAACGTAACAAAGTCCACGCTTATCTCGATGGATGCCTTACCTAACGGTAACACTACACCATTTTTTTTTTTTTTTTTTGGTATGTCATCTCGTAGTTGACCTTGAGAGGTCGTGACTACTTAACCGGACTATCCTGTGGCTGCCTTAAGCGGACTCAAAGCCTCCAGCCAGGGGCGTAAAACTACTTATATTATTAAGCGAACGCTCGCTAAGGGCACCCCCTGTGGGGTACGGACCTCGGCTTAGGGCGTCGCTGACGGGAGGACAGCAAGATGGGACAGGATGGATCAAGTTTTGTTGATTATTATTATTCGGGGAATTTAAAGCTACAGGCTCAGCTACGGCGCGGGCTGGCACTTCGTCGAGCAAGGGTCGGGGGGGACAATTACGTCGGGATCTTCGCGAGGAACCTCGGCGGCGAGGTCGGAATGTCGGTCTGTGTTTGTGCACTGTACTGGTGGCCCTACTGCTCTCCTGAATGAGAGTTATGTGGTCATCGGGATCGGTGAGGACATGCTTGGGACGGCGGACTTGACTAATGGAGGAGGGAATATAGCTAGCGGCTTTCACAACCAGAGGGTTGCGGTGATTCGCGGCGGTCTCGAAGAAACGCTTTGAAATGCGTTTCATGAACTGACGGATAGTAGGAATCCTGAGGTCTACGTGGAGGATTTCGTTGCGAACGTACCAGGGGGAGCCTGTTATCCTACGGAGGAACTTGTTCTGGAGGGTCTGCATTCTATTGAAGCGAACGGGCTTGGCGTGTGCGAAGACTGCACTGGCATAGGTCATGATCGGGCGGATGCACGCTGTGTAGATGCGCATTTTGCACTTTAGTGACAATTTGCTACGTGCATTGAGGACAAAGTGAAGTCTACCTATAGCGAAGACGGCGCGCGAACGAGCCGCCTTAATGTGCTCTGAAAAAGAGAGATGTTCGTCTAGTACGACACCCAGGTATTTGGCTCGCTTCTCCCAAGGGATCGGCTTGCCGAACATGGTGATCGGTCGAGGGGGGAACACTACACCAGCTGCAAAGCCTTTTAATACAGGTAGTCCCTCTGTCGTGGTGTCTAATTTTAATTCGTCCGCCGTGCTTTGTTTGATAAGTTTTAAGAAAATAGCAACATTTATATTTGTCTCTGAAACAAAAAAATATTTTTTATTGTCTGTGTGTACTGCGTGTGGAAACAGTAGAAAAGGTCGAATAAAACTCAATACCAAATTATACTATTTTATTTCTCTCCCCATAAAGCAAAAGGTTATGGGCCCAGTCCTTCTGACCTGGGAGAGAAATTAATATTAGTAAGTGTCGCGGTAAAGCGAAGCAAAAACAAAGCGTGGTAAAACGTTCTTGTTGGTACGAGTACGAGATTTTTCAAGATGGACGGCAGCGGTGATACGCAAGTGTTTAATTCCGGCGGTATTAAGCTGGAGGGCCAAAGCAACTGGCCAGGCTGGAAGTTTCAGAATAGGGTAATTCTGAAAGCGATGGGCGTCTACGGTGTAGTGGACGGAACTAAAGTGTGCCCCCCAAAACCGGCACTCAATGCAGAAAGTATCAAATATGATGAGTGGCAAAAAATGGATGCAAAAGCGCAAGGCTTAATCGTAACCAGACTAACACCGAATGCTATGTTACACATACAAACATGTGAAACGTCTAAGCAAATGTGGGACAAATTCTGTAACGTTTTTGAGCAAAAGTCGGAATCATCGCTTCATCTTCTGCAACAAAACTTTTTTGAATTAAAACAAGGACCACAAGATGATATGGCACAGTATATAGCCAAGGTTGATGAAATTGTTTCAAGGATTAGACAAGCTAAAGGTGAAATTCATGAAAATATGGTCATCACAAAAATATTAAGTTCGCTAAACGTGAAGTTCCGCCATTTTGTCTCGGCATGGGACTTTGTCCCGGACAACCGGCGCACTTTGTCAGAATTGACAGCCAGGTTGTTGACAGAAGAGCAAAGAAATATGATATATGAGAAGAATGAAGAAAACGAGGCAACTGCTTTTAAAGTGGAAACTAACCAGAAGAGGAAGTGTTTTAAATGTGGTGAAATTGGACATTTAAAAAAAGACTGTAAATCTAAAAAGTATAATAAAAACAGTGACTTTTGCAAAAAGTTTAACAAAAGTGGTCATAATCTAGAAAACTGTTGGTTTAATAAAAACAAAACGCGTTTATCACCACTCTGTCAGTTACTGCGTTAACAGCAAGGAACAGTAGTAACAAGGATTGGTACCTGGACAGTGGCGCTTCCGCGCATATGTCAAATTCGAAAGACAATTTAATTAATTACAGACAATTTCAAGTGCCTAAAGAAGTGATTATAGGGGACGGCTCAGTAATTAAATCCGAGGGACAAGGTGATGTCAAGTTAAGTGCTTTCGATGGACAAAAGTGGATACCAACGACAATACATAATGTACTGTACGTACCAGAGCTAAAAGTGAACTTGTTTTCCATGAGTGTAGCTTTGGCCAAAGGTTATAAAGTCTTAACTACAGCTGATGAAAGCAGTTTTGTAAAAGAAAACAGTGTATATGCTGTGGCAAAAAGAGTAAATAATATGTACATTATGACATTCAAACAAGGAAAAGAGTGTGCATTCATAGAAAATGTAACACACGAATATCAGACTGGCATGTAAAACTGGCACATCAGGATATTAATCATGTGAAGAAAATTCTGAATAAATGCAGAATCTCCTATGATAGCGGACATGAAGTAACATGTGTACCGTGTGTGAAAGGGAAGCAGCACAGGTTGCCTTTTCCAAATAGTCCAAATAGAAGCGAGGTACCGGGAGAAGTGTTGCATTTTGATATCGGAGGACCTGTGGAAGAAAAATCTTTAGGAGGAGCAAGATTTTTTCTCCTTATTAAAGATGATTTCACCAAATACAGAAAGGTATATTTTCTTAAAAATAAAAATGAAAGTTTCAACTGCTTGAAAGAATTTATAATTGAAACAAGAAACAATCCAGGTCATGCAATAAAATATATAAGATCTGATAATGCAAAGGAGTTCTGCAGTGGGGAAATGACTAACATGTTGAAATCATTTGGAATAATACATCAACGCAGCGTGGCATATACTCCAGAACAAAATGGGTGTGTAGAGCGAGAAATGCGCACTGTTGTAGAATCTGCAAGAACAATGATTATAGAGAGTAAATTAAATAAAAATCTGTGGGCAGAGGCCGTAAATACAGCAGTGTTTGTGATTAACTGCACTGGTCCTAGCAGGATACCTGACAAGACTCCCTATGAATTGTGGTGGGACAGAAAAATGTATGACATCTCTAAACTACAGGTGTTTGGTTCCAAGGTAGGAGTACACATACCATCACAAAAGAGACTGAAGTTTGACACTAAGGCTTGTAATAATAAAAAAATTAAAAGAATAATACGGTCCCTAATTGGGAAGCCAAATGTAATATTAAATTTTTTAAAGAATAGGTGTGTGTGTTTCTGAGTGTGTGATCTCCTAAAAAAAGTATGATAAGGTAAGAAATTAAATTTCGGGCGCCGTGGAGCGACACACTATTAATAGATAGCCAGATAAAGTTGGAGAGATTGGACCATTAATCTTAGGATGGGGGCCTGTGGATGTCAATGGTGATTAAAAGTCTCACTACCTTGAACGTTCCCAGTTTATTGTATACCTTTAGCCTAATGAATACAATTATATTAATATAAATTTTAGTTGCTATATCATCATCGCATCTTTGTAACTATAAATTCGCAGCTGAAGGCTGTTATGTTATAAAGGAAAAAAATATTTAAAAAAATTTTACTTGAAGGTGACCCCGAGAGCCGGAAGGTGGTACCTCTCAGGTAATCAGCCCCCGTGGAAGGCCAGTAGAAATTTCCCGGATGAATTGAAGAAAAGGTGGAATAAGCACCCACAATTGTAGGCTGTGGACAAAAAGGAACTCTGAGATGTGCTTTCACTCCGAACTCGGACACGCGGGGACGCATCGACCAACGAAAAACTTACCGCTTATTCCAGGTATTTAAACTCGCGTCTCCCTCGGTGTACCGTGAAGATATTTGGTATCAAAAGACGTAGGGAGGCGACGAGGAAACCTGCGAAAAACCGTAAGATGGTCACAAACGAACCGCCATCGTCGAAGGAAATTTTCTCTCGAAAAGAGCAACTTACCAAAAATCCGATAGAAATATCCACCGGGACCATTCCACGGGTCCTTTGGTTTAGGATTAGGGCATTAAAGCGCCACTATAAACCAGATTAGTTACGATTCCATTCAGGGAAAATCAGGAGACCTGTCACCTTCACCAACAAAGATCGCAAAAGTGACTCGTCAAACCTTGACGTCCAAAATGTCATACGAAATGTATCACAGATTAAAAATACAATTAAGAAATCGTTCCGAAATCGACTACAATCATCAATACATGTAACGGTGTAAAAAAACTCGTTACAGGCTGACATATGTTATTTTGTTGGCTATGGAGAAAGTGTAAATATTAAAGGTTATCGTATATACCTACGAATGGAAAATGGAGAAATAATTTACTTTGATGAAAGAAATTACACAGTAAATGAAGACCAGACACAAAATGGAGAAGAAGAAGGAGAAAAAAATCAAGAAGTACAGATCCATCAGGAAGAAGAGGTTCAAGAAGGAAGAAATGAATATAATGAAGAAATAGAACAAGAGGAAACTTTCGAAAGTATGTCAGATGAAGGTTCTGTAAGATCATTTGATGAACAAAATGAAGAGACTAACTGAACTGGAAGAAGAACAAGAGGAGCGAAGAACAAGAAAAAGAATGATAAAACCACCCAGATAGATGGAAGACTATTGTCTCTTGAGTCTAACACAAGAATAACCAACTACCTACAAAGAAGCTATGAAAAGACCAGAAAAGAAACAGTGGGAAGAAGCAATAGAGAGGGAGTTGAAGACTCTAAAAGAAAACAATACCTGGGAGGAAGTAGAAAATGTTCCAGCTGGTACACAAATCGTTAGCAGCAAGTGGGTATTTAAGGTGAAGGAAGCAGAGGGTAAACCTTTATACAAAGCGAGGCTTGTGGCAAGAGGCTTCGAGCAAAAGGACTGCGACAACCAAACTTATGCCCCGGTAGCAAAGCTGACAACCTTCAGGACGATGATGGCTGTAGCGAATCAAAAAAACCAGCCAGTATATCAGATGGACGTGACCGGAGCCTTTTTACATGGTGACATTAAAGAATCTTGTTTTTATGAGATTACCTAATGATAAAATTTGTAAACTAAAAAAATCATTATATGGGCTGAAAAAGTCTCCCAGATATTGGAATACTAAATTTAATGATTTCATGTTAAAAGAAAAGTTTATTAGGTCTTGTAATGATCCATGTCTTTATTATAAAAGAGTTGAAAATGATTACATATACACTTGGGAGCAAATAAATCGAGCCACTTCCTTTTTCACGCATTATGGTTATTATTTTTGGTATTATGGAACGCATCGATTCGAAACATATATCGCCTAAAAGGGTATTTAATAACCTTTACAATGAGGGTAGTTAGTTGTCAAAATTTCATTTTAATTAAAGTTTAAAGGGTAGAATAAAATTATCGCATTTAATTTGCTTATGACATTTTTATTGTACTCTGTTAAGAAAAGATTAAATTTGAGGTTTTTGTTAATCATACCCATATTACTTGTTATTGTTGTCTTTATCTGTGTCTGTGTAATCAAAATAACCTGATAAAATGGATACTACACCGACGGAAGCTGCCCAAGTTGTAGCTTTACTTGAGGTTGGACACGGACAACGTGAAGTGGCACGCAGACTTCATTTGAGTCGTTCAAAGGTACAGCGGGTATACCGCAGGTATCTGGAGACTGGTGCTTTTGTTCGGCGACCTGGAACTGGCCGACCACGGGCAACAACAGAACGTGACGACCGCTTTATTGCAACCAATTCGTTGCGCGACCGTGGACTTAATGCTGTTCAGCTACAGCAAGCGTTACGTGACGTTCGAGGTGTCGCAATCAGTAGGTGGACAGTGAGACGAAGACTAAAGGAACGAAATTTAACATCACACAAACCAGCAACTGGCCCAAAATTGACTGTAGCTCATCGCCGATCTCGCTTGGAGTTTGCTCGAGAACACATTAATTGGACGTTAGAAGACTGGAGGTCAGTTTTGTTTTCTGACGAGTCAAGAATCTGTCTTTTTAGCAATGACGGGAGAAACCGAGTGTATAGACGTCCTGGTGAAAGATTTGCCCAATGTTGCATTCGAGAAACTGTGAGTTTTGGTGGTGGTTCTTGTATGGTGTGGGGAGGAATTTCTCTAGACGGAAAAACGGAACTTGTCTTCGTCGACCCCGCCAACGATGGCAGTGGTAGACGTGGATTAACAGCTGACCGATACATAACTGACATTCTTGAAGACCACGTAATGCCGTATGCTGGTTTTGTCGGAGAAAATTTCTTGTTTATGCATGACAATGCGAGACCTCATACCGCGCAGATCGTTACGGAATACTTGTCTGCGATCGGGATTCAACAAATGGTATGGCCAGCATGAAGTCCCGATTTGAACCCGATCGAACACCTATGGGACGAGCTAAAACGGAGAGTCCGAGCCAGGGTTCCCGCTGTTTCATCCATTCCCGAGCTTAAAGTCGCTGTGCTTGAAGAGTGGGAGAACATACCACAATATGTCATCGTAACTCTGATCAGATCGATGACTAATAGGCTTCAAGAATGCATCAGGGCACGGGGGGGTAAAACCAGTTATTAAGAATATTTTTTTTGCAATAATTTGTTTTTTATTGTTTTTATGGACTGTTTTAGCCCTACTAAATTTTCTATCAAAATTACCATTTTTCTTGCAGAGCCAATAATTTATCATTCAATAAGGTTATTATTCAATAATTTACCCTCATTGTTAAGGTTATTAACTTAACTTTTAGGCGATATATAGTTCGAATTGATACGTTCCATATTCCCAAAAATATTTACCATTTGACGTGAAAAAAGGTAGTGGCTCGATTTATTTGCTCCCAAGTGTATGTCTTAGTTTTCGTAGATGATTTGCTTTACTTTGGGAATAACAAAAACCAAGTAAATAAATTTAAAACGGTTCTAGGTAATACTTTCCAAATGAAGAATTTAGGTATAGCAAAATATTATCTTGGAATAAATATCAAACAAGACTTGGAAAAGGGTGTAACTATAATAAATCAAAAAAGGTACTTAGAATGTTTATTGGACAAATTTCAAATGTCAAATTGCAAACATATAGATACAACACTTGAAAAAAATTTCAACTTTGAATTGTTGCAGAGAGAAAACTCAGAAAATCCTGAAATTGAAAATAAATGTAGGAGTTTGATAGGTAGTTTACTGTATGCTACTTGTACTAGACCTGACTTGTCAGTTGCAGTAGGTTTTTTGAGTAGGTATGTGCACTGTGCTAGTATGGCTTTGTTTAAATGCCTTAAAAGAATATTGAGATATATAAGAGGTACTATTGATTTGTCGCTAACATATAAGATTGGAGGTTTAGAAAAGTTACAAGGCTACAGTGATGCAGATTGGGCTGGTGATGTGAGAGACAGGAAGTCTACATCAGGTCATATTCTTTATGTATTTAACTGCCCAGTTTCATGGCGTACAAAGAAACAGTCATGTGTGTCACTGTCATCTTGTGAGGCCGAGTATGTAGCACTTAGTCTCACAATTGTAGAAGGATGTTTTGTAAGGAAATTGCTTTCAGACTTTGGGTACTGTAACATTTCATTTGAGATATTGGAAGACAACCAAAGTGTAATCAACATTTCTGAAAATAATGACAGTAAACAGAAGGCTGAAACACATAGATATTAAACATCATTATATTTTAGAAAATGTTGCTAAAGGTATTGTCAATATAAAGTATGTAAGCACAAATAATGTTGGTGATGTATTTACAAAACCTTTAGGGAAACAGTTGTTTATTAAATTGAGAAACTGTATCTTGCACTAAGAATTTGTAGTACATGAGTCAGTGTATTATTTTTTTGTAGTAAGAACTTTGTAGTGCAAAAGCTAGCGTACCTTTTAGTTAAGTTCATAAAATAAAAACTGATAATATTAAAATTTTAACAAATAGGTATAACTGTTGAGGGGGTGTTTTAAGAAAATAGCAACATTTATATTTGTCTCTGAAACAAAAAAATGTTTTTTATTGTCTGTGTGTACTGCGTTAGCTCTTTAAGTGGAAACACAGTAGAAAAGGTCGAATAAAACTCAATACCAAATTATACTATTTTATTTCTCTCCCCATAAAGCAAAAATAAGCGTGCACTCGCTACCAAAATCGACAAATGCAGTTTTAGATATTCCGTTTACCGTTATATTTTTTGTGTAAACATTGTGAGCAGCTTTACTGGCTTCGATTAACTATACCTTATTGACGTGGTTAACACTATTTTTATCTTTATCTGCATCACGCTTGCAATGTTCTGCTAAATGGCCCATTCGGTTGCATTTCTGACATTTTTGGAGAGCCTTTGGGCATTTTGGAACAGTATGTCCAAGCTCCGAACAATTGTAACAACGGACTTTGAACGAGGGATTTTTAATGTTTCTTGTGATTTCTTTAGTTTGCAAGGGAGTTTTCTTAATTTCCTTTATACTTTTGCAAGAAATATTGCGTAAATACTTGAGTAGCCTACTCGGTCGCCCAAAGTCTGAGCCTAACGCATTCAGACGGATATTATTATCATAAATGCCCTGTACTATACAGTCTACTGCGTTTTTCCCCTCAATACCACAATGATTGACAAGTTTTGCTTTATCATAAAAGTATTCTTCCAGAGTTTCATCCCTCTTGCTCTTCCTATCTAGCATCTCGATGAGTTTATCCGCATAATTTTGATCGTCTGGAAAACTTTTTAATAACTTGGCCTGCCATTCCTTCCAGTTAAGCTTAACTGAAGGTAAGCCTTCATAGCATCTGCGTGCAAGACCGGCGAGCTTAGGTAATGCGTTATAAATAAATAATTTCTTTATCATTCCAGTAATATATGTATTTGAGCAGTTTCGTTCACTTTCTTTAACCAAGCTGTCATAGTTTGATTTTTTTGACTCGGATCGAAGTTCGAAATAACGTCTTTAGCGCCTATGAAGCTACTTTCGTTACGTTTATTTATCGCATCTATTAACTTCTCCATTACACTATTTTCTTTTGATTTAGAAGTTACGCTTTGCTTTTCGCGTTTAGTACGGTTTGATTTCACTGGGGACCGTCCATGCCTGCTGTTATTCGTTTCAGAAGAATTTGTTGTAGTACTTATTACTGAACTTATGCTAGCATTTCGTCTCTTTTCTACGTGTATGCGTTCACGGCGCGAACGTTTTTTATTTTTATGCAGGCGTGAGCGCGAACGTCCCCTGTGTGCTTTGGACGATTGTGAATATACTGCGTGATCTCCCAATAGAACGAGAAAGTCTGGTGCGGTGCTTTCGCATTTGCTTTAGCGATTTAATCCCATGTAAACGTGAATGTTTAGCATCTAAAGAGGCCAATGTTGAGCTGCTAGACGAAGCCCTACGTCTAGTTGATCGCGAGCGTGTGCGAGGACGTTTGGGTCCGCGAGAACGAACCCGCGTGTTCCTCTCCTTAGATCTACTCCTACGCTCGACAACACGTGGAGGTGTATAGGCCTCTCTAGCAGACGCCCTATCCGACATTGTCACAATCTTTTATTATTATTGTCAAGTCAAGGTCAAATCGGAATCAGGATAGGAAAATATTGATATGATTAGAATAGTATTCCTAGAACCTTAGTAGTTACATGTGAAAAAATTATGACACAAATTCCAAATTGTAAATTACAGATTATGACAGGAAAGAACATTAATAATAAAAAACAGAAATTAAATTGTCACTTAAGCAATAAACATAGATAATCCATTAAATATCATTCGAGTAATCATCATTGTATTAAATTCCTTTACTGTGTATATACCCTCACGTTTCACTGTGTGCTGGTGTAGGTGTATTTGTTCCATTCAGCACAATATAAACCTAACAGCAAGATACAGCAGAATACCCGTGCCCAGTACGGCACTCTTTTGTCGAAAAACACCAAAACAAATTCATATTTTACCAAAGAAAATATCCACACCCATCCCGGAGTGTAGCCCCGGCAAGGTGAGAGTGGACATCTCGCGGTGTTCCTACCCGTACCTCCATAGAGTAGCCATGGCAAAGTTTGCAGGAACACCCCACAATGAAGAATATGCATTTGTTCAATGACCCCCATCAGCATCTCCGTAGAGTGAACATAGAAAGATGCATGCATGGAGGAACACTATAATACTATCCCAGAAAACCTTTGCGGTGTGTATCCCGGAGAGTAGCCCCGGCAAGATACACAAGGTCCGCAAGATCCATGCCTACGTCTCCATAGAGTGGCCATGGCAAGACGCATGCACGTTGGAACATCATTATATCGCTCCGGAAAACATGTGTATCCCGGAGTGTAGCCCCGGCAACATACACAATGCCTTCACAACCCATGCCTGCATCCCCGTAATGATTTAGACATGATAAAAGCACACAGTGAAATACTCATTTCGTTCTTAATTTTCTTTACCTAACATGTGACCGTTATTTTATTCAAATAGCTAGGTTGAAAATTATTTAACTCATAATAAATATGGGCGCAAAATCATCCCACTTCTGATTTATTAGATAAATCAGAAGTTAAAGGAACGAAGTCAATAAAATGCACTGTTGGTTAACATTCAGAACACACATTTATTTTCATTAATCATGATATCTCATAATCTTTTACTTATATTTCACGTAATACTTAGTATTTTTGGAATATAGAAAATTGTACATACTTGCTACATAAATTCTACAATTAGCAACAGTTACGCAAAATATAATCCAACATTTTTAAAACAAAATAACGGCCACAGTTAATAACTTTGTATGATATTCAAAGAATAGTTATTAAATCAGATTGACTTACAGTAGGTCCTTCACTTGATATTTTACGACTTGTTCCCTTGGTGTTCCGTGCTCGAATGCCTCAGAGTCCGATGGTTTCAACCTCTCTTGTGAGTGTTGAACCCACGGACAAAAATATACAAACGATAGTTGTCACGTGATGTGACAGGCAAAGGAAATGTAGTCAATCAGCCAATATGGTTTTAACAAAATGGAAATATAGTAAACTAAATGTACTTATTGTGGAAAAGTGATATCTTACTTCTCTAACAATTGTGTATTACGCAATTAGGGTACTGGTTGCTCAAACTCTTATAAAATTACTATAGCTGCACAAACTACTGAGTTAATCAAGGGGCCTACAAATTATTGCGCAAGGAGACATTTACGTTGAAGAACAATCAATTTCGTATTGCTACATCAGTGAATGATTATCATCCGCTGAAAATCGTTATACTAATGTACAAATTTCAAATCCGACGGATATAGACATTGTAATTTCTATAACAAAACCCATCTGCGCACATATTTTTAATGAACAAACAATGCCATTAACTCGAGCATTGGAAACGACCGTGAATACCAATATGCGAACTCAGCAAGTCTTATCGCTCTTGCGCATAGAACATTTAAACGTAGAAGAGACAGCTAATTTAATAAATCTTTGCAAAGAATATGCTGACGTATTTTATGTCGAAAATGAACCATTAAGGTACAAGTGCGTACACTTGGAAGTGGTAAGTGATCTTTCGAAGGACACTTTCGTTCTTACCCTGCGTAGGTTCATATCCCGTCGGGGTAAGCCTACTGATTTTTTTTTGTGATAACGGCCGTAATTTTGTGGCCGCTGCCAAAGAAATTGGCAACTTTTTAAAACATAACCGCGAGGCAATTACACATTATTCTAACGAAGAAGAGATAAAAAAAATATTTTCACCTGCTTACGCTCCCCACTTTGGTGGTATCTGGGAGGCCGGGGTAAAATCGGCTAAACATCACATAAGACGTGTAATGGGCAACACGCATTTAAATTTTGAAGAGATATCCACGTTGTTCGCACAAGTGGAAGCCATATTAAATAGCCGCCCACTTTATCCCATGTCCACGTCTCCAAATGACCTCCTTTTCCTCACCCTAGGGCACTTCCTGCTTGGACGGCCGCTAACTGCACTGCCTTCACCGAGCTTAGAAAACTGCAAGTTCACTCAACTGAAGCGTTACCAACGACTTGAACAAATCCGGCAGCACTTTTGGAGGAGATCAAACTCAAACTCAAAGCATTTATTTCAAATAAACCAATTAAAGGCACTTTTGAATTGTCAAGGGGTCGGTCAGTCAGAAATATGAAGCTAGTTGCCCATTCCAAAGCGAAAGTAGTTACCTATGGAACCTACTTTCGAACGGGCAAGAAACTCCATGGAGACTCTTTTAAATAATATGGATACAGAAAAATTTGTTACATCAGTCTTGTTGAAATTATACATGTGAGAACGATGTAGAAAGACCCGTAATAAAAACATAAAAAAACGGAAATAAAAATAAAAAGCCGTGGCTGCCAAGAGATGACCAGTCCCCAATGACGGCGCCCGTTCACGAACATTATGCATATGTTAGTAGTGTAACCAACCACAAACACAATCTTCCTCGTCATACCTCTGTCCATGCTGTAATGCTGATCATAATATATTTGATTGTCCATCGTTCAAGGCAAAAAAGAGCGTAAGCCAGCGTATATCCGAGGCGACGAAATTGAAATTGTGTCTTAATTGTTTAAGGTCGGGTCACCCTGCGTTTAGATGTCGTTCTGCCCGTTGCAGTGAATGCAACAAGAGACACAACTCTATGTTGCACCTTCCTACTGGTAAGGCTGACAGTTTGCCTAGTGCTAGTACAGACAGTTCTTCTGAGACTTTGGCTAACTGTAACAATCAAGGTAACAAATATGCTCTTCTTTGTACTGCCTTGATTGAAATAGTCAATCCCAAGACTAATAAATCTGAAACGGTGCGCGCCCTGCTTGATTGTGGCAGCCAATCCTCTTTCATAAGTCTAGGCCTATCATTAGAGGACGGGCATCAAGGCTGCAAAGGTAATCGGTTTTGGCAACAATGATGCAGGTATGATAACCGAATATTGCATTGCCCCATTTAAATTCGTTAAATACACCATTCAACGTTATTTCTAACTTATATATTATGAAGGAACTAACAGCTTTAGTCCCTAATGCGGTAATTGATATTAGATCGTTTAATATTCCGAACGGTATTATTTTAGCAGATCCTAAATTCTTTCAGCCTTCTTTCATAGATATTCTCATTTCAGATTTGTTTTGGGATATTATTGGTTGTGAGCAGCGGTCGTTAGGCCCTAATTATCCTAAGTTGCACAGCTCAAGATTGGGCTGGTTGATTGGAGGCCCCCTGCAACATAAACAACCTAAGGATATTAAATGTATCGGGATAGGCCCTCATCAGCGATATTACACTTGCACTTTGTAATTAGGCGTGGATTGTCGGGCGAAGAAAATAGAGAAACTAGTTACTGCACAATCACTTTATTTCACTCACAATTTCTTATAAAATAATCACCATGAAATAACCTGAAGGCAGAGGTCCGACATATTAAATGAAAGTATGAAATATAGCAGTAACCAACTTATTTATTCCAACCGCTTCTTAATTAATTAAATAGATCGCTATAATAGCTCTAGGCGCTACAGCAGGCGCACCGGGCCGAGCCTGCCACAAGAATGATCCCCCTCTTCGCTGCGCACTAGCTTACATTAAGTTGCTTGAGAAGTGGGGAGAGTGGGAAGGCGAACGTCCCGCTTTGCACAGCGTAACTCGGCCCGCTGTACCTACCGCTAACGGTGACGCCGACACGGCCATACTGACGTGCGGACGTCCGCGTACGCGTAGACTCATCAAGCATTGTCTAAAAAGACATAACGTTATTATTAATGTTCGTTCATCCTGACTAGCAATCTCGATGAGCAAAAAAATCCAGGTCATCCCTATTGACTGTGCAACCAACTCTGGACCGCTCAATATTGAGCCTTCAGGACTTATACTAGTAATCTGGTCCGGTTCAGCCCTGCAGAGTTTACTACTAATTCGGGACCGCTCGTTATTGAGCCTTCAGAACTTTAGCAATCTGGTCCGGTTTACCCCTTCAGAGTTATAATCTTCTGGCCCGGTCCAGCGACCCTTCAGAATTTTAACCGCCTGGTCCGGTCAAATGACCCTTCAGAATTATAACCTCCTGGTCCGGTCTTACGACCCTACAGAGTTATAATCTCCTGGTCCGGTTATAACAAACCCTTCAGGATTGTTACTGCTTGGTCCGGTCATGAATGACCCTACAAGATCACTCCAGTTTATACAGTTTTTTTTTTCTCTCTTTTTTTTGTGTTTTTTTTAGTCTCTTTTTTAGTCTCTTTTTTTAGTCTCTTTATTAGTCTTTTTTTTGTCTCTTGTTAGTCCGGACTAAAATGGTCCCAGTAGATAATTTAATCAAATGTATTAAAATACTTGTCTCAACAATCCACACATGCTATGTTCATTGGTAGTTTCACTACCACCAAAGTCATTTACTTTAGAGCCTATAACAGAAACAAACAATTTTAATCTTAAGAATAGACTTGACTTAGACACTCCACCGAATGCGTAGCACGCCTGTGCGATGCCGACCGAGTCTCATGTCATACAGCCAGCAAAATGTCACTTCAAGGTGCATAAGCGTTCTGTGTTGTGTCAGAGTGTCATGTCATTGAATGTGTCGTAGCAGGGGGTCTACTTTCTTAGCCCGAAGTCCGTGGTTTCGGCCTTCGTTACGGACGTTTCCTACTCTGTATCACCTACGGACTTACGATTAGTCCCGAATTCGAACTAAGAATGAATGACAACACGATTTGACAGTTGTCCCTACTCTCAATGCGTTTTTGCCCGTCCGAAAAGTTGGATTTGACACTTGTTTTAACGGAACGTTATGTCATTTGATACGACATCAAAATAGTTATCGTGCTGCTGACGAAAGTTAATTAATTGAAAATATGGCTGCTTTTTTAATGCTCGAAGACGCTATACAGGTAGAACGGAGGCGTCGCCGATTGCCTCTAAACATGTCAATAAATAGGGTATTTGTATTTATAGCATTGATTAGGTTATATAATTTGCAAACTTGATATTTTGCTAACAGGACATAATGGGTGTTAGGACAGGCGGAAGATACTGTTAAAAAACAAATTTTACGCAATAAAAGTATTGTTTTTTTGGTAACAAATTTTTATTTTGCATCAATCAACACAACTTGGCTTCTTGCTGAATCGGCAGGTAGGTGTCGCCGAACTCGAAGACGTGCACGACGAGAATGTAATGCTGTAAACAAATGAAAAAAAATATAGTCAGTATTAGCTTAGTATTTTATAAACATGATTTATGTCATCTATTTACTAGTGATCAATTATACTTACTTCGCTGATTACGAAATAGCAGTTCCTTTTACCAGTGCCTCAGTGATCACTGCAGGTTGCTTCTGGGAAACTGGGTTGGCAGGTGTAGCAGTAGATATTTGTGTGGGTGTGTTGACTGCTTATTCTTGTCTTACAGGTGGACCCTGTACAACAAAAACTGAATATCATTGACGGATACAAGAAATGTATAATTATGTATCTGTTAAGTATAGTTTTTTAATTTAAAAGTCACGGGTAAGACGCCATGCAAAATAATTATAAGTACATGAATGCTGTTGTTTCTTGTTTTTTTTACCATCAGAACAAATTTACTATCTATGTTCAATTATATTTTAATTATTACCGATGGAAAAGCTGGCACTCTTGCCTCAGTTTGCGGCTCTCTAAAAACCTCTCCCATAATTGACAGTATCCTCAATTCGTATCGTTGGGTCTCCACCTGTAGCACATGCTGAACGTCTGGCAGATCCAGCAGCTTTTTCGGCCCAATTTTTTTTTTAAAAATCATTGTATGCACTTTAATAATGGCCAGACCTTAAAATCATAATAATACGAGTAATGTATTAAACTTACCCTTTGCCAATCCTCCACGGACTTTGTGCAACTCCCCATTGAAGTAAGGGAGTTGCACAGGCTTTCCCACAGCCGTTTTGATCAGATTCTCCCGTTGGCACCCCTCAATAGTCCGCGAGCCAACTCATTATGCTCACTCATAAAATCGAGGAAGGCCTCAATTTTTGCATGAATTGCTGCTGGAGCAGTTGGGACCATTTTACTAAACTAGCGAAAACATCCCGCGTCGTATAAATAATATTATGAAAGTACACTTAATTAATGTAAATAACTATTTTGAAAAAAACTGACATTTCATTTGAAAGTTGCCGTCAGAAAGAAAAAGGGCAAAGGTATTAACAGGATAAGGCCACGATACGGATTAAAATGGCAAAAATAGTTCAATTCTTTAACTAAAGACATAACAAAAACTATATTGTTTTTTTTTTTTTTCTCTTTATATAAAGGGCTTTATCGCTGAGCGATAACGTCGCCCTGTAACAGTTGTACACAATCAATAAACCTAAAAACATTTAACTCTTACTTTAATACAAATAATGCCAGTTTGTAAAGTATCCTAGCTTGTTCCGATAAAGGACAAGCCAGGATAGCATTACATTCTCCAATATCATACTTATTTGTAGGACCGAGTAAATTAAATCGCAAAGCCTCATTCCGCACACACTCCATCAATACATGTTGTACATCCTCGACGACTCCACATTCTTCACAGTTGGGTGACGTAACCTTTTTCATCAGAAAACCAAACTTATTTGATGCAATGTGACCGGAACGAAGTCTTAGTGCCATAACTAAATCACTTCTGCTCAGCAGATTTTGATGAGTCCAACTATACACTGGAAGCTGTGGTTGGATGGTCTTGTACCAAATTCCCTTTTCTGTTGACCTCTGGTTAAAATATTCACTCCACATATCTATACACTGTTGCTTTACTAGTCTTAAATAATCTGTATACAAAGGAGGAACATTTACAGAAACTCCATCTGACACGGCTTGGTTGGCCAAAAGATCTGCTCTTTCGTTATCCTGAATCTGTACGTGAGACGGGATCCACTGTAAAACTACCGAAATTGACTTTTGACTTAATTTTAATATAGACTCCAAAATCTTGTAGGCTATCGGTACTCCTCGCACAAGCGAGGTGCACCGAGCCAAGTGTTGCAGCGAACTCTTCGAGTCTGTTAGAATGACAAAGTTATCGTGACTGATTGAGTTAATATAAGAAAGAGCCTCTGCTATTGCAATTAACTCGACATGCATAATGGAAATATCAGAGTCTATAGCAAGTTTGACATTTGTATTTAATTGTGAATCCCAAACCGCAGCGCCACTACCAGCACTACCCTTAGAACCATCTGTGTAAATCTTATGGAAATCAATATATTCCTCTTCTATAAACTTTGTGCATATTTGTCTCAGATGGTTACAGTCATAATGTCGTTTAGGTTTAGTTATAGATGGAATATTATGTTTAATAGTCTTATGAACATTGATATTACTGACCCATGTCCCCAGAGAAAACATCTCAATCAACCCAACCTAGTGGACAACAAAAGATTTGAGCTCATTGTAAATTGAGACCAATAGAGGTTGCTTTCTACCTCTCCAATATTGTGAATTATTGATGTTTAAAGTTAACAACTTAATCAAATTAATCGCAATGCTCTCCCGAAAGGACATAGATTTTAAACAGTATTTGCCGCCTAGAAATTTCCTACGAATATGTAATGGGGATAGGTTTAATTCACTCTCCATCACATGAATGGGAGTGCTTCTAATAAAGCCACCAATAACACGCAGAGCTTTGTTTTGCGCTTTGTCTAATTTAGATAAATGGCACTTGTAACTACAATCATACAAGAAGCTTCCATAGTCCAACCTACTTCGAATTATGGATATATATAGACGACGTAAATGTTTAGGGTGAACACCCCAACCAGGACCTGCTAACACTTTGAATATATTTATAAATTTTAACACCTTTTGAACCGACTCATTAATATGTTTCCCCCATCTGAGCGACTGATCGAACCACATTCCCAGGTACTTAATGTTATTCACTACAGACAGATTACTATTATTAACTTTTAGCTCAACAGGTTGTTTGCACATACCTCTCTTAAAAATACAGACCTTAGTCTTAGCAGGAGATATTTCTAAGCCTAGATTACTAACTATGGAGTTAAATGAATTTAAAGCAGACTGCAGCTCTGAGACAATTGCATTGACATTAGGACCTGACTTAAAAATAACAAAATCGTCAGCATACTGAGATATATGAACGTTCGTAATAACTTTACAAATATTGTGAGTCGCAATGTTAAACAAAAGCGGGGAAAGTGGGTCTCCTTGGGCCAACCCTCGTCCCGTAGACCGCAAATATTCTTTATTATTAATTAAAACTGTTAGTATTCTCTCATTCAAGAATCTCCATAAATATAAACACAACTTACGGCCTACTGAAAGTTTATCGAGAATGTTTAATAAACTAGCGATATCGACATTATTGTAGGCGTTATTAATGTCTATAAAACAACCAACTGTGGCTAGATTTGAAGTAAAACCAAGTTGAATATTTGTCGTCAAAGTAAAAAGGCTATCTAAACATGACTTAGACTTACGAAAACCAACAGTATTATCAGAGAATATGCATTTATTTTCGAGATACCATTCTAACCGTTTGTTCAAAATTGAGTGCAATATTTTGCAAAGGCATGACATCAGAGATATAGGTCGAAGAGAAGATGACAGTCCCGAAACTCGTCCTGGTTTAGGAATAGGGATTATTTTAATATTACGCCACTGTATTGGAACGCAACCAGAATCATAAAATTTATTATACAGAGAAAGTAATAACAACTTACCGATGGCTGGGAGATTCTTGACCATAGAAAAGGAAATTTCGTCACCGCCAGGTGCCGTATCTTTTGATTTTATGGAATTTTCTAATTCATGAATAGAGATAGCAGCTTCTAATTTATTATTGCAGGACTGAAAGCAGGGTTCGGGGGGAGAAACGTAATCAGGCGTTAGGTCATAAAGAAGTCTTGCTGCTAAATTTGAGTCAACGTTTTGATATTTCGATTTATGGCCTTTGACCCATCTCATTTTGCGCCACATATCACTAGCAGAAGTTGTTGCATCGATACTTGAACAAAAACTTCTAAAGGAAGCACCTATTGCCTTACGCGTTTGCCTCTGCGATTCCTGGATGTTTTCCTGCAATGATGCATAATTTTGAGGCGTAGGGTTACGCCTAAACTTTGCTAACGCTAAACGTTTAATGCCACCGATCTAGATAGGTCAGGGTTCCAATACGGTTTTGGTATAAATTTAGAGCTGATATGTTGAGGAATAACAATTTGAGGGATGTGGGAATCTGCTGCTTTCTGTAAAGTGCTTTCAAAGAAGTCATAACACAACTGTGGATCTGTCGGGGCGGTTGAGTCACGGAGAATGCTTTCTACGGACGAAGCATACTTCTCCCAGTTAGATTTTTTAAAATTTCTTTTACGTGTGGTTTGTTTAGTAACATTAAAATTGGTGGATAATTTAATAATTAGGTGATCACTCCCTAACGACTCATTTGTAACTTTCCAAATAAAATTTAAAGCCAAATCCACAGAAATAAAAGAAATGTCGGGAGAGGATTGTTGCACAGCATTATTGACTAATTTAATACGAGTCGGACTACCATCATTAGCTGATATGTAGTCACGATCTATCATAGAATCGAATATCTGAGATCCACGCTGATCGGTTTTATATGACCAGTTGGAATGGTGACCGTTAAAGTCACCTAAAATTAAAGTTTTGTTGTTTGTCAGCGAAAAAATATTATCCCAATCTCTTTGCAACGTACGAACAGTTGAAGGGCAGTAAACAGCAACGATATTCTCAATATACTGACAATTTAACAATTGAATGCACAAGAGTTCAATACCTGGGTTATAATTATGTACATTACGTAATTGCGCTTTAATTGATTTGTGTACAATAACAGCTACCCCCCCATAACCGTCATAACGGTCCAATCTGAAAATGTTATACTCATTCAAATTAAAGTGGCTGTCTGGTTCAAACCACGTTTCACTGATAACGGCAATATGAAACCTATCTTTAAATAAAAGTTGTTCGAACAATGCTGATTTCGGCCGAAAACTTTGTGCATTCCATTGTACAATATTAAATGCAAGAGAATTATTACGACAATCCATTAATAAGTTTACTTACAAGTGAGTTTTCTGGCAAATTATTAACCACAACTATTACCAACCATTCTACTATAATCTTAACCACTCTGTTTATTTTATTCTTAAACGAATCTTTCTTCGAAAGTATATTTATAATCTTACTTATTAAGTTACCACATGTCGTATCTTTCTGATTACGATCACTTGACTTATTTGGTTTGTCGGTTCGTGACGATGTTTCTTGTTGTTCGCTCATAGAAGTGGTAGATGACACCTCCGAATCCCAATCCATAACGCCAGTGGCCGCGGCCGCGAACGGACGAGACTGCCGCCGTTTTTGATGTTGAACAGTTTTTTTTTATTTTTGATTCCCGTTTCGGATGCGAACTAGCAGTTTGCTGTGGCCCAGGAATTTTGGCAGCTGCTTTAACTGTATCTGCATAAGTTGTCTGATCCTTATAGGATTGTACTGGGTTAATAATTTCTAGTGTACTTGTTTGCGTATTTTCCTCTGTTACACCAATATCTCTAACCAGAAGGGTCGGGGGAGGAGATGCAGGTACATATAATAACATCGCTTTACGGTATGTACAATTAAATTAATTCATTCGCTCTCGTAACCTTTTTTCCTTCAGATAAATAGGGCATTTCCTATCTAGGGCTAAATGATTACCCTTACAATTTATACACATAAATGTTGTTTCGTCGCAATTGTCATGGCTGCCTCCACATTTAGGACATTTCACTTTACTAGATGTACACATCTTTGCAATATGTCCAAATCTCCAACATTTGGAGCATTGAGTTACGGGCAATGTGTATCTCTCCACTTTGGCTCTCATACCGTAAATATTTACATAGGAGGGTACATACGCACCTTCAAAACAAATACGAATAGACTCGCTTGCAATCCATCCATTAGGGTTATCACCTTTATCATCTGTATCTTTACATCTACGGTTGAGACGCATTGACAGAATTTTCACATCACACGAGACATTGCTGACAAATTCCCCCATTGAAAGATCCAATTCAATATCTCTGATAGTCCCGTATGACACTGCGACTTCCCATGCTTTTTGTGAGCGCCAACCCATTTCTTTAAATACTTTGCAATTAATCATTTTTTCGGCATAACATTCATTGTCAAACGTGATTTTTAATTTATACGGATTAATATATTTCACGCGTGATATACCGATTATCTCATTAGTTTTAAATAGTCTAGCTAACGCAAATTGTTTCGGAAACTTCTCGTTATTGTAAACACATATCTCAACTCTTTCTTCTTCATAGTTACAGCTTATCTCCTGAACTGGAGTTGATCTTCTTGTGATTCTCTTCCCTAGTCTATTTACCGTACTCCAACTTCCGGATGAGTCATCCTCCCAATCTCTTTTTTTCCAAGAGTTATCGTTCTTGAAACTTTCTATACCTTCCCTCTCTAGATGTGTAGGCACTTCCAAATTTGTTATATCCTCTGAGTCTTCCCTTAGTGTATCACTACCTTCATGTATTACTACACCATTGAATGAGTTATTCATATTTTAATAGTTTGACCGGTCGACGGGCCGAGCGCGTTGGGTCGGCTACGATCGAAAAAGTTCTTATCGCAAACCGGTAATTAGTGTATACCTACTCGTATGTACACACGACTAATTTGCCCGAGGCGCAAATCGAAACTGAACTATATTGTTCGAAATGTGGTCTTTTTCTTAGAAAACCAATATTATTTTTTATTTAATAAGCTAGAAAACTTCAAAGTAAGTAAACCGGTAATCGACCGGTAAAATAGCGCGGCTCTATCGTCATGCGTCATTCGTTCACAAATATTGTCTATGATTCCGTTAGAAACTCATGAATCCGAAATCAACCGGGAGTAGGGTTTAGTGCTTAGTTTCGAACTACCTTCGAACGGACCCGTATCGTCGTTGACGGAGTAAGAGTGTAGACCCCCAGACACATAATTCATGTTCACACACACATAACACTCTAAACTAACAAACGACATCTATGAAAACTAAATAACACTAATTTAAGTATTGAAGCGCCGTCACGGCCAAACACATTCGCACGTCCTTGTGCGTCTCCATCCCCTTAAAGTCACTGCGGGCCCATTTTTCTGTAAAAAGAATAAAACTGGTACATACATTACTTTGTACGCTCGTCCATCGGTGACATACATTACAACGTTTTATAACCCACAAAATCAACCTTTAGGAGCTGAGCCGGACAACTTAAATAGGCCTCCCTTGAGCCAGTTATCTCTCCAGATAACATGGACCAGGCAGCCAATCAGCGTTTCTCCGATCACTCACTAGTACCACACATATCTCCATTGATCTCATAGCCTCTCAGACTAGACGATCACTTTATAATATGACCCAGAACATCGGCCTGCATAAGCCAGTTCTTTAGACTACCCAATAACACACACCATAGGACGTCAACCCGCATGAGTCGGACTCTTACTTTATCTCACAGATTAGTACCAATGTTACGTTTAATTACGTTTCTTCACTCTTCGAGGCCGAAGGTTTTCAGAGCTGGCGGATAACGTACGTGAACTACAAATAGACAAAGCATCACTAAAACCACCCGATGACGTCCACTCCATTCGTCAATCGCGGACTGCCGCCACCTCGGCCTCCTTCAAGCTACCAGTCAAAGTGGTAGCTAAATGCACCAAGCCCTCACTTCCCCCGGGCATTGCACGAAAATGCTTACGACCATATTTGCATTCTCTATTAGACACACAACAAAGGGAAGTCTGTACTCCCTGCGAAGCCCAATCGAACCCCCCCCCTGTCACATTCAATGAAGTAGGAATAACAACTGTAGAACGGTCTCATTTTTCCCACTGTGACGCAGCAACTCACCCAATATACTCGGATGCTATCTTACGAATTTCACCCAAATCTAACCGAAACCCAGACTCAGAATATGAAGCCACACTTAAAAACCGCGCCAGAGTCCCAAACACAAGTTCTGTTTGTGTTACCCTAGACCTTGCACCATCCGTCGCTAGCTGTACTTCGAGAAGCTCGCCGCGCCAGGTCCCACCAGATTCACTTTCGATTATAACAAGTAAGCACCTCAATGTCCTCATGACTCTCTCTACCCGAACACATGCCCTGCCAGAACCGTTAGCAACAAGGTGCAACTCTACACCATGTTCACCATAAAATTGCTCTGTCTGCGCCAATACAATACCCACCCCGATCCGATATGATCCGCGAAGTCGCACCGAAAAGACAGAGCCTCCTTTAGTGCTTCATCTGCACCTGCTGCATCCAACTAAGAAGTGCACTCGAGAAGGACTCATTTAGTGAAAGAGTCAACAATGACAAGAATACTCCCTACCATCGATTTCTCCACACAACTTCTCCGCGATGTCTAAATGTACAGTATAACATTGTGCAGAAACCCAAAGCATAGGATGGAGTGAGCCCCGAACAATCCCTTGAGGCCCAGCACACAAGTGTGAAGTTCAATCAGTGCGTTCCAGTCAAATCATTTTAGTCAGAACCCGTTCTGATGTTAGTATTTCGATCACTTTCTTGTAAATATCTTGTCTGTCCATTTGATAGGCCCTTTTAATTTGATTCAAGATTCTTAACGTAAAACACGTGTTTGCCCCATCAAACCGCCAAAAGCGAATCTAAAGGACCTACAGATCGCTCAAAATAAAATTATTAAACTATTATTTCACTATGATTACCTTACACCTACAGTTAAAATTTACAGGGAAACGAAACTCATGAATATTAAATAACTTCCTGCATATTGCACCAGAATACTTAAAAATTCTAAGTAAGTTCATTCGCACAAAAATACATCAGGTACACAATCGCAGCAATAGTAGGAAGGATCACATTTTACTACCGCGAGTGTGGACAGTAAATGGCGAGAGAACAATTATTTTTGCGGGAGTGCAACAATGTAATAAGCTACCTGTAGAAGTAAAGAATGCAAACTAAACGTTCGGTTTTTTTTTTATCACTTTCTAAGTGATCAAACACTACTCCATTAAACAGACTTGCCCTACTACTGCATTGCTTTATTGTGGCACCGGGATCGCATTCCTTATCTACGGTAATTATTTCTTTTGCGGGTGGATCGAAAAGTTTTAAGTTTTGTGTTAGTTAATAATGTTATTTGCGTACGAAAAGAAATGGTATTACAACTTAGATGATTTAATATAAATTCAAACAATAGCTGCTTAGTTTGTGTGTCCAAGTTATATTTTAAGTTTAAAAACGTTCTCAAGTAAGTGAAATCTTTGTAATTTCTTATCGAGAAATAATTTTTTTAACCATAAACACCATACCACCAATAAAGAATCAATTATCCTTTCGCACTGAACTAATGCGACTTTATCTTCACCACGTAGGTCAGTTTTGATGTTGTGGTATATGATAATGAAACTCTTTAGTAACGTTAACTTTCTTAACCCAAATAGAATGTAATTTTGCAATATCCGTACGTACACGGATCTACTATCTAATAGATCCTTACCTATAATAACTGGTTCTGTAATTGAGTTAACAGGCACAACATGAAACAAAAAGGACACCGACGTGTTGAATTTCACCACGGCTTAGTATTCTGCGATTCATAAATAACGTTTTCTTTACACAGGTATATCTGTAAGGTAAACTAAATCACAGCGCATAGTGCCCTGGAATTTTTGACAAAGCCAAAAGCTACAAACTAACTACCAGATTATCTATTAAAAAGAAAAGGAACGAGCTCACCGGATGATGTGGTTGTCCATACACGTAGCAGGTGAGACGGTTCGTATCACGACTCTTCGGTGCTGGTCCTCGATTCGAATTCTTCACTTCGGTCAAAGTTTCGTACTGCCACTTGCTTCAATCACTTGATTTTTTTGCCCTTCGAATCCCAATTCTGATATCGGGATAGGCCCTCAACAGCGATATTACACTTGCACTTTGTAAGTAGGCGTGGATTGTCGGGCGAAGAAAATAGAGAAACTAGTTACAGCACAATCACTTTATTTCACTCACAATTTCTTATAAAATAATCACCATGAAATAACCTGAAGGCAGAGGTCCGACATATTAAATGAAAGTATGAAATATAGCAGTAACCAACTTATTTATTCCAACCGCTTCTTAATTAATTAAATAGATCGCTATAATAGCTCTAGGCGCTACAGCAGGCGCACCGGGCCGAGCCTGCCACAAGAATGATCCCCCTCTTCGCTGCGCACTAGCTTACATTAAGTTGCTTGAGAAGTGGGAAGAGTGGGAAGGCGAACGTCCCTTTTTGCACAGCGTAACTCGGCCCGCTGTACCTACCGCTAACGGTGACGCCGACAAATGCAATCATGTACTTGCCCATTTTTCTTGTGATGAAAACATTTAATTAATAAATAGATTTTGGGAGCTTGAAGAAATCCCATCTAAATCTTATTTAAGTGAAAGCGAGCAGGCATGTGAAATGCATTTTTTGCAGCACACCTGTCGCTTAGGAAACGGAAGATTCTCTGTCAGGTTACATCTCATTGACTCACCGGATTGTCTCGGTGACTCATACAAAATGGCCAAGAAAAGGTTTTATAATTTAGAACGGCGATTTAGAAGACAGCCTGAAGTTAAGTCGCAATACATTGAATTTATCAGAGAATATGCAGAATTAGGTCATCTCTCTGAAATTACGCTAAATAACATAAATTCTAATTTATGCTATTTCTTACCACATCATCCTGTGTTCAAGGAAAACAGCGAATCGACAAAAAATCGAGTCGTCTTCGATGCATCAGCTCGCACTTCCTCAGGCCTCTCAGTCAATGACATACAAATGGTTGGGCCACTAATTCAAGACTCTTTTTTCTCAATAATAATTCGAGCTCGTTTCTAAAAATATCTTTTTGCAGCAGACGTAGAAAAATTATTTCGCCAAATATTAGTGGACGAATCAGATCGAAATCTTCAGCTTATTCTATGGAGAGAACATTAAGACTAAAACAAATGAGAGTGTGTCTTTAAAAAAAATAACATTAAGTCCTACAAAAAGTACAATGCTTACAAAGTATTTGTGTCAAAACGTAAAGTTGATGTATTCCTAAATGACCAGTTATGGCCGGATGGCATCACTTTTAGGCGGTTTGTGCATTTCATGTATCGAACCAGTGCTGGGTCTAAAGTTAAAGTAAAAGGTAATTAAATATTTTCACAATGTATAGTAACGCGAATGAGTACTCAAAATTTACTAGTTTTAATTGTCAGTCAGCAAAACGCTCTATTGATAATATTCGTGCAATCTGTGCATGGTCAGATCTTGTAGCCCTCCAAGAGACATGGCTTCTACCCCATGACATAATGATGTTAGGGACCACAAGTCAAGACTTTGAATTTACTGGTAAGTCAGCTGTTGACACATCCGTCGGACCGTTGAGAGGAAGACCGAATGGGGGAGTGGCTATTCTCTGGAGGAAAGGTATGTTTGATTCAATTTCTGTTTTGAATTGTAGTAGTAAACGGATTGTGGCCATTAAGGCAGTGATTGGGGAGCGCTCTATTATTGTTTTCTCTGTCTATATGCCTACAGAATCGCCAGATAATTTAACTATGTTTACTGATGTTTTAAGTGAGATAAGTGCTATTGTAGCGAGCTATGATGTTGAAAACGTGTTCATATTGGGAGATTTTAACGCGCACCCCAAAGAAAACTTTTTTAATGAGTTGATGAACTTTTGTACGGACCAGTCATGGGTTTGTGCCGATATTGAAAAACTAGGTGCTGAGCGTAATCACTACACATTTATTAGTGATACGCATGGGTGTAGGAGATGGCTCGACCACTGTGTGGTATCTTTATCGGCGTGGCATAATGTTGTAGATGTAGGTATTAAAGAAGATGTTTTTAATTCTGATCATTTACCCATCTTTATTGCATGTGATTTGAGTATAGTAAGGTCAAAACTGGTGACTCAGCCAGTGCTACGTAGTGGGATTGTATGGGGTGTAAGGAACTGTTCTGAAAGTGACAGGTACCAGTTTTTGTGCAATAGTAATTTGCGAGACATTGATCTCCCCCAAGAATTTAGGGAGTGCAGTCATGGGTCGTGCAGTCTGGCTGAACATAAAATTGTACTAGATAAGTTGTATGATCGAATTGTGAACGTTCTGTGTGAGGCAGCTGAACAATCAAAGGAGACGAGTGACTATGGGCATCACAGACAATATCGGCCACTCTGTGGCTGGAATAAACATGTACGGGATGCTCACAACGAGGCTAGGCTTAAACTTAAAACCTGGATAGACCATAAACGGCCGACTCAGGGTCACGTTTGTGAGCAAATGCAAGAGGCTCGTAAAGTTTTTAAAAGTCGCTTGAAGTGGTGCCAAAAGAGTCAAGAACAAATTAAAATGGACATATTAACAGAACAAAGAGCTGCTAAGAACTTTGGCAAATTCTGGAAATCCACAAGGAAGTTGGATACTAGGCCTGGCCTCGCGGTGAGTGTGGAGGGGAAAAGTGATCGAGGGGATATTGCAAACTTATTTATGGAACATTTTCAGGTGCAATCTCCCCTTGGTCCCTCAGTTCCTTCCGCAGGTGCTGATTATTGTTGTCAGGAAAAGGAGACACTTATGCACTTCTCTGCCAAGCAAGTCAAAGGAGTCATACAAAAAATGAGCAGGGGCAAGTCTCCCAGACATGATGGACTCAGTATTGAGCACTTGAAATATGCAGGGGTCCACATGCCGAGGGTCTTGTCGTTGTTCTATACGATGTGTGTTAGTCATTCATTTTTGCCCGAAAAGTTAATGAAAACTATTGTAGTTCCCATCGTCAAGAACAGGGTTGGGGACATGTCGAGTAAGGGGAATTATCGCCCGATTTCCTTGGCAACGATCATGGCTAAGGTGTTGGACAGTATGCTTGACTCATGTTTGAAAAACAGTTTAAATCTTCATGAAGCACAGTTCGGGTTCCAGCCTGGACTATCAACTGAAACTGCTATCTTGAGTCTCAAGCATACTGTTCAATACTATACTGATCGTAAGACGCCGGTGTACGCCTGTTTCCTGGACCTCTCAAAAGCCTTCGATCTTGTTTCGTATGATGTGCTTTGGGACAAGTTGAGGGACAGGGGTGCACCTGCTCAAATACTGAATATCTTCCATTATTGGTATTCCAATCAAAAGAACCACGTAAAGTGGTCTAACTCTCTTTCTTCAGCATATAGATTGGAATGCGGTGTGAGACAAGGGGGTTTGACATCCCCTAGGCTTTTCAATCTGTATGTTGATGGCCTCATCTCTGAGCTCAGTAGCAGGCGTATTGGATGTCGAATAAATGGAGTGAGTGTCAATAACATCAACTACGCGGACGATATGGTGCTGCTGGGCCCAACTGATGGGACTATCAGGGAACTGCTCAAAGTGTGTGAGACTTATGCTGCCTCACACGGACTGATTTATAATGTGACCAAGAGTGAGTATATGATCTTTAAGGTCGCTGGTAGGTGTCCAGATTCTGTTCCGGAAATAATAAGGCTGAATGGGCTCCCGTTAAAAAGGGTGGCAAAATTTAAATATCTTGGACATTTCATCACCGACGACATTAGGGATGATATAGACATTGAGAGGGAGCGTAGGGCACTAGCAGTCAGAGGTAACATGTTGGCCCGTAGATTTGCTCGGTGTTCTGACCAAGTAAAAATTACTCTCTTCAAGGCCTACTGTCAGAGCTTTTACACGAGCAATCTTTGGGTCGACTACACCAAGAGATCGCTGGATGCCCTGCGCGTGCAATACAATAATGCTTTCAGGATGTTGTTGCGACTGCCCCGTTTCTGCAGCGCCTCGGAAATGTTTGCTGAGACCCACACAGACGGTTTTCACGCCATAATTCGCAAAAAAACCGCGTCGCTGCTTAGCAGAGTGCGGGGTAGTCGCAACTATATCCTGAGAGCTGTGGCGGAGAGCTATACTCCAAATATGAGGCATTTCATGCGGAGGTCGCTTAGGTAGGAAATTTATATGTTTAAGTTTAAATGTTTAAATTGTCTGGTCGTCCTCTGCATGGAGTGTAAATTATTGTAACTACCATAGTATATTTTATACTAGTAAAACTAACACTAGAATATAAGTTATTTTGTAATACTAACACTATATGGATCACTGTTGTCCGAATTAAATGATTTTTTTATTATTTTTTATTTAAGACGTTGCGTTTAAATACGATGTCTTTGGCAGTCGGGTGAGGAGTGCGAGGATCCACTCGTTAGAACGATTATACAACATGATCTATACGTAGACGATTTAATCACGGGCTCTAATTCTGAGAAAGATTTCTATGTGACTCACCTGTTGTTACAGAGCTACACGTGTTCAGCGACGCCTCCCAAAGAGCTTATTAAATTAAATTTCATTTATTTCAGAACCAGTCCATAAGAATACATATGAAAATTAAAAATATTATATACACACATTAAGAATTAATTAAAAGATTACAATTAGGAAAATCATCATACCAATCAAAAAATTAACAATACAAACCTTATAAATTACAATTTGGCACTAAACAAATAGACTTTTACGTGTCATCGTAGCCTAATTTAGATTTGAATCCGGAGTGCTCAACATGCAGCCTAGTCCAGTACCGCATTATTGGGCAATCCGGATCCAAATCCATCCTCCATGCGAACAGCTGAAGGTATCTGTTGGAACTGCCCCGTATGCGGCGCATCAGAGACACAACTCTTTTACGAATAATCGCACCAAACCCATCAATATTTGCGCCCGCAAACATACCTGACGCACTACAGTAGCGGGGCAGCTTCATCAGCGCCCTGAAAGCATTGTTGTAGAGAACACGCAGAGTGTCGTACGATTTTTTTGTATGCTTGACCCATAAGCTGCACGTGTAAAACGATTGACAAAATGCTCTAAACAACGTAGCTTTTACTTCCGTAGTACAGCGCGCGAACCTACGAGCCAGCATATTAGCTCTAACAGACAGAGCCCTGCGCTCCCTATCTATATCTATATCATCTACAAGCGTCTCGGTAACCCAGTGGCCCAGATACTTGAACTGCGAGACTCTTTTAAGGACACTGCCATTCAGCATCACCTGCGGGACAGTGTCATAAGTTTTAGAACCCGCTTTAAACACCATGAGCTCGCTTTTGATGACGTTATATCTAAGCCCGTGGGCCCCCACATACCGCTCGCAGATCGAAATCAGTTTTCGAAGGGCACTGATCGATGGACTCAGCAGCACCATGTCGTCCGCGTAACTGATATTGTTGACAAGAACACCATCAATCGAACAGCCCACACCGGCGCTACTGAGTTCACGGATCAGACGGTCAATGTACAAGTTGAAGAGGGTCGGCGACGTTAGCCCGCCTTGCCTTACACCACATTCCAACCCATACTCAACCGAAAGTGACCCCGACCACCGCACAAAATTGCTCTGGTTGCCATACCAATACTTCAGGAGACTTATGTACTCAGTAGGTAGATCCGTATCATCCGACAACTTTTGCCACAACGCGTCGTAAGCAACAAGATCAAAAGCTCTAGATAAATCTAAGAAGCAGGCATAGACAGGTGTGCTTCTGTCAGTGTAGTATCGGACGGTATGCTTGAGATTCAGTATAGCCATTTCTGTTGACAAACCAGGGCGAAAGCCAAACTGTGCATCATGAAGCTGTATGTGTTGTCTTAACTGAATATCAATAACACCGTCCAACACCTTAGCAATGACTGTCGCGAGTGATATAGGCCTGTAGCTACTTAATTTAGACGCGTCTCCTGTCTTACTCTTTATTATGGGGACAACTAAAGTTCTGATCATTGCCTCAGGAATGTATGAATGCCTTATGCAGAATGTAAACAGCATAGCGAGCACCCTCGGCAGATGAAAACCCGCATTCTGCAAATGTTCTATACTGAGCGAGTCATGGCCCGGGTACCCATTATGGCTGAATTATGGCTGATGAAGGAGGTATCGTGAACATCAACCTTTTGTGTTCCAAGTCAAAGGTGGCCCCAATCAAGGCCTGTACTATACCTCGTTTGGAACTGTGTGCCGCCTTAGTAGCGGTTCGACTCTGCAAGGCCGTTGTCGATGAGGTACCCAGTAGCACGTAAACTGTATTGGTGCGACTCCAGCGTCGTCCTTGCTTGGCTGCATACTAGCTTTAGAAGATTAAATACCTTCGTGGCTAACAGAACAGCGGAAATACTGGAATTGTCAGATGTTTATTGTTGGCGTTATGTACCTACCTCCGAGAATCCTGCTGATCACATCTCGCGCGGAGTTTATCCCGAAGAGCTTAAAGATCGTAGTCTGTGGTGGTCAGGGCCCGAATTTTTACTTCAAGGCGAATCTTCTTGGCCTACCTTACCAAATAAGCACGAGTTTGAAATTCCTGAAATGCAGTCAAACATTGTCGCTAAGATAGACAGTTCTTCAATCATTCCATTTCATAAATATAATGCATTAAAATATATAAAACAAGATTACGCATATGCATTAAGATATTTTTATAATTTACGTAATCCTAATTCTCGGCGTTTTGGTGACCTTAATTTAGAAGAATTACAAAATTCATTTCATCTTTTATGCCGTAAGGCTCAACAGGAATCTTTTCCTGTGGAGTACGATTTGTTAACTAAAGGAAAAACTATTAGTACAAAATCACTCATCATAGCGCTCACACCTTTCATAGACTCAAATGGGTTGATACGAGTAGGAGGCCGGCTGGATGCTCACACCATCTCACAAAACTAATCTTTGAGCGGGAGCTCTTACACAAACTACATGCTGTCCCACAGCTTCTCCTCGCTAGTGTCAGGCAATACGTGTGGCCTATCAATGGGCGGCAGCTCGCTAGGAGGACTGTGCGCAACTGCATCACAGAAAGGTACAGGGCAAGACTTTAACACCCTTAATGGGGAACTTGCCCTGCCAGCGTCTTACGGTGGATTTCCCGGTTCGTAGCGTTGGTGTAGATTTTGCCGGACCCTTTTATGTCTCAAATAGGAAGGGTCGTGGATCAAGGGTCACAAAATGCTATTTAAGCATTTTTGTTTGCTTAAGGTGCAAGTGCGTACACTTGGAAGTGGTAAGTGATCTTTCGAAGGACGCTTTCATTCTTACCCTGCGTAGGTTCATATCCCGTCGGGGTAAGCCTACTGAATTTTTTTGTGATAACGGCCATAATTTTGTGGCCGCTGCCAAAGAAATTGGCAACTTTTTAAAACATAACTGCCAGGCAATTACACATTATTCTAACGAAGAAGAAATAAAAATTTTGTTTTCACCTGCTTACGCTCCCCACTTTGGTGGTATCTGGGAGGCCGGGGTAAAATCGGCTAAACATCACATAAGACGTGTAATGGGCAACACGCATTTAAATTTTGAAGAGATATCCACGTTGTTCGCACAAGTGGAAGCCATATTAAATAGCCGCCCACTTTATCCCATGTCCACGTCTCCAAATGACCTCCTTTTCCTCACCCTAGGGCACTTCCTGCTTGGACGGCCGCTAACTGCACTGCCTTCACCGAGCCTAGAAAACTGCAAGTTCACTCAACTGAAGCGGTACCAACGACTTGAACAAATCCGGCAGCACTTTTGGAGGTCTGTCTGTTGAGCACGCCATTGAATTGTCCTGTGTTGAGCTTGATCAGCATGTCATAGTATGCGTATACAGACCTCCAAGTTACCAGAATCTACCTGTGTTTGATTCTGTAATGGAAGATGTGTTAAAGAAACTTAGTGCTAGTAGTAAGTCAATAATAATCTGCGGGGACTTTAATATTAATTTATTAGAAAATAACTCTGGTACAGTCAGATTATTAAGTCTTTTTATGTCATTTGATCTGTCTAATGTTTTTATTGAACCTACCCGAGTGACAGCTTCTTCTGCTACTTGTATAGATAATGTTTTTTGCAATTACTTAAAAGTGATTACTTACACAAACAAATAGTAAATAAGTTGCCATCTGATCACAGTGGACAAACAATAATGTTTTGCTCATATACGCCTTTACAAAAAACTCAAATAATGTTCAGGCAAATTACATGTAAAGATTTAGAGAAATTAAATGATTCTTTGGCCAGTCAATTATGTAAACAAAGTTTTAATAAGATAGGTGACCCAAATGAGTTCTACGCCGAGTTCTTTTCACTATTTAACACGCAATTTAATAAAACTTTTCCACTAAAGACTAAAAGTATTAATACAAAGTTTTTATTTAGTGATTGGGCCACTCCTGGCATTCGTAAAAGTAGAGAAAATCTATTTGAACTTTATGGCCTAAAGCAACATGTGACTCATACAAGCTTTCATCAGTATGTTGCAAGATATTCAAAATTATTTAAAAATGTGTGCAAAATAGCTAAAGCTCTATATATTAGTAATAAAATAAAATCAGCTGATGACAAAATAAAAACTATCTGGCAAATAATAAATAATGAAACAGGTAGGAAAAAACAGCGTAATATTGAATTTAATTTAGTGACTGCACGTGGCCCCATCAACTCAAATGTAGATATAGCTCAGGAATTTGAATACTTTTTTGTTAATGTTCCACTTAAAACTACTGAAGATTTAAATTCCTCACCCGCGCTTTCTGCTGCCTTACTTAAAAATAATGTAAAACCATGCCCTTTGGCGTTTAGGTTTCAGCATACAAACCCCCAAGCTGTTATAAAAGCTTTTAAAGATCTTAAAATTAAATCAACAGAAGATCTCTGGGGAATGTCTGTAAAAGTCTGTAGATCTCTCATCGAAACCCTTGCGCCCTATTTAGCTTTCATATTTAACACCAGTGTAGACCAAGGAGTCTTTCCGGATCTTATGAAACATAGTAAAGTGATCCCATTGTTCAAATCCGGTGATAGTAAAGAGCTCAATAATTATAGGCCCGTGTCAATTCTGCCAGTTCTCAGTAAGGTGTTTGAAAAGTTGATGCTCAATCAAATGTTACGTCACTTTAATAAAAACTCCATCTTGCATGAACATCAGTACGGTTTCACTAAAGGACGTTGTACCACTGACGCCGGTGTCACCCTAATAAAGAACATTTTTAGCGCCTGGGAGGAATCACAAGATGCCATTGGAATCTTTTGCGATCTCTCTAAGGCGTTCGATTGCGTAAACCATGAGACACTTCTTCTGAAACTAGAGCACTATGGGATTAGGAATGAAGCTCTTGATTTGCTAAGATCATACTTGAAAGACAGAAAGGTTAAAGTACAAATAAACGGCACAAACTCATTAGGGTCTGAAATATCAATGGGCGTTCCTCAAGGTTCGATATTGGGTCCATTCCTCTTTTTAGTCTACATTAATGATTTACCCCAGTTACTTCAAAATCAACCGAAGATGGTGTTGTTTGCAGATGACACTTCATTGATCTTTAAAATAGATCGAAGGTCACAAAATCTTGACGATCTTCAGGTCCAAGATTGGTTTACGGTAAATAATTTGGTACTAAATGAGAAAAAAACCAAATGCATTCGATTTAAATTACCTAATGTTAGAAGTAGCGAATGTGACATCATATTGAACGGAGAAAAACTGGAATTTAGTAATCAGACGGTTTTCCTAGGAATCACGCTAGACGAGAAGTTACAATGGGGACCCCATATAACATCTCTCGCGGGGCGACTAAGCTCGGCAGCGTATGCTGTTAGAAAGATAAGACAGTTAACAGACATTGAAACCGCGCGTTTGGTTTATTTTAGCTACTTCCACAGCATTATGTCATACGGCATTTTACTGTGGGGTCGAGCAGCGGACATTGAATCCATTTTTATTTTGCAAAAGAGAGCTGTCAGAGCCATTTACAATCTACGTCGCAGCGCATCTCTTAGGGAACTCAAACTCAAACTCAAACTCAAAGCATTTATTTCAAATAAACCAATTACAGGCACTTTTGAATTGTCAAGGTCGGTCGGTCAGAAAAATGAAGCTAGTTGCCCATTCCAAAGCGTAGTAGGTACCTATGGAGAAGAACGGGCAAGAAACTCCACGGACACTCTTTTAAATCAAATTATGTTTACAATAGATTGGTTACATCATTCATGTTGAAATTATGCATGTGAGAACGATGCAGAACGTTAAAAGCGTCCGTTATTTATATGAAAACAATTCGAAAATTAAATTTAATTAAAATACGCCGTGGCAGCTAAGAGATGACCAGTCTCAACTGACGGCGCCCGTTCACGAACATGACGCATGGATTAGCACCATTCAACTCAACCATTTTGAAGGGAGCTAAATGATCCAACACACGCGCCACCATCAGCGAAACATTAAAGTGAGCATGACATACTCTCAGCCGCCAGGACACATTCAAGTCAATGAAAGACGTACCCTGTAAATGGTAGCTTTAAAGCATGTACATAGTACTCACATATGGCATATAGCAATTATACAGTACTAAAAAAGTTGAGTTTATACAATGCAAAGATTCTTGTTTTTAATCTTCAGCAGCTCCAACAGTATTTTTAAATGCTAATCAATTAGTTGATGCGTCCTTGAAGAGCAGGACCAGCGATAAGCCAAGCATTTTTATCAGCAATGTAATCCCCTAACTTATAATATGCTCGGCTGCATAGTGTTATACAAGATTTAAATTTGGTTTCATTCAGTTGATGTATGTGGGGAGGTATTTTATTGTAACATCTTAAACAGTACCCCATGAAAGATGAGTCTACTTTAGCCAGCCTGAAACCTGGTTGAACTAATTGGTCCCTATTTCTAGTGATATAATTGTGTCTTTCACCTCTTTTACTAAAAATATGTAGATTTTTTCCTTACGTACATGATGTTTTCATAGATATATTGACAAGGTACCGTCATGATGTTAATATCTTTGAACAATTCCCTTAGAGAGTCGCGCCTGCGGAGGCCATATATGGCTCTGATGGCTCTTTTCTGCAGAATGAAAATGGACTCGATGTCTGCAGCCCGTCCCCATAGTAAAATACCGTACGACATAATACTATGAAAGTAACTAAAATAGACTAGTCTCGCGGTATCTACATCAGTAAATTGACGGATTTTTCTCACAGCATATGCTGCTGAACTTAGCCGTCCTGCAAGGGATGTTAAATGAGGACCCCATTGAAGCTTTGAATCGAGCGTGATCCCCAGGAAAACAGTTTTATCGACGAATTCTAGTTTCTCTTGATTCAATACTATCTCCCAATTAGTACTTTTGACATTTGGTAAAGAAAATCTTATGCACTTAGTTTTTTTCCCATTTAATACCAAATTATTAGCAGTGAACCAATTTTGGATCTGCAGTAAGGCGTTATTCACGTCGTCAAGATTTAATGCACGCCTATTAATTTTAAAAATTAACGAAGTGTCGTCAGCAAATAACACCATATGTGGTTGGGTTTTAAACAAATGAGGTAGATCATTAATATAAACTAAAAAGAGGAAAGGACCCAATATCGAGCCTTGTGGTACACCCATTTTTACTTTTAGACCGAGTGAATTGAATTGACTTGCTGTTGTCTATCATTCAAATAAGATTTTACTAAACTGAGCGCAAGTTTTCCAAGTCCGTAATGTTCAAGTTCCTGAACTATTTAGGAAGATTAATATAATGACTGTACCTTGCCAGTTCATTTATGAAAATATTATGTATGTTAGAAAAAATCTGCATCTATTTAATAAAATAAGTGATAGACATAATATTAACACTAGAAATAAAAATAAAATAGATCAACCATTTTTCAGACTATCTAAAGTACATAGATCTTTTATGGGGTACTGTGTTAAATGTTACAACAAAATACCTGGTGAAATATTGCAATTAAATGAAAGAAAGTTTAAAACTCATGTTAAAAAAACACTTTGTAATCAAGCATATTACAAATTAGAAGATTATATCCTTGATAAGAATGCTTGGAAACATGCTGGTCCTGCTCCATAGGACAATCTAGAGGCTAGACAAAATCATACTATTTGCTTATTGTATTGTATATTTGGTTATTTTTACTTTTCTCACACACTGTATTATTCCAAGTTAATATTTTAGGAAAATCATATATTTTTACAATTGTTTGTAAATATGTGAGCACAATGTACCTATCACGTGATTAATTTATATACCTTTGCTTTATTTTTAATGTTTTTGTACCAATAGTGGTATAGTATTTTTATTCTTGGTGCATCGTCTTCACATATAGAAATATAATTAATGTATACAAAATATTGTAAAACATTTTAAAAGAGTAACGGTGGAGTTTCTTGCCACTTCTTCTCCATACGAAACTACTTTTTGGAAGTGGCGCCTAGAATCAGTTCTATTTTTAATGTACATTTTGACGTTCAAAAGTGCCTTTCTAAGGGCCTATTTGAAATAAATGCTTTGACTTTGACTTTGACTTTGAGGAGATGGCAGAGGGAGTACCTGGCTGAGCTGCAGCAAAGATCAATGGCGCACCAATTGTACTCCACTGAAAGTTGGCGACCTAGTACTGCTTCAGGAAGACAACTTACCACCATTGTGCTGGCGTACGGGCCGAATCAGCAAACTCTTTCCGGGTCCTGAAGGAGTATGTCGAGTCGCAGATGTTCAAACAACACAGGGAAGTTACCGGAGGCCCTTCAAGCGACTCTGCCCTCTGCCTGCGACGGAGCATCTTATCGAGTGAGGGTTAACGGCGGGGATGATGTTGACGCCTGATGCTTTAGTTGTTGCTAACGGGATCAGATCAGGCGCTCAAAAGAGACGGTCGGTCGTCACAAAATAAATCGGCTAAGGAAAAACTTCTACCTGACTTTTTGAATAATTAATACCAAAAATTCTTATAGACGGACGAACATCGGTCCGCATATAATTTTATTGTTTTACATTTACACAGTTTTACAGTTTTTTCTACTAATAAAATACTAGAACGGGTAATGAACAGCAGACTTGTGAGCTATTTAGAAAACAATCGTCTTATCGCACCTGCGCAATTTGGGTTTCGCTCAGGCAAATTGCGGTCCATGAGTTAACAGACTATGTGGTTACAAACATGGATAGTGGGGATAAAAAAGTTATGGGCATATTTCTAGATCTTGCTAAGGCATTCGACACGGTTTCTGTCCCAATTCTTGAACATAAGATGGAAAGCCTGGGAATCAGAGGACTTCCATTGGACCTCTTTAAAGACTACTTGAGTGAGCGTACCCAGCGAGTAAAGATAGATGAATTCATCAGTGAGGAACAAATTATTAACTACGGCACGCCTCAAGGTAGTGTCCTCGGACCTTTACTATTCCTCATCTATATCAACGATCTGGGTGCGCTCATTATTCCCAATGGAAAAATCATTAGCTTTGCTGATGACACTGCCCTCTTGTTCAGCGCGAGCTCGTGGAAGGATGTCTATGAGCGTGCACAATTGGGCTTTAATATGGTATCCAACTGGTTACGCGACAATCTATTAACCCTTAATACAACCAAAACCAATTACATAGCATTCTCCATGAAAAACAATGGTTCCTCCCAAGCATTACATGATACGATTGTAGCCCACTCTTGCGCAAACCCACTCACCCGTAGTTGTAACTGCGAACCACTCACCAAGGCTGAGAATGTTAAATACCTGGGAATAATAATTGACAAAAACCTTAGGTTTCAAGATCACATAACCACTCTTAGTAATAGATTAAGGAAACTAATATATGTGTTCAAAACGCTGAGACCTGTAGTCGATAAAAATATTTTGAAATCAGTGTACTATACCCTTGCTCAATCTTTAATATGCTACTGCATCACATCTTGGGGCGGAGCTCCGAAAACTACCCTAATAGAAATTGAAAAAACTCAAAGAGCTATACTGAAAGTGTCGTCTTTTCGTTCGTATCGCTACCCCACTGAATTGTTATACAAAGAAACTGAAGTCCTGACAGTGCGTCAACTGTTTATATTGCACATTCTGTTGAAACAGCATACTATTTTGGTTTATAACCCAGCGCTGTCTAGAGGGAAAAGACGATTTGACCCAGTGGAGCGCCATCATTTACGTCACAAAACTATTTTTGCAAGGCGTTTCTTTTGCTATCTAGGTGGCTACTTATACAATAAAACTCATAAGGAGTTACACATTTATAATCTCACAAAATGTAAATGCAAAAACAGGCTAACAGACTGGCTCCAAAAATTTAACTATAATGATACTGAAATCATCCTAAAAACCTAAACCCTCACTCAATCACACACTCACACTCACACACACACACCCACACACTCACACTTTCACCAGTACTACACATCTACTAACATTCGTCTCGCATACTTAATCTAGATAATAATCAAATTAAACTTTATGCCGTATGATACATTTTGTCAGCGCGCTTAGTACATAATTTATAAAAAGAAAATGTAAAGGGGTGGGATCCTGGTGTCCTGAAACACAGGCCACGAGCCTAGCTTAGGCACCAGTCTCCTACAATATATATACTTACCTGAATTATGTATCTTTCTCGAATCTGACCAATGTAAAATAATTTATGTATATTGTGGTGAGAAAAATAAAGTTGATTGATTGATTGATTGATTATAAACATCCTATCCACACATCCATCCGATACATACATCACGCCTGTAATGCCTGAAGGGTTAGGCAGAGGTATACCTATAGTACACTCGCATTTCGAAAGTTAGGTGTGTGTAAGCCCCATGTAATATATTGCCATCATCCGGGCACAAATCCAGACTCCGGGATGCTACTGAGAAATTCAATAAAACATCCCATTAATTGGCAAGTAAGCATCTTTACAAGCAGATATTCAGTGCAGGACACATTATTGCATTATTTTATAATGGTAGTTTAAAACATGTTTTGACATATTTTTGTGATAAACACGATATGCTTTCTGATAAAATAAACACACGCACAGTTGTACCTAATAATTACATATTTGACACCTTTTGTGTACAACACAATATATCAGTTCTATTAATACGACGCGCCTGTACGACTAGATGTATGAAAGCAGATGAAGCAAAAAGCATAGAGCATAGTAATTAAATAGGCAAAAAGAGTATGTAAGTACCGTTCGTAGTATTGTGCGTTTTGTAGTTTCTGCCTACCCCCATGGGAAAAGCAGTGAGTTTATGTATGTTTGTATACGTTATTGTAGCTAGGTACGTGTGTTACGGGTTTTTTGTCGATTGTCTTGACTTTGTCAAGACATGACATAAACTGTCATGTCAATACATGTCGTATTACATCATGACAGTTTATGTCATTAGTGTTAAGCCAATTTATTGATGTAGGTATAGGTTTTTGTGGCTCGCATATTGAATGATTTCTTGTGGCGGTAAGACGACCGTTGGCTTTGTATCTGGATATCTGTTGTTACTGCTCTCCCGACCAACCCCGGCGCTCACGGACTTTATCTTTTTATTTCAATTTACCTTGGGTACTCGATATACAACAGATTTTACCCTATTTCTAATGAAGAACTGACGCTGCACTAACTGTGTGTAAATAGCAACGCTTCGCTTAAGGAGCCATTTGATTAGGGCACCACAGGCAAGTCCGCTTAAGCAGACGACAACCTTACAGGTTGACCTGCGAGATGCAATTCCAAAAAAAAAAATAAGGAGCCATTTGTTAGATTCTCATAAAATCAATCTGATAAAATACAGTGGATGACTCCACGATTGGAGACTTTTAACATTTTCAGTAACGGCTTCAACATATCGTAGAAGGGTGTATTTATTTATACTTATTAAGGTTTTTTTAGGTCACTGCGTCTTTCTATTTGCCACCCACGTTAGCCACGAGCTTACAGAGCGCAATCTCCAGTACATGGGTGGCCAAATAACGTCAACGACGACAGTCAACAACAATAAGAAAGTATCATTGTTCCAAGATAATGTTTAACTAAATAGTAATATCAGCCTATGCTTGTCCCACTGCAGGGCAAAGGCCTCTTCTCACACAGAGAAGGCACGAGCATTGATCACCACCCTTATTCATATATTACATTCTAGCAAACTAATTAAAATAATAGTCATCATCATCATTCTGCCAAAAAAGTCCACGGCTAGACATAGGTAGGCCCCTCGCGGGAATTTGCGGTATGCGAGAATACCAGGACCGGTCTATGTGGTACCTATAGATTAAAGTACACACATACTTAAAAAAAATTAATAGTTAATTATAAATAATAATACCAGCCTATTATTGTCCCACCCACTGCAAGGCTACTCGTACAGAGAAGGCACGATTATTGCACGCTTGCTTAAGACAAGTTGGCGATTCAGATAAATATTAACTATAAGTCCAGTACCCTAATTGCGTAATACAAAACCAATCGGAATCTGAATCGTTTTGAAACAGATTGCTAATCCATTGCTTCATAAGTTCGATAAAAATCTGCTCAACAATGCACAAAACGCAATGAATGTTGTTGAACTGTCAAAATCAAACGGATTAATCGTAATCGTTTACGGCGGGACGGTGAGGACATGCTTGGGACGGCGGACATGACTGATGGAGGAGGGAATATAGCTAGCTGCCTTGACAACCAGAGGGTTGCGGTGATTCGCGGCGGTCTCGAAGAAACGCTTTGAAATGCGTTTCATGAACTGGCGGATAGTGGGAATCTTGAGGTCAACGTGAAGGATCTCGTTGCGAACGTACCAGGGGGAGCCTGTAATCCTACGGAGGAACTTGTTCTGGAGGGTCTGCATTCTATTGAAGCGAACGGGCTTGGCGTGTGCAAAGACTGCACTGGCATATGTCATGATCGGGCGGATGCACGCTGCGTAGATACGCATTTTGCACTTTAGTGACAATTTGCTACGTGCATTTAGGACAAAGTGAAGTCTACCTAGAGCGAAGGCGGCGCGCGAACGAGCCGCCTTAATGTGCTCTGAAAAAGAGAGGTGCTCATCGAGCACTACACCCAGATATTTGGCTCGCTTCTCCCAAGGGATCGGCTTGCCGAACATGGTGATCGGTCGAGGGGGGCAGGGATTGCGACGCGGCTTTGAGAAAAGAACCGCTTGACTTTTGTCGGGATTGACTTCGATTCGCCATTTTCTAAACCAAGCGCCAAGCTTGTTCACTTGGGTTTGGAGAATGCGAGCTATCGAATTTTCATCACGGCCGGTGTAGTAGATGGCCGTGTCGTCTGCGAACAGGGCCAACTGCGCCTTACTGCACTTGGGCATATCGCTAGTGAATAGCGTGAAAGCTAGAGGAGAGATCACAGAGCCCTGAGGGACTCCTGCGCGAATAGGGTGGGGGGAGGATAGCGCTCCTTCGATGCGATAACGGAAGGTGCGGTTCGACAAAAAGTCCCGTAAGATGAGCACGAGACGATCTGGCACACCGAGTTGGTACAGCTTATATAATAAGCCGTTGTGCCAGACTTTGTCGAACGCTTTCGCTATGTCGAAGAAGACAGCACCGGTCATCAAACCTCGTTGGAAACCGAAGTTGATGTGTTCGACTATACGGTGGACCTGTTGTACGCACGAGTGTTGGGTTCTAAAACCAAACTGTTCGTTGGGGATAAGGCCCTTTGTCTCGGCGTAGTCTCTGAGACGCTTATAAATAAGCCTCTCATAGATTTTGCCGAGGACATTGAGCAGACTGATGGGGCGGTAACTAGTAGGCTCCGACTTTGGCTTGCCGAGCTTCGGGATACCGATGACGGTGGCTTCTTTGAATGCCTGTGGGAAGATGTTATTGCTCAGAGCACCATTGAAGATGGTGGTCAGTAGCATTATCAGGTGGGCAGGGAAAAGTTGGAATATCCTATTGGTGATTCCATCTGAGCCTGGGGCTTTGCGAGCCTTAAGACCTTTGATGAGGTCGTGCACTTCGTCTGGCGTGACGGGGGGCAGTGGATACTCTGGGTCTTCGACGGGAGGAGGGAGGCTCTATGTTCGATTTCAGCGTCGACCTCAGAGAGGTGAGCTTGGTCTACTGGTTGAGAGCTAGGCGAGCATTGGGCTTCTAGACTGTCGGCTAGAAGCTCAGCCTTGTCGACATCATCGAAGGCGATGGTCTTGTTGGGACGGATCAGGGGGGCATGGAGACTATTTCTCCGGATCTAAGCTTCCTCTGAAGTTGCCAGAAGGCTAGGTGGGTGGGCTCTAGTTCGCTCAGCATCTTGTCCCAGCCGGCGGTACGCAGCTCCTCTATGCGTGTTCTTACAGTACGCTGTAAGTAACGCTTATGGGCTTTGTTCGCGTCGCAGGGGAAGTTGCTGTAGGCACGGACAGCCGCGTTCTTCTCATTCAACAGTTCGCGTACATCGTCTGGCAATTTCCCTTGAACAATCGTTCAGGACTGATTGTACGTGAGCTGTAAATGAGTCAATCGCGGCCGTCGTGTCAGCGATAGAGTCAAAATGATCGGGGGATGGGTCTATATTTTTTTTTTTTTTTTTTGTTGCTGGCATCTCGTAGTTGACCTTGAGAGGTCGTGACTAATTAACCGGACTATCCTGTGGCTGCCTTAAGCGGACTCAAAGCCTCCAGCCAGGGGCGTAAAACTACTTATATTATTAAGCGAACGCTCGCTAAGGGCACCCCCTGTGGGGTACGGACCTCGGCTTAGGGCGTCGCTGACGGGAGGACAGCAAGATGGGACAGGCTGGATCAAGTTTAGTTGATTATTATTAATCGGGGAATTTAAAGCTACAGGCTCAGCTACGGCGCGGGCTGGCACTTCGTCGAGCAAGGGTCGGGGGGGGATGGGTCTATAGTTGTTGGCGTCGCTTATATAGATAGTGCAATTCACGAAGACGCGCCCCACCAATTTTTGGTTGCGGGGATCGCGGGGTGCGGGGAGTTTGCTCCGAGCGTCAGTCGTCGCGAACCGTCAGCGGTTCGATGCACACAAGTAGTACACCCTATGTTGCAAAAATCCAGACTTGGCACGAAAGTTGCTCTACTTTATATTTTTGTTTAATGTCGAGAAAATCTCAGCGTGTTGTACTTAAAAAGCCAGGTATGTAAAAGATTGTTTAGAAGTTCGTAGTTACTAAAACACATGACAAAAGCAAAGGAAAGTAATTTAATTTTGAAAATAGCAAATTTTACTAAAAAGAAGACTTCATTTCATCTTTAAAAATAAGTAAAACTATTGAATGTTTTTTATTTTATTTTAGGCAAGAGAAATTATTTCTAAAGTTTATGATTTTATGAAAAAAGAAGCAAGTAAAAATTATGCAGAAAAACTCACTGATGCGCGATGGAGAACCGCGCAGGCTTTTGGAGTATCTGAAAGCACAGTGACTAGAATTCTACGCGAAAGAAAGGAATATACTAATACAATGAAGCAAAATACAGTACCTGCTATGGAATCGAATATAACCATGGAGACGGATGCGTTAGTTCCTGTAGTCCCAAGTGCGGAGCGTACAACAGAGCCGACTATGGAAGCGGATATTGAGTCTAAAAATTAAGCGAGTACGTCGCATTCGAATCTAGTAGGCAGAAGTGCTTCTATTTTTACATCACCTATGAAGAAGAGAGGGGTGTGAAGAAGGGAAGGAAAGACCACGAAAAATTAATTTAGACGAATTTGATATTGGTGTAGTCCGAAGAACTATCCTAAACTATCATAGAGAACATAGGCAATTTCCAACATTATCACGACTTAATATTGTTTTGAAAGACCGTATACAATTTGACGGATGTATTGCAACCCTAAGAACATTGTTACTTAAACTGGGTTATAAATGGAGAAAAGCTGAAAATAACAGCAAGGTGCTAACCGAAAAACATGATATTCAAATGTTAAGATTGAAATATTTAAAACAGGTAAAGTCTTTTCGTAATGCAGGTAGACCTATAGTCTACACAGATGAATCATATATTCATACCAACCACGTGCAAAAAAAATCCTGGGCCGAAAAATGTTCTAAAACAGCAATAAAACAAAATATAACAAAAGGAGTGCGCATAATTATAGTACATGGCGGAAGTGCAGAGGTTTTCGTACCAAACGCGTTGTTGACATACATAGCAGAGATCAAATCCGGAGACTACCACGATAACATGAACACAGAAAATGACTTAAAGTGGCTAAAGGAGAAACTAATACCAAATCTCCCAAATGATGCCGCGGTAGTCTTGGATAATGCAGCCTATCACAATACTAGTTCGGAAAAAATACCAACATCCAACTCCAACAAATTAGACATGAAGACTTGGCTGAATGCAAAAAATATCCATTTTGAACCAAGCTACAAAAAACCTGAACTTTATGACCTTATATTAAAAAACAAAGAAAACTTCCGCAGGTACAAAGTTGACGAATTATTGAAAGAACATGGATTCACAGTGCTTTGCCTGCCTCCTTATCATCCAGATTTAAACCCAATCGAAAACATTTGGGGTATTGTAAAAAACTACGTTGCTAGCCGCAATATCAATGAAAATTACACTTCGATTATGCCCATTTTAAATGAATCATTTGATCGAGTAAATAAAGATGTCTGGTTCAATACTTGTCAGCACGTGGAAAAAATAGAAGACAAATACATGAGACACTGTGATCTTGATTTTAGTTTTATTATATATGACGGTGATACATCAGACTCTGAATCAGATATTTCTGAAACGAGTGAATGACGATTTTCATTTCTCAATAAAGTTCAATAAAACTTTTTCACGTATTTCATTTATGTCTAAAATTACCCCCTATTATAGAAATGGTAATATTATCATATAGTAGCTAATAATCACATAAAATATCCACACCTAAAAATAAAAATAAACATAACCCTTTCCTTGCAGTCGGGTAAAAAATATAAAATTAAAGTAGAGCATCTTTCACTTTGACCATGACGCTCTCTCCTGATTAGTCTTTTCATTGTAGCGTGCGTGTGCACTCATAGGTAATTAGTGTGTACTGATAACATTCAAACATTGACGGAAGCTTGCACACATATACTATAAACGTTTAGGAGGAATAGTGGGGCGCGTCTTCGTGGATTGCACTATAAAAAACACCAGTTTTACTTTTCACGATGGGTACCACTACGGTCTGCATCATAGCTAGATAAGAATGTTCTACACATAAGTAGTAAAACATAGACAGAACCCTTGGAAGATGGACGCCAGCATTTTTAAGATGCTCGATACTCAAGTAATCGTGGCCAGGAGACATGCCTCGGGTCATGATCGTGACAACCTTTCTAACATCTTTGGCCGTAAACCTTACACTGAGGTCCTGCCCTCGAGTCACACCTTCATGTCACGACCGTGATGGTTCCAATCAGCTATGTTTTTTGGATCAGTAATGCCACCAACATTCACAGGCAAGCCCAGCCTTCTGTTTACTTTATTAGTAGATTTCCGAAAATCCGAATGTCATGTTTGGCGTGATGCGTTGCCAGAATGTCCATTTTAAGTTGCTCATTGTTATTTTGACACCATTTTAACCGGCTTTTAAAGATTTGAGCGAATTTTACGACACCTCCCCTTCGTACATTTTGAATGACAACGTTTTGAAGCATCATGCCTACGCAACGCCTGCGGCGCGCATTCACCTTATGCTGTGTGAATGTGAAGAAAATTGTCTTTTATCTAATAGGTTCAAAATCACAATCGTTTATTAAAATTAGGCTGAGGATCAACACTTTTCGAACGTCAACATTACATAAGACAGTCCCCCAAAACGCCCGCCCTTCACCACTTCCTAGTGCTTTAGCTGGGAAGTAGAAGTGGCGCACAAACTCCCCAGCAGCACAGCTGTCTGTTTAGTTAAAAAAAGCTTGACTTGTAGCGCCAGTGTGAAAGGTGTTGCGGCACGATAATGTCGCAGAACGCAGTGGTGTCGCGCCGGTATGAACGAGCCTGAATGCACCAGCACAAATGCTTGATAATATTTTCATAGACGACTAAATGTAATTGTTAGTACAGTCAAGAGCACGTCAAGCTTGACTGTTTGGACTAGCTCTGTTTTGTATGGCACGCTGTATAAATCAGAGCTTAACTTAAGCTAGTAGTGTGTCGTTTGACATGCTTTTGGCTTTACTAATGAGTTAATCGGTATATTAATTAACACACTGTTATTTTACTCAATGATTTTCAGTTTGAGAGTCAAGTATTTTTTTAAAGAATCGTCATTCGTTAACGTGAAATATGTTTTTTTGTTTGTGGAAAAAATGATTCTTGTTTAAAAATAAATTCATTTTAGCATAAAACAATTTTTTATTGTAAATAAACCCAATAGTTTTTGCAGCAAATTTTTTGGGTCCGAATAAACAAATTGACACGTATCCCATGACTGTTGTAGGGTGGGGACGGGGTTCATACAAAATCCCCCATGGTCCTTTAAAATTTACTTAAATCAACTTTGAGTCAAGTTTTGGAAACAACCTCAACTATTTTTCGGTACATTTATGCGGATACAATATATATACAAAATCTTACTCAGTATTTAAAAAAGATCGTCACTTTTAGATTTTTTAAACAACCTCTCACAGAGGATTTAGTGGGTGTCTAAGTTAGTACGGAAAACTGGAAAAAAATAACGCACTTTTTCGAACGAACTCGAAACTCGGTACTAATACTTTATACAAAAATAAAAATTATGTGTTGAGGGTTTTTCAAAAATCTACTTCTAACGGGGATATTTGTACCTACCTAATACGTGGGACACTCAGAAAGTTTCGCGAAAATAAATGTTCTAAATATTTTATATTATGTCTTTTCAAAGTACTCTCAACTGTTTAAAATGTTACAATAAATCACCTCCCCACATCCATGACTGAATTAAAACAAATTTAAATCTTGTATAAAACGCACACCATGCAGCCGGGCATATTATACGAGCAAGTTGGGGGATTACATCGCTGATAAAAATGCTTGGCTAATCGCTGGCCCTGCTCCGCAAGGACGCATCAACTAATTGATTAGCATTTGAAAATACTGTTAGAGATTCTGAAGATTAAAAAAAACTGTCTTTGCATTTTAGAAACTCAATCCTTAGTATTGCCTTATGTTACTTAAGCCTTATGTGAGTACTATATACATAATATAAAGCTACCATTTAGTGGGTACGTCTTTCATTGACTTGAATGTGCCCTGGCGGCCGAGAGCATGTCCTGTTCAGTCTAATGTTTCGCTGATTGTGGCGCGTGCACAGAGCATCATTATAAGAGCATCATTATAATACTACCAGTATTATAATGATGCTCTTATAATGAGTAGAGTGCCATCTCAAGGGATTTTTATGCCAACCTGTCACAAGTAGCGCCACCTGGATTTCATGTTCCATAACTAACCATACTATTATCCTTTTATATATATATTAGGTACTTGTAGTCTATACTATTTTCATTTCATTGCTTTTGCATATGTTTTCCGTGGTTGTAGATTGATTCATGTAAAACCATGTTTGGTAGCTTGAAATTAATTTTACAGTAGTTTGTAAATAAAAACTGCTCCACATTAAATGTAATCAATGTACAAGCATGGAAAATGTGCACATTTATTATTTTAGATAGTTTGTAAAGGTTAATTTAGTTTTTAATGAAACAAAGTTGCTGTAGAATATTCACGTTTGCAAATTACAAAACGTATCGGCAATTTTTTGCATTCTTTTGACAGTTTAGAATTTTGACATTTGGATTTTTTTATAGCAATCGATTAAATGAATCGAAAAACTCAAAAAGATGCATCTGCCCGTAATTTTAATTTAAGTCTTACATTTATCTTAATAATTACAAATAAACTTATTGAAAATAAATAAAAAATCAAAATAGCAATTTTAAACAACAAGTATAAGTCGTTTTGTGGAGACCTCTATTGAGTGATTTGTGAATTATTTGCCTTAAATTTACAGAACCAGATTACTTTTTTAGGTGCGCCATCGCACCTAAAAAAGTTGCTGTGTACGTAAAGGCAACTTTACTCCCCCGGCGCGTGTGTTGGATCATTAACCCTTAAATGCATAGCGTATCAAAAATGAAACACTAATTTCAAACCCTACTGCCAGCTTCAAATTTTACTTACGTCAAATTTAGCCATATGTTTTGAAGTTTCCTTATCCTGTGATTGTTTAAATTTTTGAGTGACGATAAAAATAAGTTTGAGTGAAGTTTTCTCTTTACAGAAAATATATTGTATTGGTGAGTAGTAATATTTCGTGTTTTTATTTGTTTATTTATTTTTATCCTTATTCTAATACATTTTTAAATATTTTTATAAAACAACTTTTAAAAAAAAACATTTAAAAATATAAAAAATAGTGGTCCGCCGGTAGCGGGAGCAGGGTCCAAGCTACTGGTGGTTAGGGCTCCAGAGACAGGAACCTCCTCACAATGCGAGCCGTATCGAGGAGTACTGCCTTCTGAATCAGGCCCTTGATCCAACCGCCTAACGAAAGCTTCGAGAGATGTTGGTCGAGGCTTTTTGCCATCAGGCCATTGGCCGATACGACAATCGGCACAATGACAGCCGAGCTCACATTCCACATGTCAACAACCTCGTGTGCTAAGTCGAGATATTTAATTTGTTTCTCTTTCTCAGCTTTCACGAGGTTCTCGTCATGTGGAATGGTAACATCGATAATCATTGTGCGGCGCGCTAATCGATCTATCACTACTATGTCAGGCTTATTAGCGATAATAGTCCTGTCAGTAATGATAGACCGATCCCAGTACAACGTGACAAGGTCATTTTCGAGAACGGTGTCGGGTACATACTTGTAATACGGTACCTCAGAATCCACAAGTTTGTATTGCAAAGCAAGTTGCTGGTGAATAATCCTGGCTACTTGGTTATGCCTGTGCAAGTACTCGCCGTTAGCCAGACGAGAGCAACCAGAGATAATATGTCTGATGGACTCACCTGGACGGTGGCATGCCCGACACACGTCAACCGTCCCGTCCTTCATAATATGTCTCCGGTAGTTATTCGTCAAGATAACTTCGTCCATAATTGCACAGACGAAACCTTCAGTTTCCCCGAAAAGGTCACCAAAACGTAGCCAGGATACGGACGCTAGGAAATCTACACCAGGCTCATGAAGAGCCCGATAGAAGCGCCCGTGAAGCTCCTTGCTTTGCCATACCGCCTTACGGTCATCGGTAGTAAGTACTACAGGTTTGTGCCAGTTCTCTTTAGCCATGGAGAGCGGGGTAAGCCCCTTGTCCACTGCGACCACATCACGGTGCATACCCAATTCGGCTTTTAAAAAATATTCCCTGAGACTGCACACCTCGCGGTTGTGGAGGGTTTTCGCATTTAAAAAGCCTCGACCCCCGCACTTTCGCGGGATGTACAGTCTCATCACCGATGATCGTGGGTGATGCATCCGTTTTGCGGTCAGAAGTGTACGGATCCGCCTATCCAGGGCGTCAAGTTCGGTTTGAGTCCATTTGAGTATGCCGAAAGAGTACATCAAAATCGGCATGACCCAACCGTTGAAGGCGCGCACCTTGTTTCCGCCCGAAAGAAGACTAATTAATACCTTCTTCAGGCGGCCAAAGAAGCGCTCCTTCAACGATTGCTTCATGTTAATAACGTTGATGCCTAACGCTTCCGACATACCCAAATATTTGTAGCTTTCGGATGAAGAGAGGGATCTAAGGTGTATGGAATCCGAAAGTTGAATACCTTCGGATTCCATAATCTCACCTCGCTTAACATGCATGATTGCACATTTGTCCACACCAAATTCCATCCTGATGGCGCTACTGAATGTTTCAGTTACCTTTAGTAACTCCATCAGTTGCAATTTGTTGGGGGCAAAGATTTTCAAGTCATCCATGAAAAGAAGGTGAGATATGACCTGACCACCTCTCTTCAACCGATAGCCTAGACCTGAATCCTCCAGCAGTGTGCTTAGAGGATTCAGAGCTAAGCAGAACCAAAGTGGACTCAAACTGTCGCCCTGAAATATTCCCCGTTTAATCCAGACAGGCTCGTCATTCCCCTGGATCTGTTGACACCCCGGATAGCGAAGGACCGTCCTCCATTGCCCCATACAGGACTTAAGGAAGGTGCGTAGAGTTGCATCTATCTTGTATAACTCCAGCACCCTCACAAGCCATGTATGTGGCACCGAGTCGTAGGCCTTCTTATAATCTATCCAGCATGTCGACAGATCCTTGCGGGAGCGACGAACCTGTTGGCTAATGGCCATTTCGATGAGGAGTAGCTCCTTAGTACCTCGGGACCCGTTCCTACATCCATTTTGAGAGGCAGACATAATCGAGTTACTGTCAATGTGTGTATTAATTTTCGCTCTCAAAATGGATGTAAGAAGTTTATAGATCGTCGACAAACACGTGATCGGTCTATAATTCTTGGGTTCCGTGGGACTACCTGACTTATGGAGCAGGTGGGTAACGCCTGTTGATAGAAACTGCGGTAGCGACCCAGACTCTAAGGCTGACTGGAACTGAGATGCCAGGCTAGTGTGCGATTTGTTTATTTTATTATTATGCTTGAATTTGGCTGTTTTCGTCTAAAAATTCATGTGTATCAAAAATGATACAGTATGCAGTAACGACACATGAGAGAGGTTGTGCGGCACCCAGCGTGAAGACTTCCCGATGTGTAGCATTTCGTGAAGACTTCCCGATCCAACCTGCAATATGCGCTGAATCTCTTGATACGTATTCGCATATTGTCTTGGATTAAAATTTTCACTGTTAGCACGTTTTCTTCCGTAACAGCCGTCAAAGGGCGACCACTTCTTTCTTCATTCTTCAAAGTTAGTTAGTTAATTCGTTATACCAATGATTCACGGTTGCCTTAGAAGGGCCTTCATCCATGAATGCCATATTTTGAAGTCTGTCGTTCGATTCGGTTCCGGTTTTGAAATTGGAACGTACCTATTTTTATTTAATTTAACTTACAAATAATCACTTTTTCAAAATAGTCTCTCATACATAAAACTTTTTTTTGCAATACTTTCTGAGTGGCCTGGTTTGGTTATAGGGGTGGATTTTACTGCTTGCTTCAACTAACTCCAAAATAGGGACCTATACGTAATTAATGGAAACGCACCAAACGCTTTTTTTAAACAAGCTCTGGTGAAAAGGAAAAACAAAAATATTATTCCGTTGATCTATAAACTTAAAAAAATGCAATAGGTACCTTTGGTATTGTAAATTTTTGCGATCTTAAATTTTTTTTGGTTGATAATTTGTATAAAAAAAATAAGAGTAAATATCATAAACGTTTGTTTCCGAAAACTAACTTTCAAAGGAAATTTTAACCCCAAAATTCACGCGGACGTCGTCGGCGGCAAAGTGCTTGTTTATTTAAAAACAATGTGAAAATACTAGGTACATAAATTGATAGCCAAATTCGTAGAAAAAAGTTAAAATTGATAAATAACCTTGCTCAAAAAAGTTACATGAATACTCGCATGGGCCCATGGGCAATGGGATCACAGCTCAAGATAGCAGCTACGCGTCCTGCAGCTGCAGCAGGCTAATCGGTGCTAAACTACCTATATTATGTGAGACGTGTTGTGGAGCTAGGAGCGCCCCATGAATTTAAAGAAAAAAAAATGGGGGGTCAACGACCGCTGGTAGTGTTCAAATCTAATCATTTATTGGTTTGCAAACAAGCGTATTTAGAACATTATGGACACACACTACAAAAATGTCAAATGTCACGACAAGGTTACAGAAATTGCAATAAAAACTTAATGTCAAATTGAATAATAGCATGTCAATCAGTCAGTGATTCATCAAATTTGCAATAACTTTTTTCAATTATTATTTTGTTTAGTGCCATTTGAATACGGTCATAGTTTTAACCTCTGACGTACGCTCGATCCCCGTTGGTTCCAGTAATTCGATAATAAATAATTAAGTAGGTACTTTATTATAAATGCGTGGGTGGGGCAATGCCAAAAAAACTTTTAAAGTGTTTTGCATTATTGCGGTTTATTACTTGAAGTATGAGTTGAGTATCTGAATTCTTTTGTTTTATCGTATTTTGATAGGTAGCCATCACGTCTGTGAAGTTTACACACAAAAAAACTGATTTCGAATTGATATTTCAAGTGACTACACCACTCTAACTGCGGTCAATGTACCCCTACCACAAAAAACGATAAATTAATTTCTTTTTTGTTTTATCATGTTATCGATACCCATCAAGTCTGCAGAGTTTCGCTAGCTAATTTAATTGAACCCTGTTTAGTAATATCATGTAGATGATTTGGACAACTACTGGCAGGATATGCAGATATGACGCTAAGGTCCGCCAAATTCTCCAATGACTGAATAATACTCATGTGTAGTTGGCGTGGCCCGTGCGTGATGTGTGTAATTGTGTATTATATAATGTATATGTAGGTAGGAGAGCGAGGGTGGCACGCGGCGCAGGGAGGCCCGGGGCGGCGGCGCGGCACGCCGGCGCAGCGTGCTCCTCGACTCTCGACACTCGAGGGCTCGAGTGTTGCCGCTTAGGTAAAAAATTGTAGATAAACTGGCATCAGAAAGTCACCAGCTAAATGTCGCTATTGTTTTACAAGCATGAATAAAAGACGATTAATATTGAAGTGTTTATCACTTTGAGGGACAGGTTAGAACAAACTATAATCAAAATTAAATAAACTGCAACATTTCGTCATCTAATACTTCATCCTTATCACGAATACTGGCAGAAGCAGTCCTGGAAGTTGATGGTCCTGTTCTGTACAGTTTTTTTATTTGATATTTTTGACATGAAATCACCAAGAACAAAACTAACAAACACTACAGAGTTACTTGTTGTCAAATGTTGAAACAATGAAGCGAACTGAAGCCAAGTAATTATTTGGTAGGTGGATCAAGTACCCTGTGTAAAACGAGAAAACATTAACTAACATTTCTAATGTTAAAAAGAAACGGAACGGTGTTTGGTAACACGACGGATGGACTTCACTGCTAGGGTAGGTAATCCCCAAATTATCACATTCGATTATTAGTGTTTCCAAAATGGATAACGGTTGAATAAAGAACAAGTAACGTTTGAGTTTGAGCCCGCATTAGTTCTGCTGTACCTTAAATCCTCTAAACACTCTGCTGAAGGATTCAGGTCTAGGCTATCGGCTAAGAAGAGGTGGTCAGGTCATATCTCACCTCCTGTACATGGATGATATCTTTGCCCCCAACAAATTGCAACTAATGGAGCTAGTGAAAGTAACTTAAACTTTCAGTAAAACCATCTGGATGCAATTAGTTGTGGACAAATGTGCAGTCATGCAAAGCGAAGTGAGATTATGGAATCTGAGGGAATTCAACTTTAAGATTCCATACACCTTAGATCCCTCTCCTCCTCCGAAAGCTATAAGCTATGGGTATGTCAGAAGCGATAAGCATCAAGTTACTGACACGAAGCAATCGTTGAAGGAGCGCTTCTTCTTCGCCTGAAGAAAGTATTTAATAGTCTTCCATAAGGCGGTAACAAGGCACCGAGATGTGGTCGCAGTGGATAAGGGTCTCACCCCGCTCTCCTTAGCGAAAGATAACTGGCGCAAACCTGCAGTAGGTACTAGATATCTGTCGGGCATGCCACCATCCCGGTGAATCTATCCGACAAATTGTATCCGATTGCTCGCGTCTTGCTAACGGCGAGTACTTGCACAGACACAATCTAGTGGCTAGGATTATCCACCAGCAACTTGCCTTGCAGTACAGCCTTGTGGAATCAGAAGTGCCGTACTACAGGAATGTGCCCGACCCAGTTCTCGAGAACGATCATGTCACATTGTGGGATCGATCTATCATCACTGACAGGACTATTGTTGCCAATAAGCCTTATATTATGGTGATAGTTCGACGAGAGCGCCGTGCAATGATTGTTGATATCACTGTGCCTCATGACGAGAATCTTATGACAGCTGAAAAAGATAAAAAAAATCAAGTATCTTGACTGAGCACACGAGGTTGTCGACGTGTGGAGCGTGGACTCTGCAATCATTGTACCGACAGTAGTGACTCGACCAACACCTGAGGAGGCTCTCGTTGGGCAGCTGGATCAAGGGTTTGATTCAGAAAGCGGTACTCCTGGATGCGGCTAGCATTGTCAGGAGGTTCCTCTCTCTGCAGCCCTGACCGCCGGTAGCTTGGACCCTGTTCCCGATACCGGTGGGCTACTATTTTTATATTTGTTATGTATTTTTAAATGTTGTTTTATGAAAATATTTAAAAAGTATAAAACATGGTTTAAAAATAATAAAAATAAAATGATGGTAAAATACAAAATAACAAGAGCATACATGTTTCTTCTTAACATTTATAAGCGTACAAATTTTCACAAGCATATTTATCATTTATTGTCAAAGAAGTCTTTGAAAAACTATGAATATACAACTATTCTTCAATTTATTTTTAAATTTCCTCTCTCCTAATGTCTTATAATGTGTGGATAACGTTGTAAGTAGTGTATTTGTTACCTCTATTATTAAGTTCTAACCTATGTTTACACTGCTGTTTGTTGTCCATACGTAAGTAAATAAATAAATAAATAAAACAGCAACACCGCTCGAGGCCCGACCGACGGACGGCCGCGTTCTGCCATTGGCCGCATGCACGTGGCCTGATCTCGCACCATGGCAACGCGCCCCGTCCCGCGCTCCCCGCACACACCGCAATTAGATATCGCGCATTCGCGCTAGCGGCGCTAGCACTAGTAGTCGCCTCAGCGCACTTCGCATTCACAGTCGCGCTAAAAACGAAGACGTGCCGGACGTCCGCAGATCGCGCGCCGGTCGATACTCGCGAACCCATATTATTACGACGAACGTTCACGTTACAAATTACGGAAAGTGATAGAGTTTAGTGTTTTGTTATTATATTTCTCACGGGATCAATGCTCGCTGTAAAGGATTGAAATCAGGAAAAAATACATTATTGTACCTACTACGATAAGTCACGACTACGAGATTGTTCGTCTGCTGTCACAAATTCGGATTAGTTATACACTGTAAGTAGCAAATTCTATTAAAAAGAAAACCGGAAATTCCTGACTAACATTACATACATACATAAACCCACGCCTTCTTCCCATGGGGGTAGGCAGAAACCACAGAACGCCACCTGCTACGATCCTTACATACTCCTGCCTCGTTTACGTTCATACATCTGGTCATGCACGAGCGCCGGTTGCGAGTACTACGCACCACCTGAATAATATGATGCCACCTATTTCCTTTCTATATTACCTTACCCAGCATTCACCCACGTGAGCTTCAGTAGGTTGAAACTTGGAACATGCTGAAATATATTAACTAATTATTTTCAGTGTTAGGTATAAAAACATACAATATAAGTGCTTCCAACATTTTATTCCTCAATCCTCTACCCCTCGTTTTCCTTACTATACCTACTTTATTTGCGCAAAAAGCGTTCTGCGTCAAATAAGTGCGCGTAGAGGTATAGGTACCCAGGTACACCTACCTATTTTTTCAAATAAGCCTCAGCAGACACTATCCTTGACCACATACGTACGGGGGCTACTGGTGAGTGTAATACGGCTCGGATACTCAGTCGGTGCTTCTATTGATTAGGGCAGTAGTCGCAGGCCGCGCAGGGATAGTGGACAGTGACGGCACTTTTGGCCTGGGCAATTAGGTACCATATAGTGTATTGTATAATCTATGGCTGGGCAGACAGTCGGTGAGTCGAGTGCGTCGTGTGGTGGCCCTGAGCCGGTGACGTCACGTGCCGCCCGCCGGACAGCTGATGATGTGATGCGGCGCGTCGCGGTCTGAACACTGCACAGCCTGGGCTGTCCGGCTGTGCAGTGTAAGCTACAAGCGTCACCTGAGATATACTCACGAGTTAAATGCTTTGTAATTTCTATACAATTATTACGCCATTGGTTGCTATTTTATTTAAAATCTGCTTAGGTACCTATTTAGTCGAACCTTAACTCTAAAAGAAACCCAAAAATGTATGGAGCAGACTTGCCTTTTTTTTCTTGACGGACATTCATCAAATCTAACTTATCAATCAAACTTAAAAAAAATAGTTACAGTCTAACATAGAAATACAATTTTGTTTAGTAGTAGGTACTTATGTAAGGAAAATTGAATTTGGGTAATTCATAAAGTCAGCCCCGACCGAGTTCTATCAATAGGGATTTTTACGATGGCACATCAGCCGGTCTATCCTGACTAATATTATTTAAGCGGAAGTTAGTTTGTTTGTAACGTTTACACGCCAAAACGGCTAAACGGATTTGGATGATATTTGGCACACAGGTAGACCTTGACTTAGGTACCTACCTAAGGACAGGCTGCTCTTCATCCTGGATCGCAGACGAAGTCGCCGGCAACAGCTGTATAAATCTCAATGTAAAAACTTAGGTGAATTCCGTGAAGTAAGCTGGCACTCCACCCGATGCAAAGGAAAGGACACTATTTACTTTCTATTTTGGAGAAAATTAAAACCGCATTGTTTAGTATTTTGAAAAAGCTTCTGCCTAACCTCATTATATGAGGTCGAGAATCTCATATTGTCCCATCCTAAATATCACCGTTTATTACTGATTTAAACTGAACTCTGACGGATTTTTAAGCTTTACCGCCACACAAAAAAGAAATGCAACGTTTCCCATTGGAGCGTGGTGCAAACAACCCAAACATGCTGCCTACAGATACGACAACGATGCGATACCGGTGCGATGCCTAATTGATAGATCGATCGATTTTTGGTCGCACTAGTCAATGTTACGAATGACGATATTTCATCTTATTTATTTATTTGTAGGATCATGGAGGTTTATAGCCACCAGGAAGCCAATTACAAATCCTCACGTAAAGATGATGTTGTTTGTTGTTTGTAATAACCATAAACCGCATCTCTGTGCAACATGATTAAAACATCTTTTTTATCGTTTGACCAATACCTATTAGGCATCGTCCTAACAGAACGCGAATGCGCGATCATCGCGCGAGTAAGCGATAGCGATGCGACCATCGCGTGTACGCGCGATGGCTAAAACTGGTGTCATAGTGGTGTCCGTCATCGCGCGAATTGACGACGCGAGCAAGCGACCGTGGATTAGGGAGCGGTGCCCCCCTGCGCCGACGCGATTCGCGCGAATTTCAATTAGGACACCTATTCGAATTGTATATGTTTGATCGCGCGTTCGTACGAACTAAGTTCGCGCGAATAGATTTACAAACATTTTGAGTCGTGCGACTGTTAGTTAGGACACCTATTCGAGTTCAATATGTTTGATCGCGCGTTCGTACGAGTAAAATTGGCGTGAACCTACCATCGTAGGTTCGCGCATTCGCGTTCTATTAGGACGATGCCTTAACCTAAAGAATACACCATTTTTGTGTATTTTATTTTTACGTTTACTACGTTACAATATTGACCGCCATACTCTGGCGATTTTTTATTGCGCACTGGATTTTTTACTCTCGGCGCTAAGCAGTACGATGAAAAATCCAGTGCGCGATATAAAATCACCCATATTTCTAGGGTATTTTTTTTTGGCTTTTATCATTTCTATCTTTTTTTTTGCCCGAACAGATTTTTTGATGTCATAATACTTTTGAATGATAAAGGTAAAAAATAAAAAAGTTTATTGATTCATTTATAGTGTGACAATATTTAGGATCCCCTGTGTCGCAGGATCCAGTCTCATTCGACAGATATACGAAGGCGACACTGAAAGGTTTTTGAACTAGCCACTTGTAAACGATACAATAAAATAATAAGTACAAATTTTGAAAATGTCTCATAAACTCTTTGCCAATATTATTGTGTATTGTATTCATTTGTCACTTGTTAATTGTTTACTATTTGACGGCAAATTGAAAATTTTCTGTGTCACGTCAGCGTGAATTTAACACGAGAAAATTTTCGTACAATGATTTTTTATGACTTTCGATGTCATTTAAGTCAACAAGAAAGTTATCAGTTATGATAGACTTCGATTGGCCTTTCACGATGAAGCCCCATCTCGAGCCACTGTTTACAACTGGGATTAATTAGTTTAAACGTGGTCGCACTAATCTCACCGATGATCTGCGTGAGGGACGGCCTTCTACGGCGACGATTAAAGATAACATCAGTGTTGTGCGGCGTATTATAGAGACTGACAAAAGTGTGACTTATTAGCAGATTCGGACAAGCTAAGGCATTGGTATGAGTCAAGTGCACAAATCCTCCATGAACATTTAGCGGGCAGGAAACTTTGTGCTCGGTGGATACTTACCTCATAATTTGACAGAGGCCCAAAAACTCCGTCGTGTGGATTGGTGTCGTGAAATGGTTCAAAGATTTTTAACGGAGGTAACTCAAATGCTGTGTTCGACATACTTACGGGTGACGAAGCTGGATTTATTGTTATGATACTGAAACTAAGCGACAGTCTGCTGTCAGGATGTTTCCTTCCGAGGAGTTGCCAACTAAAGCGAAGAGAGGTCGAAGCGTGGGAAAAAAGATGGTGGCGTCGTTCTTCGGAAGGACAGGTCATTACGCAACAATTGTTTTATAGGATCGAAAAACAGTTACTGCAGTGATACACTAACAATTAACAATTGTTTGCCACTTGTTTGGAAAAAGTTCGAGAGAAACTAGCTCGCAGTGGGACCCCTAGGAACGATTCCTTCACCTCGACAACGCCTCGTCGCACACCGCCAAGCAAACAATCGACTACTTGGCGACGTCAGACGTGGAATTACTGGGTCACCCGCCCTGTAGCCCCGACCTCGCACCTTGCGATTTTTATTTATTTCCGAAAATAAAAGAAAAACTTCGACGAAAACGTTTTATGGACGCCGAGGAAGCACTGGCTTCATTTCAAAATGCCGTTGAAGAGACCCCTAAGGACAAATGGGTAAAGTGCTTTTCTCAGTGGTTCCATCGGATGCAACGATGTAAATTGACACTATTTTGTAAAGATATAATAAAACTAATAACTTGCTAGTGCGTTCAGTTATTGATTTTCTAAGAACTTTCAGTGTCACCCTCGTATTTATTATATATTTATAGAATGTGATTTATAAAATATATCAAATGCAACGGTTACCAATAAAATCAAACAAACAGAACAAAAACTATTAATAAAACTTAGGACTAAAATTTACGTTTTTTTTAAATAACATAACATCATAACATCACGCCTTGTTTCCCCGAAGGGTTGGGCAGAGGTGTACCTATAGTACCACCCACATTTCGCCAGTTATGTTTAAGTCCCATGTAATAGGGGGCGAGCCTATTGCCATCTACCGGGCACAAATCCAGACTTCGGGCTGCTACTGAGAAATTCCCGATAGAAAATCCCAATAACACGTTGCCCGACCTGGGGATCGAACCCAGGACCTCATGCTCAGCAGTAGCGATTGCGACCACTAGACCAACCGGCAGTTTTTTAAATAATATGTATTATTATTTCTATTAGCTTTATGTCGAATATAAGGCACGTAGGTAATTAGGTATTTAATAACTGGCTTTTATGACGGATGTCAGATAGACAGGCTCTGTTTTTTATAGGTTCATTAAAGATATACTTAACTAATGAATTTATTAAAAAAAAATGTTGTAATTAAAATAATTACCTATTATACATAAACTCGTCATCGTCGTCATCTTCCCATGAGTGTAGGCAGAAACTACAGAACGCCACCTGCTACGACCCTTACTTAAAACTTAGTCTCGTTTACGTTCAATAACATCAGAAGAAACGCTCAAAATCGATTTATTTTATTTTAGGAAGGCTTTCAGACTAATAACATTGTATTAACACTAATATGTAACTAAATTACTAATTACAAGCCTCCACAGAAAAAAACACAAAATTAATATACCCTCACACTCGCCATGAAGTTATTTCCTCAATTGGTTAATTTCGTTCAATCGACTACGAAATTTAGTTGAACAATAAACGGCTAGGTGGCAGGTGCTTCCTGTACAAAAAATGGCTCTGCTAAGAGATTCCTAACTGTGCTTGCATTGGTGCAGAAAAGGTCAATGCCGTGCTCGCAAGAGATTTCATTAAAACTACGACTAGCTCTCAGAAAATATGCATTACGCCGATAATTTGTGTTTGCATAAGGTACATGTAGAAGAGGTCGCTGTCGCAGCCCCAACTGATTAGTGCGCATCCTTAATCTTGAAACAAGTTCAGGACAGTCAATTGAACCATTTGCGATATTACACAAGTAGCATATATCATTAATATGACGTCTATGGTCGAGTGGTAGAAAATGGTACCTTCTGCATCGGTGACTGTAGTCAACAGATACTTGTTTTGCCCTGTAATCAAGGTACTTAAGAAATTATCTCTGAATGCCCTCAATACGAGACTTGTAGATCCCGTATTGAGGGTTCCAGACTTGGGACGCATACTCAAGGTGGCTGCGTACGAACGAACAATACAAGACTTTGATTGGTTTTAGTGATCGGAAACATGCTGAGGTTCTCACTATGAAACCAAGTGCTCTCGACGCCTTATTTACTATGTTATCAATATGCTGATCGAAGAGTAGTTTGCTGTCTTGTATAACACCAAGATCCCTAATACTATTGACTTTGCCTATGCTTTTATTGTAAAGTTTATATTTGGAGTCTATTATAGACTTCTGGCGTGTAAAAAACATGTTAAAACATTTGGAAACATTCAACTCAAGCCTGTTACGTCTACAGTATTCTTCAAATCTATTCAGGTCAGCTTGTAACAGTTGTGTATCAGATATGTCTCGGATAATCTTATGAACCTTCATATCGTCAGCATAAAGTAAAATATATGATGTTTCAAAACAATGCCTCACGTCAGCAATTAAAAGATTAAACAATAAAGACCCCAAAATCGAACCCTGGGGAGTACCTCAGGGTTCGATTTTGGGGTCTTTATTGTTTAATAATGTGTGTGGATTGCCAGCAAGCACTTTGTCTACAATAATTAAGAATGAAGCCGAAATATAGAAAAGGCAGAAGTATATGTAATTTGTTTTAATACGTAAAAAATATTAAAAAACGTAAGTTGAATTATTATTCAAATTCGACTCTACAAATCGAAATATACACTTAGAAATCGCGCCTCTGTAAGTCAAAATTTCAGCAGTTAAGTCTATGTATCTCGAAGTTCTTGTTAAGTCGAAAACTCGTTAACTCGCTTTTTTTTGCATTTCCCTTGACATTCGAGTTATAGAGATTCCACTGTATTCACTTTGTTGGAGTAAAAAGGCGGGAATGCAAAGTAAAAAGCACGTGTGTTAAGTACATTGCATTGTGAACCAAAAGTCGGTGCAATAAGAGCCACTATTCGAGTAATTGAGTTGAAAAATAAATAAAAATACATTGGTGCCGATTCTCTTGTCATAAAAGCCTCTAAACTAGACTAAAATCACTAAAATTTGGTTTAATCCTGTAAAATGACGATTTTCCATTCTGAAATGACTAAAGTGACACAACTTAACTATATTTTAGTTTGACAGCACTAAAATGGCACTGAGTTATTAGTTTAGTGGAAACGGCAATTTTGCTATTATGAATATTACGTTTTTCACCAAAAAATTTGGTTGTCTAACTAAATCTGAACATGAATCTAAGTATTTTTAATCGCGATTAAAAAGGTGTGGAATAAAATGTTAACTTTTTTTTTCTTTAATTTGCTCATATCTCGAATACGGTGTGTCCTATCACAAAAATAAATAAGAATATCTCCAAAACTCTACATGTAGATATTTTTATTTTATATTTTCCATACAAAAACTAAAAACTTCCATATTTAGAAAACACGCCGAGGCTGCCCAGGCTGTCTCCGGCTCTAACAAAGACGTAGCAAAACCAAATGAAAAAAAAAAACACGTGGACTCCCGATTGACAAATTCGATTATAGTTGTGTCAAAATTATTTAAAATTTAGAGATTTTTTTTTCGCTTCGTGATTCTCATAGTAAGGAGGTAAGGAATTTTTGTGATAGTTTAGTTCGGTGTACAAGAGAATCGGCACCATTATCAAACTATGTACTTGGGTACCTTCTTCATTACAATGTCATTTGTTCTTGCAACAAAAAACAGATCACGTCTCTTGTCTGCGTGTAACGTTTTACGATCGCGGTTGTTACAAATGATAGCCGAAGTAACTGCTCTAAGCAGAGTTCCGTAAAATACCACTTAAGTCTAGGGTAAAAAAAAACAAACAATGCGTCGATTGTACTGATAGTAAGAACATTTAAGGATTAAGAAGATAAGTCATTATTTGCAACAAAACGCGGAAATAAATGTAATGGAATTTTGCGGAAAGTGTCAAAATATGTGACATTAAAATAATGATCGTATCTTCTGATTGCTTGAATTAGAAGCTCGAATTTTGTAACCGTCAAAGGAACCGTATATCCGGCATATCATGCCTTAATATTATATTTTATAATAATTTCAACTTGATACTTCTACCCGTTCCTGAAAAAAAGAGTCTTGACATGGCGGACAACAAAGTCACCTTTTAAAGGGTTCCGTTTGTTCCTTTTGAGGTACGGAACTCCAAAAGTAGTATGAAGTCCGCTTTGTGTTAATTGTGTTATAAATCCTGTGTTAAGCCGGCAATACATGTTGGCCAAGCCTCAGCCAACGCGAGCGTAGGCAAATTGATACAAGGCGAGAGCCTTTGATTTGTGCAGAAAAACCGACACCGATCCGAAGTGAGAAGAGTCGTAGCGAGCGATCCCGAGTGGTGGCGAGTCACGTCAAACGAACCGTATACACGTTGGCGCTCGCCTGGCCGAGTGGCCAGCTTCAGCTTGGCGAGCGTTGGCGAGCAATGGCGACGTTAAAGTAATGGGCGAGCAATGGGCAAATGGAAATCCGCGGGCCATAATTATTTCCACCACAATTGTTTTACAAAAAATAATTTATTAAACTATTTTGCAAACGTGTGTACATTGATAATTACACGCATGTATCATCATAGTGTACCTATTTTCAACACTCTTGCTCGTAAAGTGGCTCTTATTGCACCGATTTTAGGTTCACATGGATTTTAGGTAATTGGGATGATGACTACTATTAAAAATGTTCTTAAAAATAATGTAATTTCAAAGAAGGCATAGTAAAAATGAGATAATGGAAAAAATCTGTTAAATCGATGTAAAAATGAAGAAGATACACGCTTTAAAAGTTTTTGGAGGAGATTATTCCTGTCCTTGTCGCGCGGTAAGGAAAATGTACAGCGCGGCGGCGCTAGTATGAAGTTACGTAGTCGTGACGTCACTTCTACGATAGTGCTGTCCTAGTCTAACACTTACTTTAAAACGTTTATAACTTTGCAGTTATTTAAGCTTTATACTTTTTGTAATACTATTTGCACTATTTGGAAATAAACAATTTTTTGAGATAAAAATAAAAAAAATGTCATCATCCCCATTATCGGCAAAGTGCGCCACAGAACTTAATCAATCAATCAACTTAATATTCTCAGCACAATATAGGTACATAAATTATTTTACATTGGTTACATTCGAGAAAGATACATCATTCAGGTAAGGATAAGCACATATTGTGGGAGACTGGTGCCTAAGCTAGGCTCGTGGCCTGTTTCAGGACACCAGCATCCCACCCCTTTACATTTTCATTTTATAAATTTACCTACATAATTTATCTAAGCGCGCTGACATAATGTAATAAGGTATCATACGACCTATAGTTTTATTTTGATAAATATAGAACTATACACTAGTCAAAGATGTCGGCTGATGGTGTGTAACAAACAAAAAACAATCATATATTCCATCAAATTATATATTTAAGTAGGTACATATGTCAACATAATTTGATTTACATTAATATTTAAAAAAAAACATTTCATTTTGCTAAATTATTAGTTACCTATGTTTTTGATTTATTTTCCCAAGCAAGTGTGACTATTTAGTACCGGGATTTAAGAAATTACAAATTATTTATTGCACTTTGAGTAGGTACATTCGTAGCAAATTATTATTGCGAAGAATATTATTACGTTTTTATAAATGTTTGGCATGCCGCGCGCCGCCGCCTTTATGGCTGGTTATCTTATCCTGGATATGGACACACAAAAACATCTAAACACTTCGATGTAGCGCCAGTCAGTTCGACATGGTTGCAGAGAGGCCAGAACTGCCCATACTTCGATGGAATCCTTCTCGTACTCTACAAATGCCATACACACACAGCGGCTGATTATACTCTTCGGTCATCTGTGCAATTTGCCGAACGGATGTGGACTTCGGTACTGAAGCCTTTTCGAAACCCATCTTGTTCTTGTCACCTGTCACAAATCACCTGGTGAGATGGTTCGTTCGACGAACGACTCTCGAAAACAGTTGCAGGTACCCGTGGCTCTGAATTAAGATGGGTCTATGTAGTTCTTCAGCAAGGTTTTCAACGTTTGCATCTCGTGCCTCCTCTCGGGGGCTCTATTTTCTTGGATGAGGGAAATGAAGACTCGCATGCTCTCTGAAGATTGGAGCCCGCCCGCTTTAAAGAGATTTGTGCTAATTCGGTTATCATCAGGTGGTTGTATTTTAACCATCTACGCCGATGACGCCGCCGCGCGCCGCCGCGACGGACGCCTCCACCGATAACAAAAGGAATCGGCGCACACCTCTATTCCGTAATTATCAAACTGGTAAATTAAAGTGCTTTTTTACATAAAGGAAAATAAATTCTTGAAATTTCTGCTGGTCATTGTGTTTACTTGATTGTATTGCGATATTTTTATACAATCAAGTAAACACAATGACCAGAAGATTTTTAAAATATCTAATTGAATCAATTTAGGTGGGACACTCAGAAAGTTTTGCGAAAATAGAAATAAATGTTTTTATTTAATATTTTCAAAATACTATCCACTAGCCTTTATACAAAGTCATAGCGTGCTCGAACGATGACAGCGCATCTTCCGGCGAAGAAAATTTTATCCTTTTGAGCAGATTTTTATTTTCGGCAATAAAAAGAAGTCACTCGGTGCTTGGTCTGGGCTGTAAGAAGGGTGACCCAAGAGTCTGACCGACGCTACCTAAAAATGATTGACTTATATAGTAAAAAAAATGAAGTCTATACCCTGTCAGTAGGTAAGCTGGTTCTGGAGAAATAACATAAACATTATCTTGAGTTAATCACAGCGACCAACTATTCTTATCGTTTAAGTAGTCGATAATGGAATATTAGGCCTTTGAACAAAGGTTGGATTTTACTTGAGCTTTAAACGCATTAAAAGGGAAATCTAGCAAAGAAGAGGGTAACTTGTAATAAAAGGATATACCAAGCCCAACAAATGAGTTATGAACCTTATGAAGCCGTGAAAGGTAGCACTTAGTTTGTTCTTATTTGTAGTGTTAACATTGTGGAAATCACTGTTTTTAGTCTATATGTGTATATTTTGCCTAATATATAAGATGTTGGCGAAGATGAATTGTGATGCCACCGTCAGAATACCATTTATCTTTAAAAAATCTCTAAGATAAACTCTGGCTCCTAGCTGATAAATTGCTCGGACAGCTCGTTTTTGAAGGACGAATATATTTATTACTAGCACTTCGCCCGCGACTTCGTCCGCGTGGATTTCGAAGAAAAAAAAAGTTGCCTATGGTCATCAGACATAATTTCGGCTTCTAATGGTAAAACAATTTTTCAAATCGGTCCAGTAGTTTCGGAGCCTATTCAATACAAACAAACAATCAAATCTTTCCTCTTTAAATTAGTGTAGATTAAGTATTTTTATTAAGCGTTCGACATCTAGTATTTTGAAATGAACAGTCAACTCTATTACGAATAGATTCTCCGGCATATATATTTATGTTATTTATCAATTAAGGACAGAACAAGGACACAATTATTAAACAAACTAACCCCAATTATTAATGGGTATATTCCAGATAACATCCTAATATTAGCAGTTAAAAGAAATTAATTAATCGGTGTCCGTAAAATCAAGCCAAAATAGTCCTCCAGTGCAGATTGATTCCATCAAAATCAAGATGGGGTCAAAACTGAGGATCCACAACTCTGAATTACACACGTTCGCACTCAACAGACAATTTTCGTGCGGAACCCTAAAAGATGTAATTTGAACAGGTCCCGTAAGTCCTGTGTCCCGTGATAGGTCGGGTCATTATAGTTAACAGAAAAAAAGGTTAAATTTCTAGCAACAAGAGTTAAAAGGCAGTAGATTTTCTCGTTTTTTTTATATGAATGAACGAAAATTTTTAAACACATAACAAAGATTTTTAAAATATTTTCTATTTACCAAAGTTACCAAAGTCTTTATTTATACTTCGCCTTCAGCGCCACCGACAGTGCCATGCCGGTAGTTGACGGATAGCCGCGCCCGAAGGCGTATACGCGAACACGTCACGAACCGCCGCGCGAATTCGATCTCTAACCGACACGCGTTTTCTTAAAACGGTTTATTCTAGTTTAAAAGTTCCCGTGACAGTATTTTTACTACATTAGTGTACCTTTTACCTGTTTTACCGTGATTATACGACATTTACATTACACCAGTTTTTGATTCCATAATCCACTTCAATCAAATATGAACACAGTTACGAAATATGTAATTTAACTATATTTTTGAGCAAAACGGAACGCGCCCTTAAGGGATTGCGCCAACGACCATAAAACCCCCTTTAGTCTGACATGTGAATGCAAACAGAATTCAGACTTACAGATGAAGAAGAAGAAAGTGCGTTGGAGGAAGCACGAAACAACTATGATGCAGTTTTGCTACCATTGATGGTAGAGCCTAAGGCAAAATTAAAACCATTCAGAAGTGTGATGTTTGCAGAAGAAATAGAAAAAAAAAATTTACACCACTAGAGGATGGTACACAAAAATATATTTAACGAAGAGGAACAGTATTTTTTTGTCCAGTGGTGAAGCAATTATTTGGGGCGATAGCTTCTTCACCTGCTGTGGAAAGAGTGTTTTCAACCTTTGGAATTGTTCAGAGCAAATTAAGAAACCGACTGGGAATTGAGAAGGCTGGAAAACTAGTTTTTTTATTCAAATATTATATTGATGATATTGATTTCTCAGATTCAAACGACCCTAGTTTGTAACTTAATTATAATGTCTAAATATGTTTTTTTGTAATGTTGATTTTTTTGAAAGAAAGTGCAATTAAACATTATTGATTAAATCATTGTTTTTATAGAAAAATCATTTGATTTAAATCGTGATTTAAATGATGATTTACAGTGGGACTTTGTTTTCGCAGTCCCATCGCTTAGCCTCGAGGAGAGGGCACAGGCTTAAACTTCGTAGTAGTGTGGAAATTAAGTGCGCTGCAAGGCGGCAGCATGAAGCGACATTGTCTGGAGCTATCTCTTGGACAAAGGAGACAGCTCTGTCGGCCATTTTCTTCGGACCAGCTCTGCGGAGCCGGCCGGCCAGAGAGGAGGTCATTTCTTTCTGCTGCCAGCTTTTACGCGATAGTTTCCTCGTCGTAAAGTCCCAATCACAACGGAACGAGCACAATTTTTTTTTGCCATTATTCTGTTGGGCTCAAGGATTCATGAATATTTTAGGTTATGAAACCTACATACATTTTGTATAATTTCGACCTTCTCTAAAATACTGCTGTCAACTTTTGAGTAAGTCTCATTTTCATTTTAACATATTATGAAATCGATTTAAAAATATCTAGGTATGGAATTAGTAAGTCGGTACTAAGCTCTATGTATTTTCTTATCTTAAATTCACTCACCGACTGGCAGCGCACAGCCTAAACTGCTGGGTCTAGATGCGTGAAAGTAGTGTCGGTCTAAGCCTGTCGGGGGCCCGGGGCGTCCAAACCAAATGGGCCCCCGCCCAGTAATGTACGTCGAAATACTTAGAACGCTGCTTCGAAAAGGTCAGTGCCTCGATAAGGTTAGGTTTTATTTTGACCATTGATACAGAAATGGAGATACTTTGTCAAAAAAAGTTAGAGCACCAGCCGAATAGAGGATGGTACAGCGAGCTCAAAAAATTTTTGCACCTTGCTAAAATGTTTTTTTTTTAAACATTTATACAGAAATACGAATCACTTTTTCACTATAAAGAGAAGTTTTAAAATGTAAGATGCAAGAGCGAAAAAGTAAATTTTAGAACCCCACCCCGAATAGGTCACGTTTTCTTCTGACTATTCATATCTAAATAGGAGTTACTTTGTCGACTTACGCTGAGAAGTCTGGAAAAACAGAGAATTTTGGTTGCAAAAGTGAGCGAAGCGAGCCCGAAAATGTTAGCACCCTACGTTTATATTTATTTAGCATGCGCCGGAGGACCCCAACTTATTCTTGTCATATTCTGAACATATTTTGGTCTTGTTTGGGACTTGATTAAAAGTATTTCTCGAGTTTTGCGGGTCCCGGGCGGACTTCACCTGCCATCCCTCTCTTCCACAAGAATTTCTTGTATATCGCAAGTGAGCTTGAAAAGAATTTTCGAAAATCCATCCTTAGTGCTAGGAAGGATTTTGGAAATTCTTTTTTTTGTGATATTTGCATGGAACTTCGTAATTTTTGCCGATGGGAAACTCCACTTGCATTTGATTGGACCACGCCATGATTTTTTCGCGCAATGGAGGAGAAGAGACAACTAATGGCCGACATTTCCGGCAGTATTCTAGTCCGCCAACCCATTCCAGTGCTGGATGAAGAATGGCTGAATCCGAATAGCGTTTTTTTTTAAATTTCATAACAGTGCAGCAAGGAATCTACCGTGAGATCCAGGCCAATAGATGAATTGGCGATCTACTTTTTAACTTTGGGCTTCCATTCCAGCTTAACTTGAAATCTGGTATCGTCTAACTATCCAATCCGGTCCCATTCCAGTGCATTTTCTAATTACTTACATTTTAAAATCGTTGCAACTCAATTATTTCTAATTCAGCGGAAGGCAACTGTCGCGAGCGACTAGCTATCGACTATTTTCTCGCTCAAGAAACGAACGATAGAGGAAGTTCTCACTTTTCTTGAGCGAAAAACTAGTCTATAGCTAGTCGCTTGCTGGTGCTTGTCGGCCGTTGGACAGGTGCCTATTGACCAAACGCTGTCCTGTCGAACCCTGTCCTGTCTAACGCTGTCCTGTCAAACGCTGTCCTGTCCAACGCTGTCTGGAAATTATTCCGTCTCATCACGAAACAAGATCTTAACTTTTAGTGCGAACCAAAACCTTCGAACCATTAAATACGAAAATGACTTCTGAACGAGTTGACTTGACATGTGATACTCGTAAATTCAACTTGAGTTTTGTGGCTCATGAGGCTGAACTAGCTTGTCAGCCGCATGCAGCGAAAAGTAACAGTGGCAGCGAGCTAGCGCGGCTGCGCTCGCAGTCGCGCGGTTCATCAGCTGAACGAGACATTGTGCGAGGTGATCCGATCTGTCGGTCGACGTCGCCAATTGACGCACAAAGAGCCCCATTGTTGTCGAAATATGGGGCGTCGCAACCGCACGCCGCGCCCGGCCACTCTTCCGCTGAGCGACGCCGCCAGGCACACGGCGGGCCCATGACTCCGGCAGGCTAGTGCGTCGAATTAAGGCTGGACTTCGTTTGCTGTAAAGTTTGCATAAAAAAAAATCGGTTTAAATCCAGTTTGCGGCACGATGCACACCACTGCGACCTGCGGGTGCGCAGAGTAGGTACGCGGTGCAACTATTCGGCGCGTGATTTTCACTTTAGATAATGATAAATTGCGTATTTAATCGAGGGGTCGCTAGATCGACCTCTCTGGATAAAAAGAAACACTCGGAGGTCGAAGCGGACTCCGACTACACCTGATCCATCTGCGTCGCATCAGCCACCATACACGTTCCCGCGGGCTCGTTGAGGACCCGGTACGTAGGGAGCGCTGGGCGCGAACGTGATGGACCAAATTGGTAACTTTCTTGAAGAGGAAGAACGCGCCGACCTTGTCCGTCCTTGCGGCGCGATAACGCGGGTTCGGGGTCTCGTGAAACGTGACGCTCCGGCCGCGACCCCGCTATCGCGCTCTTTTAACCGGGTGTCGCGTCGCCGCCGCATCACTTGGCTCGCACGCTCCTCGCGCGTCTCACGCACCATACGATCCGATCGTGCGTTATACATAAATATCCAAAACTAAACATTTGGGATTCAAACGACGGTCAAACCCGTACCGGGACGTAACATCATAAGAATTTGTTGAGGTGAGCTAAGAGACTGACTGACAAGAGACTTACTTGAACTTATAATTTGCTCGGTGTATCCTACTGAAGCCTTGGTCTGGTTGCAGATACGCATCACACCTGAGCAGCTGACATGCCGAGTGCCGTGACGAACGGGGCCAGAGGGTCGGAGGACGACATCGTGCTGACGGGGCTGTCAGGCCGCCTGCCCCAGTCCGACACCATCGAGGAGTTCGCGCAACAGCTGTTTGATGGCGTGGACCTGGTCACCGCAGATGATAGGCGATGGACCCCAGGTAATTATCTTTTTTGCTTGAGGATTTACATTTTGATTTTCTTCCTGAAAAGTTTACAGTTTTAAAATTAGTGAATAGTTTTTGCTAATCAATCCAAAATAATTCCAAATGCTCTTTTAATAATACTGCAGCGAAACGAACGACTTATTTTGTTTTTTTGAACCGTTTTGGAGGTCTTCTTTCATTGCTTTTTTCATGCTGGTTCATTTTGTTTTGGCGATCGTGGTTCATTTTGTCTTATCGGTCCAAGTTTGGCCGTGGCCACCTTGCTTTCTTTACTGTTACTCATTGCCAGTATTGCCACCTATCGGACCCAGAAAAAAAGGTGATAGTGCATAGTAAGATATTCAAAAAGTCACGTTGGTAATATAGCGGGGTAACTTCTCCGACATGAGAGCATCCTCGCTCTGGAGAAGAGCGTTCAAACAGCCATCTACGACACACCACAATTAAATTGCTCGAAGAGGGACGCATGATAAATTCGGAACAGTTGCTCTGGTGGGACATCCAGTTTGGATGTTTGCATCGGATCTCCGTATTATGATAATTTTGGTACATACTAGTCCGCAAATAAGATAATTATCAGTTTAGTGCATACGAGCAATGTCACAACTTAACGAAGAATCGATAAATAGCATCAATGGGCAGTGCTGTGATGAGAACATTATTGTTTACGACAAACTTACATAATTTGTGATAGGTGATTGTGACTTAATGTGACATTATCTAAGTACCTTCAGATTTATGGCACATCAATCTGAAGGTACTTAAATAATGTACTTATTTTTGCAACAATATAGCGGAAAACATTGGTGCCGATTCTATTTTCACTTATTTTGTTAACCTAACTATATTTTTTAGAGCTTTTAATTGAGTGAAAATCGAGTGTGGAATCAAATTACTTAGTTGTCGTAAGAGGTTGTGTCACTTGGTTGTTGGTCACTGAGGTTGTAGTTGATGTAAAGAGGAAAAAAAAATACATAAAAACAAACACGTCGAGGCTGTCCCCCTGCGCGCCTCCGGCAAAAATTCTTGGGGTAGGGCAAACACTTTGCGAAGCCAAAAGAAAATAAAAAAACACGTGGAGTCGCGATTGTCAAATTTGATTTTAGTTGTGTCAAAATTATTTTTCAATTTAGTGATTTTATTTTGCAGAATAGCTTCTAGATTCTCTAAATCAAACGTAAGGAATTTTAGTGATAGTTTAGTTATGTGTTAGTACAAGAGAATCGGCAACATTGTATAATGTGGGCACTAATTATTTAATCTAAAATACCTACCATTATTTTGGTTATATCATTATGCTCAATGACGATGTTTTCATATTAAGCGAAGTTTTAAAATAAAATTGTTCGGTATTTTTACCGAACACTTTAGTTAGCAATATCGGCCTGACGCGTACTTATTATATTATAATAGATTCAGTGCACTTTTGTCTACCGCGTTAGCCGGGTGTATTCAAACATTTCATAATCATTTCATTAACATTTTAACACTAAGAACAGTTTGAGAAGTGAGTTAATAAATAGTGTTAACACCGACCAAAATATTCAGTATTTTTTTTCAACGACTTTACTGGAACGAACAATGTAACGTAGAAACATTAATTTAGTCAATTTATTTTGAATTGTTGTCCTCTTCAATTGGTAGTGTTGATGATGCTAGGAGTAGCAACCTGGAGCAACAGGCTGCGCAAGGCACGCGCGGCGGGAGTGTCGCGCGGCGGCTACGCACCCTGCGTGCGCATGTTGCCGGTACTGATAATCGCTGGCTGCGCATGCGACACCTACTTGACCTTCAGCGCCACGCACCGATTGACCATTAGTCCACGTTCGCACGGACGTAAAAATTTTTTCGCGCACTGGATCCTCAACGCACTGCTCAGCGCCGAGAGATGAAAATGCAATAGTGTGTTTTATCGACGCGCTGTTGATGCGACGCGATGCTCTCTGTTGGATGCTCGCAATGCTCGGTGCAACACCGAAAGTTGAAAATCCAGTGCGCGATATAATCCCGCCGCGATTTTTTGACGTCCGTGCCAACGTGCTCTTAGATACGTGGACTACAGCTACCATAATATACCTATACGATTTTATTGGAAGTGCTTTTAAGTTGTTGCTAATTCAAGTTATAGTCAGATGAGGTGCTATATGTAATGCCACTTCCTAGGTCTAGGAGGTGCATCGAAACAGATAGGAAGAAGATAATATGGCCGTCTAGTTTTTGAGAAGTTGTTTGCTATATTTTCGGGAACAACAGCAGAATTAACTTTATTTTTCCGTTTCTTTGATACTGTGGCAGTGTCTTTTCTTTCTTACACCATTATTTAGCGGTAACACAGACATGTATACACACTTACACACAGTGCTTTGCAGACTAACTGCACCACATGCAGACAGACATACAGACTTGCAGACGGATATGGCAAAGTTTTAAGGGTCCCGCGCAAATCTGAAGTGCAAATGCACACGAGTAAATTAAACAAAAATAACGTAGTGCCTGCTTACCTGTTCTGTGAGCTTTTCTGTTTGACATTAGTTCATAGAATTTGATTTAAGCGAAACTATTGACTGGCGAATTAACAGAAAGCCAATAAAAACAAAATCCACGGGTTCGATTCCCGGCTAAGAAAAATTATTTAAAAGTAATTAACTGCGGTTTTAGTTTAATCGACGTTTGAGTTTTCGTACTTATAATACATTAGTAACTACAATAGCAGTTGTGTTATGTGCGTTGTCGCGTTTTAATATAATAAGAATGTACTCGTCAAGAAAAAACCTAACCGTAAGTTATACTCTACTCTTTACTATTTTAGGAATAGATATACCTACTATACCGACGTGTCCGACGTGTTGTCGATAACAAAGGTAAATTATTTCGAGCAGGATGTACCTACTTGGAATAAATGTACGTAATACGCATACAAGTATTTGTTCACTAAAGTTATAAGCCATCAGTCAGTCACTTTCCTGTAGCTAACTAATTGTTAACGTCGCCACCGCCGCGTCCGCGTCGTCGCGTCGTCTGATCGTCTCTTAGAGAACATCAGAAAAGGACGACAAGATTCGCGGAAGCGGGCCCTGCTCGTGAGACACAGTGCGCGCTCACTAATTCGCTCGCATCAAGTGATTCCTTTGTTTACAAGTTGTGTGGTGTGCCACAAAATTGGCAAGTTGCGTGTGACTGAGTGTGACGCCGTGCGCCGGCGGCAATCAGCGAGGTTATCTGTCCGATCGCTTCACTCACCCTCTATTACCGCCTTAATAAACAAACGATAACGTCTAATATCTGACATCAGCTCATCATGGACACCCGAAACTCGACAGATCCAACAGATCGATCTCTTACAATCTACGTACAAATTATTTATGTTCTGTGACTTCTTTGCCATTGTTCATTTTCTGGTTTTACTTTCGATTTAGGATTTGTGTTAAATAATGACAAACTAGAATAATATAGCATATTATCTCGTTGTGATTATGCTTCCTCGAGTAAGTTTGTAAGTGGCATCCTTGAACTTCTCAGTATAAAAGAGGTTAGGTATGTTTACATAATTAATGGTTTGGCGTGCGAAGCAAACCTTGTTTTAGCGACGCGTTTTATATATTGTCAAGTATTAGGTAGGTACCTAAGTGTTTTAATTGCCGCTGCTTTTAACCGCAAAATACTAATTAAAATAACAACTGAGCACCTACCTATCTACCTTAGCTAGGTACTGGCAGCTACTAATACTCACAACCACGCGTGGCGAACGAAACGTGAGTGTTTGTGGCGACCGTTGTTGGATACGAACCTTGATTATTAGAGATCTGGACTGCTTGTTATGTAGATAATGTTATAATTTAATAGTGTCCAGTACCTAGGCACGTTCAAAGTAAACGATCGCCCACATATTGGCACGTTTAACCAATTGTGCGCGAATGAATGATTAGTGTCAACGGCATCAGCCGTGGGTCCATTCCATTGTGAGGCTTTCACCGTTAAACGAGTGAGCGCCGAGGACGGCGAGTACGGCGGCGACCGCAGCGCGCGGCGCGCCCGCCCCGAGTGGCGGCGGCTGGCGGCTGGCCGCTGGTCTCGTGTGTCAGTGTCAATGTGTCATGGCGGCCGCGTGCCGCGCCGGCCGGTGGCGTGATGCGGCGTGCGTCACCGCGCACTCACACTCGCACAACTCACGATACCTATCTGTGATAACTCAAGCATCTTACTCGTCAAACCTGTCATAAATTATGTCATCTTGTTAGCAGGAAAATATAGTAAATATTGACTTTTGTTAGGTTTCCGCATGCGAGTGAGACGACGTGCGCGGTGCCGGGCGTGTTCGTGTTTAAATAGGTAGCTCACTGATAAGCAAACACATTCGGCAAAATTTCATGACCACACATCCGCTCGCTTGCGCATAATATCCAAGTACCTAGATAATGCAAATAAACGAGAAACTTGAAAGTGATTAATTATTTTCACGTAATTGCAATATATTCAATAAGGTATACTAATAATTGGGTGGCATGGTACTTGCCATGGTAGAGCCGATGCGAGCGCGTGCCGGCGGACTGGCGTATGGCACCGTGGCACGTGCAGTCGTGTAGTTATGGCTAACTCTAACTTGCCTATTCACGTGGCAATCTGAACTGATCGGAACAAAAACATTTCAGATACAATGACTCCGCCACAAGTTGCGACAAATGTTGTATCACAACTTGCCCATCAATTTGGAACCGGACCGAGCTGGAAGTAAGCTCATTGTGCAATGTGCATTTCTATCAACTGTAGGACATCTCGAGCGATTCAAATTACCAACGGGTAGCATCTACACCCACATTTCGCCAGTTATGTTTAAGTCCCATGTCATAGGAGGTGAGCCTATTGCCATCAACTTGCCACAATCCAGCCTCCGGGCTGCTGCTGACAAATTCCAGATGGACAAACCCAATAACACTTTCCCCGGCCCGGGAATCGAACCTACGACGTGATGCTCAGCAGTAGCGCGTGCGATCACAACACCGACGAGGCAGCTACTGCTTCATGTTTATTTAATCACCCATTTAAAAATTGTTATGATTTTATGACAAATTTTTATTAACTTTACTGCTCAGTTTTTGCTGCCGAAAAGGATGCGATCAGAAGCGTCATCAATTAGCACCAGGCATACCTACATAAAGAAAAGTGGCGCCGCTGTATGTACTTACATATAAATTAACGGCAGTCATACAATTTGCCAGCGACATGTCAGGTTATTTTACAAATTGATTGTAAAACTTTTGTGATGTTAATAAAATTAAGTGAGTTTAAATTTTCTTGCATAAAATTGCATTGAAGTCGTCAGTCGCCGTCGTCAATGTTATTGCGGGTTTTCTTTTATTGATTATTAAATGCACTTAGCGATAAAGGCTGATTCAACCATATTGCGCAATCTTACTGTAGGAGTAGGACTCACCCACCCACCTTTCAATTCTGCGGAACAACCAGTAAACGTATAGTGTTTTTTGTGACAGGATTGCACGGTCTCCCCGAACGCAATGGGAAGCTCAAAGACCTGGCGCACTTCGACGCGACGTTCTTCGGCGTGCACGCCAAGCAGGCGCACCTCATGGACCCGCAGCTGCGCCTGCTGCTGGAGCTCACGCACGAGACCATCATCGACGCCGGCATCAACCCCAGTGAGCTGCGCGGCTCGCGCACCGGCGTGTTCGTGGGCGTGTCCAACTCCGAGACGGAGGAGATGTGGACCGTGGACCCTGACAAGATCAACGGCTACGCGCTCACGGGCTGCTGCCGCGCCATGTTCCCCAACCGCATCTCCTACACCTTCGACCTCAAGGGGCCGTCCTTCGCGGTGGACACGGCCTGCTCAAGCTCCATGTTCGCGCTGGCGCAGGCGGCCACGGCCATCCGCTCCGGCCACTGCGATGCCGCCATCGTGGCCGGCTGCAACCTGTGCCTGAAGCCGGCCAACTCGCTGAACTTCCACCGGCTTAGCATGCTGTCGCCCGAGGGCCGCTGCGCCGCGTTTGACGCCAGCGGGCGCGGCTACGTGCGCTCGGAGGCGGCCGTGGCCGTCCTGCTGCAGCGGCGCGGGGCGGCGCGGCGTGTGTATGCCACGCTGCGCGGCCTGCGCGTCAACACGGACGGCGCCAAGGACCAGGGCATCACCTTCCCGTCCGGCGACATGCAGCGCCGCCTGGCCGAGGAGACCTTCGCCGAGGCCAAGCTGCGGCCCAGCGACGTCGCCTACGTCGAGGCCCACGGCACCGGAACTAAGGTACGTCGGCTACCAGCCGCCACTAGAATATTCATCATTTTAATGAACACGCAACGCATGAGCGGCACTGTGCTTGCGACAGGGCTCTTGAGAAAAGGGACGAGCAGTGATTTTGACTGCATCTGCATATCAAGCAGACCTACACAAGACGTTCGTACCTGTTCAACCGCGGCGTCAACTTTGTGACGTCAGCTATCGAACTCAGTTAGTGCGCGTGTGTGTGCAGTGAGTACAAGCGATGTGCTGACGAAGCGTGTGTTCGCCAGGTGGGAGACCCGCAGGAGGTGAACGCCATCGCGGAGCTGTTCTGCAAGGGGCGCAAGGACCCGCTGCTGCTGGGCTCGGTGAAGTCCAACATGGGCCACTCGGAGCCCGCGTCCGGCCTGTGCTCCATCACCAAGGTGGTGGTAGCCATGGAGCGCGGCGTCATCCCCTCCAACCTGCACTACAAGGAGGCCAACCCGGACATCCCGGCGCTCAGCGACGGCCGGATCCAGGTAACTTGTTGATTCATCAGGGACCTTCCGTTTAGGCACGAACCTTATATTATATATTTCAAGTATGCAGTATAGATTGTAAAAAATGACGGAATGGGCAAGCAACTCCATATTTACTTACCCTTTTTTGTTTCAATAATAAACTAATTATAATACTGCGATAGGTACAAATAATTAAAAAGAGATTCCGCAGTGCGAGTCAGTAAGTAAAATTCAAATCAGAGTTTATAAGTAGGGTGTGCTTGTGATGGCAGGTAGTGGACCGCAACACGCCGTGGGAGGGCGGCCTCGTGGCCGTGAACTCCTTCGGCTTCGGCGGCGCCAACGCGCACGTCATCTTGGAGTCCGAGCCCGGCGGCGGCCCCGCGCGGGCCCCTGCGCGCTACGCGGCCCCGCGCGTCGTGCTGGCCTCGGGCCGCACGGAGGCCGCCGTGGCCGCGCTCACGACGCTGGCGGCCCAGCACGCGCACGACGCCGGCCTGCACGCACTGCTGGACGCCGTGCACAGGCACAACATCCCCGGCCACTCGCACCGCGGGTTCGCCGTGCTCACCGACCCGCCCGTGCAGGAGTGCATCGTGAGTACCCGCGACGTGGGGCCCAGGCTGCCGCCTCCCTAGTCGTCGTGATCGGTCATGTCAGGACTCTGTTCGCAGGAAGTGGAGAGCGGCGACCCGCGACCCGTGTGGTTCGTGTTCTCCGGCATGGGGTCGCAGTGGCCCGGCATGGCCAAGACCCTGATGCAGCTACCGGCGTTCGCGACTAGCATCAACCGCTCGGCGGCGGCGCTGCGGCCGCACAACATTGACCTCGTCCACATCATCACGGACGCGCCGGCCGCGGCCTTCGACGACGTCATCAACTCGTTCGTGTCCATCGCGGCCGTACAGGTGGCGCTCGTGGACGTGCTGCGTGTGCTCGAGATCCGGCCCGACGGCATCGTGGGCCACTCGGTCGGCGAGATCGGTGAGTAGTGGGCGCCTGTGAGTGGTCGCAGTGCGGCGTAGTGGGCACGACTGACCGACGAGCTCGCCCGCAGGCTGCGCGTACGCGGACGAGACGCTGACGGCGGAGCAGGCCGTGCTGGCGGCGTACTGGCGCGGGCGCAGCATCGTGGACGCCAAGCTGGCGCCGGGGGCCATGGCGGCCGTGGGGCTGTCGTGGGAGCAGTGCGAGGCGCGCTGCCCGCCCGACGTCGTGCCCGCCTGCCACAACGCCAACGACAGCGTCACGGTGAGTGCAGCCGGCGCGACGCGCACGCAGTCGCGTGACGTCAGCGTTCTCAACGACTTGTCGCACAGGTTTCAGGGCCAGTGGAGTCGCTGGAGAAGTTCGTGGCGACGCTGTCGGCCGAGGGCACGTTCGCGCGGCGCGTGAACAGCTCGGGCGTGGCCTTCCACAGCAAGTACATCGCCGCGGCCGCTCCGCTGCTGCGTCGCTCGCTGGAGAAGGTCATCACGGACCCCAAGCCGCGCAGCCAGCGCTGGGTGTCCTCGTCGCTGCCGCGCGACCAGTGGGACTCGGATCTCGGTGAGCGCAACACTACAAACTATTACTCGATTATTCTCGGATTTTTTTAGATTTACATTATACTTTTTAATATAATATGTGAGGTTAGATTTTACATTCTATTTAGGAGCAAACATTTCAAGTTTAGTTTTTCGATTTTATACAAATACCTTTTGCATAATTTACATAATAAAAAAACTGAGATTCATTCACTGACCGACAACGCACAGCCTGCGCGTGTACGCTGTACGGTGTCTGTTCGTTGTTTGAGACGTAGACTTTATTTAGAAGTAAAAGTCTGGGTATCTTTGTTTTTTGGAAACTCATCCTCTAATTACTCCATCGTCGATGGGAAACCCTACAATTTCAAGCCCTTTTATTTGATGATACGATAAAGAATAAAAACAAAAATGAAATGTAGAGACAATCGTAATTGCTAAAACATAGTTGTTCCACGAGTGTTAACTCCGCAAGAGCTTCGCCGCTCACGAGTGCGTTCTGTTCCAGCCAAGTTGAGCGACGCCAACTACCACGTCAACAACCTGCTGTCGCCGGTGCGCTTCGCAGACGCGCTGCGCAGCGTGCCCGCGCGCGCCGTGCTCGTGGAGGTGGCGCCGCACGCGCTGCTGCAGGCCGTGCTCAAGCGCGCGCTGCCCGCGCCCGCGGCCGCGCACGTCGCGCTCGTGCGGCGCGACGCGCCCGACGCGTGCGCGCACCTGCTGGCCGCGGCCGGGCGCCTGTACGCGGCCGGCGCGCAGCCCGCCGTGGGCCGCCTGTACCCGGCCGTGGCCCTGCCCGTGCCGCGCGGCACGCCGGGCCTGGCCTCGCACGTGCACTGGGACCACCGCCTGGACTGGCAGGTGGCGCACTTCGGCAACGCGTCGCGCTCCGGCGAGAACGTCATCGAGTACGACGTGTCGCGCAAGGACGACGGCTTCATCTCCGGACACAACATCGACGGCCGCGTGCTCTTCCCGGCCACCGGATACCTGGTGGGTGCGCGACCGAACCGGCGTTGAGTCTCACTGAGCGCCGTGACTAATCTGATTTGAACGGTTTCAGACCCTCGTTTGGAGAACTATGGCGAAGCTCAACAACAGAAAACCTGAGGAGACCCCGATCGTGATGGAGAACATCCAGTTCCGGCGCGCCACCATCGTGCCGCGCGACGCGCCCGTGCGCTTCCTCATCAACGTGCTGGACGGCACGGGCGAGTTCGACGTGTGCGAGGGCGGCGCCGTGGTCGTGACGGGTACGGTGCGCCTGGCCGACGAGCCCGCGGCCGAGCGCCTGCGGGACCTGGACGAGCCCGCGGCCGAGGGCCTGCGGGACCTGGACGAGGCCGAGCCGAACGCCGAGGAGGGCCTTCTGCCGCTCGTCACCGACGACATCTACAAGGAGCTGCGCCTGCGCGGCTACAACTACAGCGGCGTGTTTCGCGGCATCCGCGCGTCCGACGCGCGCGGCACATGCGGCGAGCTCGCCTGGGACGACAACTGGATCTCGTTCATGGACACTATGCTGCAGTTCGGCATCATCGGCGTGGACACGCGCGAGCTGTACCTGCCCACGCGGCTGCAGCGCGCGCTCATCGACCCGGCGGCGCAGCTGGCGGCCGTGGCCAAGCTGGGCGAGGGCGGCACGCTGGCCGTGCGCATGCACCGCGACATCGACGTCATCAGCGCCGGCGGCATCGAGTTCCGCGGCGTCAAGACCAGCCTCGCGCCGCGCCGCGCCAACCCGCAGGCCGCGCCCAAGCTGGAGAAGTACGTGTTCCTGCCCTACGACAACGCCGCCGTGGCCACCGAGGACACCTCGCGCTCCAAGCGCGACGCGCTCACCGTCAGCCTGCAGCTGGTGCTGGAGAACGCGGGCGCGCTCAGGCTGAAGCTGGCCGAGGCGGCGCTGGAGCGGCCGGCCGAGGCGCTGCTCACGCCGCTGGCCATGCAGGTGCTGGAGGCCGAGCCGCAGGTGCGCGTGGACGCGACGCTGGCGGCCGGGCCTGCGCCCGCCGCCTACGCCGCAGCCGTTAAGGACCTGGGCATCAAGGTGCTGCCAAAGGACGGCAAGACTGCACCCATCGAGACCGACTGCCACCTCGTGCTGGCGGCCGACGTGCTGAGCCGGCACGGTGCCGCCACGCTGGAGAACCTGACGGCGGCGCTGGGCGAGGCCGGCATGATCCTGCTGGAAGAGCCGCACAAGGCGTTGGAGGAGCGCGCCGCCAGCGACATGGTGGAGCGGGCCGGCCTGCTGTGCGTGTCGCGCCAGGTGGCCGCGAGCTGCGAGTACGTGCTGCTGCGTCGCAAGCCGGTCGTGCCCGAGAGCCACGTGGTGGTGGACGTGGACGACGACGTGAGCTTCGGCTGGGTGGACGCGCTGCGCTCGGCGCTGGCGCGGGCCGAGGCCGAGGACCTGCGGGTATACTGCGTGGCGCGCTCGGCCTCGGCCGGCGTGCTGGGCCTGTGCGCGTGCCTGCGCGGCGAGGCGGGCGGGCACGCGCTGCGCGTGTACTACCTGCCGGGCACGCGCGAGCCCTTCCGGCCCTCGGGCGCGGCCTACGCGCAGCAGACGGCGCGCGACCTGGCCAGCAACGTGCTGCGCGCCGGCGTGTGGGGCAGCTACCGGCACCTGGCGCTGGGCGACGCGGCCGAGGCGCAGCTGCAGGTGGAGCACGCCTACGTGAACACGCTGACGCGCGGCGACCTGTCGTCGCTGCGCTGGATCGAGTCGCCCGTGAAGTTCGCGCGCGAGCTGGCCCAGCCGGCCCGCTCGGAGCTGTGCCGCGTGTACTGCGCGCCTCTCAACTTCCGCGACATCATGCTGGCCACCGGCAAGCTGCCGCCCGACGCGCTGCCCGGGAACCTCGCCGGACAGGTCAGTCACTCGACCACATTGTCATAAATGTTCACTACGGAGAGAGTGCTGTAAACTATGAGGCACAGTACCAAGTTAAACATACTAGTTATCTTAAATCTCGATGTTAAGGTTATTCATGAGAATAAACCACAAGTAGAACGTAAGATTAAGAGAGAGCGCGAAAATAGGATTTTAAACACATATTGGTAATAGCTAAGAAACCAACCAGTACAAAAAGGTTATCTTTTCAATTAAAATTCATAATTATTTATAGCTCTCCAAACGATTGCACTAAAATATACTCGAATTCGGAATTAGTTTTTTTATTCTTTTAAATACGTTAGTACATAAAAGAAGTTTTTTTTATTAAAAGTAATTTTATTTTAACATAAAATTTTACATTAACATAAAAATTTAATAATTAACTAAATACTTAACTAAGATTAAATTAAATTAATTCTGTAAATTTTCGCATTCTGAGGATAGAAACACTATTTAGTATGAAATCTTAAACACTACTTAAACAATCTAACAATAAAAAATAAACTAAACTGGTATTATATAAATATGTTGTGTTCAAATAAATAATATTATAACCTTCACCCTCAGGAGTGTATTCTCGGCTTGGAGTTCAGCGGACGGTCATCTGACGGCAAGCGCGTGATGGGCATGGTGGCGGCGTGCGGGCTGGCCAGCACCGTGCTGGCCGACAGGGGCTTCCTGTGGGACGTGCCGGCCGCCTGGTCGCTGGAGCAGGCGGCCACGGTGCCCGTGGCCTACGCCACGGCCTACTACGCGCTGGCCGTGCGCGGCCGCATGCGGCGCGGGGAGGCCGTGCTCGTGCACGCGGGCACGGGCGGCGTGGGGCAGGCGGCCGTGGCCATCGCGCTGCACGCGGGCTGCAGCGTGTTCACCACGGTGGGCACGCCCGACAAGCGCGCCTTCCTGCTGGAGCGCTTCCCGACGCTGTCGCCCGAGAACATCGGCAACTCGCGCGACACGTCCTTCGAGCAGCTCATCAAGCGCCGCACGCGCGGCCGCGGCGTGGACCTGGTGCTGAACTCGCTGGCGGCCGACAAGCTGCAGGCGTCCGTGCGCTGCCTGGCCGAGGGCGGCCGCTTCCTGGAGATCGGCAAGCTGGACCTGTCCAACGACACGGCGCTGGGCATGTCCGTGTTCCTCAAGAACACCACGTTCCACGGCATCCTGCTGGACGCGCTGTTCGACGCGGACTCCGCGGACAGCGACAAGGCGGCCGTGGTGCGCTGCGTCACGGAAGGCATCGCGGCCGGAGCCGTGCGGCCGCTGCCGGCCACGGTGTTCTCGGACCACCAGCTGGAGCAGGCCTTCCGGTACGCACTCTCGACTTCACTGCCAGAACTCATTTCCTTTACTGACTTAGTAGAGAATTATCGTGCTTTGATTAAAGAGACGTTGACTATTTACGCGTGCACAGTACAGATTTTTGTAGACCGTTAAAATAAATTAGTATTTCATAATAAAATGAAAAAAAAAACTGCGGTTAAAATCGAACATTTCTTCAAATCAAAGATGTCACATATAAATAAGCATAGTCATTTAGAAACATCATAATCCTTTTAGTTTTGGGAGCAACAATACCCAACACGCTTGCTCGTGTGCTGTGAGAGGGGGGTGCACAATACACAGAGGGGGGCCCCTCTGTGTATTGTGCGCCCCCCTCTGTGTATTGTGCGCCCCCCTCTGTGTATTGTGCGCCCCCCTCTGTGTATTGTGCGCCCCCCTCTGTGTATTGTGCGCCCCCCTCTGTGTATTGTGCGCCCCCCTCTGTGTATTGTGCGCCCCCCTCTGTGTATTGTGCGCCCCCCTCTGTGTATTGTGCGCCCCCCTCTGTGTATTGTGCGCCCCCTGCCAATCTCGCAAAGGAAAGTTAGCGTTGTAGTACTTTTTATGTTAATGTTTATTTCTACATTTTACAATTACAAAGTTATAATTCACTTGATCGTTGCATTATAATTTTTTCACGTCTTGGCTGACATAAACCTAATTAAAATGGGTTTTTATTCACGAGCAGTGAATATCTAAACGAAGCCCCACTCGATGAAAACATGTTTTCATTTTGCTTAGCTGACTTGACTAAATGTTTTCTAAAGTTTGAATAAATAAGTAAGTAGTTCGTGGTGATCATGCATGTAATGAAATGAATACGTCGCGCAGGTACATGGCGACGGGCAAGCACATCGGCAAGGTCGTGCTGCGCGTGCGCGACGAGGAGCCGGCGGGCGCGCGCGCGGCCAGCAAGCTGCTGTCGGCCATCCCGCGCACCTACATGCATCCCGCCAAGAGCTACGTGCTCGTCGGTCAGTACGCCGGCATCGCTAGCTGCGCGAGGTACAAACCTTTCGCAACGAGTAACGTTCCTTACGGTCGCAGGCGGCTTGGGCGGCTTCGGGCTGGAGCTGGCGCAGTGGATGGTGAAGCGCGGCGCCACGCGCATCGTGCTGAACTCGCGCAGCGGCGTGCGCACGGGCTACCAGGCCTGGTGCGTGCGACGCTGGCGCGCGCTGGGCGTGCGCGTGCTGGTGTCGCGCGACGACGCGGCCAGTGCGGCGGGCGCGCGCGGCCTGCTGCGGGCTGCGGCCGCGCTGGGCCCGCTGGGTGGCGTGTTCAACCTGGCCGCCGTGCTGCGCGACGCCTTCCTCGACAAGCAGACGCCCGCCGACTTCCAGGCCGTGGCCAAGCCCAAGATCGACGGTGAGTTCACACAGCTTGTACAAGCTAACATGTGCGAGAGTACTCACTATGTAGATTATGATCTATTAACCCTAAAAATATTTAAAAAAAACCATCCTGACTTCAAATATAGCTTTTGTATATTTTTTTTGTGTGTAGTCTAGGAGTAAATATGACAAACATAAAAAATTACAAACAAGCAATGAAGTCCCTTACAGACTCACTAAGGATAACATGAAAATCCAATTTCGAAAAGGACGGTAAACAATGTACCTGGACGACGCCGAGTAAGAACAGCTAGCTTAAGATAAATCTTTCATGCTTTACATGCAATGTTGTCAATTGAGCTAGTCCGACCGACTTGTAACTGATTGACTACTAGCCTCATTCTTTACAAAAATATTTGTTTATTTATTTATAATGATTGACTTTTTAATAAATAGATGTATCTAATATGAATGACATGCACAGCTACTAAGTTCCTGGACGCGGCGACACGCGAGCTGGCGCCTGAGCTGGAGTACTTCGTGGTGTTCTCGTCCGTGTCGTGCGGCCGCGGGAACCCCGGCCAGAGCAACTACGGGCTCGCCAACTCTGCCATGGAGCGCATCGTGGAGCAGCGCCAGGCCGACGGGCTGCCGGGCCTGGCCGTGCAGTGGGGAGCCATCGGTGAGTAGCGCCCGGGCCCGCGGCCGCCAGGCCAGGCCAGGCCCGGCCTGACCCGCGACTGTTGCAGGCGAGGTGGGGCTCATCGTGGAGACCATGGGCGGCGACGACGCCGTGGTGGGCGGCACGGTGCCGCAGCGCATCGCATCGTGCATGGAGGCGCTGGGCAGCCTGCTGGCCCTGCCGCACGCCGTGGCCGCGTCCATGGTGCTGGCCGACAAACGCCGGGCCGCCGCCGCGCCGCAGCAGGACCTGCTGCACGCCGTCGCCAACATCCTCGGCATCAAGGACCCCACCAAGGTGTCCGACTCCGCCAACCTGGCCGAGCTGGGCATGGACTCGCTCATGGGCGCCGAGATCAAGCAGACGCTGGAGCGCGGTTACGACGTGGTGCTGGGCGTGCAGGAAATCCGCGGCCTCACCTTCTCCAAGCTGCGCGGCATGTCGGGCGGTGACGACGCCGCTCCCGACGCGGCCGCGCCCACGCCCGCCGCAGCCGCGGAGCAGGGCCAGGAGCAGGGCCAGGCGCAGGGCCAGGCGCAGTTCGCCGGGCTGGGCGAGCTCATGCCCAAGCAGGTGCTGGTGAAGCTGCCCAGCGCCGCGCCCGCCGGCTCCGAGCTCAGGCCCGTGTTCATGGTGCACCCCATCGAGGGCGTGGTGGACCTGCTGCGCGGCGTGGCCGCGGCCGTGCGCGCGCCCGTGTACGGCCTGCAGTGCACGCAGGCCGCGCCGCTGGACGACATGGCCGCGCTGGCGAGGCACTACGTGTCGCACGTGCGCGCGCTGCAGCCGCAGGCGCCCTACACGCTGCTGGGCTACTCCTTCGGCGCCGGCGTGGCCTTCGAGATGGCGCTGCAGCTGGAGCAGGTACGACGCGTGGCTGGGCCCGTCGGGGCGAGGCCGGGCCCGTCGGGGCGAGGCCGGGCCCGTCGGGGCGAGGCCGGGCCCGTCGGGGCGAGGCCGGGCAGGCGCAGTAGTGACCCACGTTCTGTCGACAGGCCGGCTGCGAGACGCGCCTGGTGCTGGTGGACGGCTCGCCGGCCTACGTGGCCACGCACACGACGCGCGGCAAGCAGAAGCGCAGCACGCGCTCGGCCGACACGGACGAGGCCGACGCGCTCGCCTACTTCGTGCAGCTGTTCAAGGACGTGGACGCCGCCAAGGTGAGTGTGCGGCCTTGGTGTCGGCGGCCTGTGACGCTCAAAGGATGGGAATTAAATGCAATGAAACATCTCAAATGCCACTAATTTGGTCCATTTAAAGAAACTATAAACAAACACACACATCTGCAATGTACACATACTACACCACACTGCCTACGGAGGAGAAAACAAAAACCTAAATAAGATCAAACTTTTTGTTACTTAACTTTGAATGAACACTCAATTCAATCTTTATTGCAATCCATTATGTACACATACAGGTGGATAGAAACAATTATGGATTTTTCTTATGTGGCGTGCCGTAAACCAAGATACAAGTGGCTGTAGTTACAGTATTATTACCCTATACGTACACAAACAATTCCTTACTCCGCGTCTCATTAATTATTATTGTTTGACCGTCAGAACAAACATTAAACTAATTCCTACAAATTATCTAGTGCAACTTAATTGCACCTTTTTTCCATTATGTATAACGCAGCTTCGTTCTTATGGATTGTATTATATTTGAATGTTCACTTTCATAAATAAACCTCAGATGACCTTGTTTGGTTCCTCGTATAAGTTTTTAAGCTTATTACCAGTTTTACTTTGAAATAGGATGATAGCAAAATCATCCTTTTATATCAAACTGAAGTAAGGCGTTGGTGTTACCTTCGTAATCTTTATTTATTTATTTATTTATAGTACATGGAGGATTTACAGCTAATAAAAACAAACAAAAAAGGGGACCATAGCCACCAGGAAGCCAATTACAAATCCTCACGTATAGACTCGTATTAGTAAATTATGGTGTGAGCACTAAAACAACAAACACATCGCCCTATTTAAATTAAGAAGCTAAATAATTACTACTTTTACAATTTAATGACTGAAATAAAGGAGAAAATAATGAAAACAAAAACAAAACAATAATACCTACCGCTACTTAATTTTTTTTAGACTCAAGCACGTTCTGGCCGAATTCAAGCTAACTGTGAATGGATCAAAATCAAATTCCTTGCATAAGTAAAGTGCTTTACTTGGCACATTAAAATACAATTTTGACAAAAACTCAGGGTTATCAATATTGTTATTGAGGACTTTTAACTAAAGTAAACAGTCTGCAATTTTACGACGATCTACCAATGGTAGCAAATGATACTTCTTACAGAGTCCAAGATAACAGGTCGACTGGTACGGAATCTTCTTTATAATTTCTTATTTTGTAATTAATTAAATTATTTCACGCATCTGTTTGTGAGATTTGTAACCGATATTTGAGTTCGAATGGATAGCTATCGTTAGTGTCCAGAGGTTCAATAGTTAGACTTGTCTCCTGTTGTGTCAGGTGTCGGCGGAGCTGGAGCGGCTGCCGAGCTGGCCGGCGCGACTGGCGCGCACCACGCAGCTGCTGGGCGAGGCCGCCGGGCCGCACGGGCCGCACGCGCTGGCCGACGCGGCCACCTCCTTCTACCGCAAGCTCGTCATCGCCGACACCTACAAGCCGGCCGGCCGCCTGCACGCGCCCGTCACGCTGTTCACGGCGCGCGACAACTACGTGACGCTGGGCGAGGACTACGGGCTGCGCGAGGTGTGCGCGGGCGCGCTGCACACGCAGCAGCTGGCCGGCACGCACCGCACCATCCTGGCGGGCGAGGCGGCCGCGGCCATCGCCGCGCACCTGTCGGGCCTGCCCGCGCAGCTGTCGGGCAAGCCCGCGCAGCTGTCGGGCAAGCCCGCGCAGCTGTCGGGCAAGCCCGCGCAGCTGTCGGGCAAGCCCGCGCAGCTGTCGGGCCCGCCCACACACTAGCGCGCGCGCGGCCTGCGCCGCCGCCGGCGTCGGGCCCGCCGCTAGCCTGGCCGCTAGTTGGCCGCCAGCAGGCCGCTAGTTGGCCGCCAGCAGGCCGCTAGTTGGCCGCCAGCAGGCCGCTAGTTGGCCGCCAGCAGGCCGCTAGCTGGCCGCCTGCCTGGCCGCTAGCCTAGCCGCTGGCTCAATGGACGGACGTCGCTCGTCTACCGGTGACGGACACTCTCTATTTATTTCTGCGGGGTAGAGTATAAGTAGTGCGAGGAGTATAATTGTGTATATAGCTATAACATGATACTCTATTTATTGTACGTATGTTAGTGTTCGAGCCCGGCTCGCCCATTGTGATACATTGCATTCCGTCGTGCCGACGCGTCGCGCACGCGACGTACATATTCGTATGTATGTGGTTAGTTTGTAGTATACTATTACATGAAGCATGTAATCCTGACTATAAGATAATGTATAATACGGGGCGCTGGCGCTGCTCACGGACTACATCAACATTGGAACTATTATTGGCAGTTTGTATATTTCGATGTTTTGCTTATGGAATGAAGTAAGTTGCCTACTAAACTAGTACCGACGAGCAGTACTTATGTATTGGACACGACGGCAGGAGGAGCGGTCCGTGGCGGCGCCGGGTCGCCGCTAGCGATAAGTAGTTTGTACCAGTGTATGGTTGTTGTGGTATTTATTTTGTTACTAATAAGGAGCCTGCGCCCTGTGATTAAAAGTGCATTATTTTTTACAACGACTTTTATTTGTTCCGACGTGTATCTATGTGTTAACTAGGAACACACATCAAAGGTACAACTTGAAAGTTGCGAAAATTGTCGGTTAATTTTTATTGTACATGAACTAGTAATAATAATCATCACATCCTGTATATCAGAAATAATATACGAGCACATCGACGCCAATGACATCTTAGCCGAACAACAGAAAGGATGTCGAAAGTATATCCAAGGCTGCAAGGAGCAATCAATCATAGACTCCTTTGTTTTGAAAAAGGGTCAGAAATCCAAATCGGATTTATTTGCAATGTACATCGATTACAAAAAAGCTTTCGCATGTTCTCCATTCATGGGTAGTACAAGTATTACAAATTAACAAAATATACCCGTCTCTAGTAACATTCCTCAAGGCCGTAATGAAAACTTGGACTACTAAGACTCACCGCCGACCATACATATATGATACAGAGAGGAGTCTTTCAGGGAGATGCACTCTGTCCACTGTGGTTCTGGCTCGCTCTTAACCCCCTATCTAAAATATAAAACGCCACCTCATTAGGATGGACAGGAAAAAACCCAGCACGACATTTTGAACCCGTTACTGTACATGGACGATAATATACTATACGCAAAAACCGATAGTCAACTTAACGACTTATCTAACCTGACAGAGAAAATCACAAACGACATAAGAACCGACTTTGGCATAGATTATTTGACATATACCAGCAGAAACAGATTGAAACAGTAATGACTTGGCTTTTTCGATGTCTTCTGTTGAAAAGGCAGAACTACATATCCTCACTAGGCTTTCACTGTCCATCACTTCATGTTTCTGTTGCACAAACGTTAACAGTTCATTAACCACGAGATTACAATTATTACATTTAAGCACATTAGCCGACGACATTTTTAACAACGATTAGTATCACGCTACAACACCTGCACGCAACGAGCGCTCAGCTGAGACTGAATTGAAGAATAAATTGTACTCGTGCACAATAATATGCGTTATTTATGAAACATGGATTATTGAAATCTTTAAAGTCTAATATTGTTTTGATAAATTTTTGTTACTTGCGATTTTTGTTTCCAGAATAAATAATTCTAAAATTAACATGGTGCGTTCTTAATATTTCCATAAACAACTCTCAAAATCTACATGTGTATTATGTTGTAATCTCGAGGACGAAGCTCTAGTATAATTAGTGATTAAACGAACTTATCTGTAAGCGAAGTTCGATCATAATTATACGAAACGCTTCGTCCGAAGAGATTAGCTCCCTCCCTCCCACGCTTCCTTACTTCACTTTCAGAAAATATTAAGCAACGCTTATTTCTCTAAAATAAATGACGAGACATTCCAAGACAAGTAATCAGGAAAACAGAGATACCCGCAGTTAAAAAAAAACTCAACTACAGTGTCTGAGTGCTGTCACTTGTGTGTTAATACATGTGTATTATGTTGTAATCTCGAGGACGAAGCGTTAGTATAATTGCTATGCGTATGTTGAAGTCTTCCGAGAAGACTCCAGCATCTGTGCCATTACCTGTTTTGGATCCGTCTGTGAAGATGCGCAGCTCTGCAGGGCACAAATCCTCGCATCTGCGATTCTCGTGAAGCTGGATCTTGTATTTTTTATCGAAGATAAATTGTTTGGGCATCCGATCATTGATGGCTTTCGTAATGGGGAACTCCTTGTTGAGTCCCTCAAGTAGCGCGGTGTGTGGTGTGTCTCTCTTATCCCAGAGATCTAATGTCTTAAGGCATACCGCCGCCAGTGTATCTTCCTGCTGTATGAACAGGTGTATTATGTTGTAATCTCTTCGGACGAAGCGTTTCGTATAATTATGATCGAACTTCGCTTACAGGTAAGTTCGTTTAATCACTAAGTATTTGTCCGTGCTGGGCCACAGATTATACATGTCCTTTTCTTAATTTAATTAATTTTCATTATTATTTAAAAACAAACGAAACGAGAGCGTAAAGAAATTGGGTTCAGTATCATTTCAACAGTATAAAAAACAGTGTACACCATGTATTCGCAAAGCTATAGCGCTTGAATCTATAATTGTGGTGTCAGGTCGAAAAGGACTGATACGCACTGTCGAAAAGGTCGAGGGATGCACATTTCGACCGCCACACGGTGGGCTGAAAATCGACTTTCATAGACTTAGATTTCAATTTGCAAGTGCCGGATTTTTTTCGGATATCGCTTTAGTTATTACCATATTCAAATATGACACCCGAGTTAATTCTGCACAAAAACGAAGGTATTATAATGTTTTTTACGAATAAATTGTATGAAGCTAGTATGAAAAAGGTAATTATCTCTTGAACGGCAAGGAAAACCGTAATATCCTTACAGGTGGATATAGTACTAATTATTTATAATTTGTTGACATACGTCACATAACGGTTTCTTTTAGTGTCTAAGTTGAAGAACACAGAATTTTAACAAGACGTAACATAAAATAGCATCACCCCTATATTCCCGAAGGAGTAGTCAGAGGTTTATAGTAAATTCACACTTAGACAACTATGTTTGAGCTACATGTTTATCAATACAAAATGAGTTTTAAAATTTTAAATACAACCAAAATACCAAATAGCAAACTGTTTAGTCTTATAGTGAGTATGAAAATAAGTGATTTAGTAATTACAACGATTGAAGTCTTATACTAAGTCTGAATAGGTGAAAAACGATTGTTAATTATCTCTGAATAGTATGCTATTTTGTTAAAAACTATTTTACGTGCGAAAACAGATGTAAAATCATGGGCAAAAGTGTACAAAGAGTAGAAGCTGCACGTAACCTTGGTCTAATCATCGACCCGGAACTTCGTTTTGAGGAGCATACTAATGACGTAGTAAACAACTGCTTTTATAGGCAACATCTATGTACGAATTACCCATGTTTGCAAAAATAAATAAAAAATAAATGATTTGATTTAAAGGTTTTGTACAGGGTGAGGGACTTCCTTAGTATCACGATGAAGAAAAGATTGGTGGATAGCCTAGTACTATCTAAACTGAATTACTGTGACGCTGGATACGGGCCAAAATCAAAAGTCATTTATTCAAATTAGGCTGAGAATCAGCACTTTTCGAACGTCAAAATTACATAACACAGTCCCCCAAAACGCCCGCCCTTCACCGTGTCTCCTTGCCCGCACAGAACGTCTTATACAGAGTGTGTAAAATGGGTGTGCTCGTTATTGCTTTGGCACACCCGGAGGCATCATATCACACCGTATTTAAATGAACACAATGTATCAAAAATGGCTGCACGACGGAAGCTACATTTGGCCGTTTCAATGTTCGGTATCATAGAATCACACAAACCAGAATATTTGTTAATAAAAAATCTGCTGGAGGCACGAGCACTACAGCTACTCTGCTCGTTCGACGTCCAACCCGATCTCGATGCCTCGACATAGGACCACAGCTTTCAGAGGATGTATCAAGTATGGCGCCTCTGGGTGCTGGAATGATTTACCGTCTCCCATAAGATCCCTGAAAACAAACCAAAATTTTAAATTACGTCTGAATAAAAAAACAAAAGGATGATCAGCTAATATTTTATAAATAAATACTTACATAAGGTTTATCATCTATGGGCAAGGTACATCAATAGCCAAGCGTTGCGAGGCGGCCGGCATCGGCATAGTGATTAGCGGTTCTCGATGGCGAATGGCTCGTAATGGCCGTAATGGGTCATGTGTCGCCTCGGTTGCTGCCCGTCGTCCTTTCTCGTGGCGATAGCAATGTATAGGCGCTTATATTTATACACTAAGCGCCTCACATTTGATTAAGCGACATATAAGACATGTAGCCACCACATTTTCATAATAAATATTTCACATTCATTCATCGACAACGAGTATTTCTTCCACCTTCTACTGAACTAAAGTCTTCCTAAAGACACAAGCACTGGCCCATTGTCGACTTTTCGTTTTGCGGTAGTAAATCACGCGCCTACGATAAAATCAAAAATCAAAAGTCATTTATTCAAATTAGGCTGAGAATCAGCACTTTTCGAACGTCAAAATTACATAAGACAGTGCCCCAAAACGCCCGCCCTTCACCACTTCCTAGTGCTTTAGCTGGATTCTAAACAATTGTAAGTAATTACCAAAACATTAAATTAATTGCCATACGTCAGCTAGCCACGCCAACAAAAAAAATTTGAATGTAAATAAAGCTTAATACATAAATAAAAGCCTCCAGGCCTAAAGGGCATGGCAGCTTACATATGCAATACTGGAATTATTATACAAACAAATAAAATAAATAAATGATAAACTAGGACCATCAAAGTAAAATAAATTAACACCACGATACCACGAAACTAGCCACTCCTGATGTGCGTGCAGTGCCAGGCCGGGCGCCCGATGACGGGCAGTACGTCATCACGCTCATAGGCGCAGTAGGGGAGCGAGATAGTGGTAGCGAAACAAAACACATTACTGTGCAGTTATTATGTTTTTTTGGGTACCCAGCATTTCATTATTTTCATGGTGTTTCTTTTTTTTTTTTGGTTATTAGTAAAGTTATTATAAATATGTTATTTGTATATATCTAGCTTTTTTAATTTTTGATAACCTACTTACTTACTGTTTTATTTGTTTTAATTTATTATGTATGTCGGCGTCACCGTTGTGAACGGTAGGTGCAACGGGACGAGTTACGCTGTGCAAAGCGGGACGTTCGCCTCCGCACTCTCCCCACTTCTCAAGCAACTTAATGTAAGCTAGTGCGCAGCGAGCAGGGGGGATCATTCTTGTGGCAGGCTCGGCCCGGTGCACCTGCTGTAGCGCCTAGAGCTATTATAGCGATCTATTTAATAAATTAACAAGCTGTTGGAATAAAAGAGTTGGTTACTGCTATATTTCATACTTTCATTTAATATGTCGGACCTCTGCCTTCAGGTTATTTCATGGTGATTATTCTAAAAGAAATTGTGAGTGAAATAAAGTGATTGTGCTATAACTAGTATATCTATTTTCTTCGCCCGACAATCCACGCCTACTTACAAAGTGCATGTGTAATATCGCTGAAAGCCTATCCCGATATGTACTTATTTTCATTTAATATGTTGAGTCCCTAAACCTGACTTGGTTTCCGTACGTCATTTTTGGGTGACCAATCAAAATGCTGTGCTGTAGGTCCCAAATGTAACGTAATAGTGGATGCAAACTACATGAAAGGATGCAAGTTGACTTGTTACATATAGTTTAATAAATGGAATATAAAATACAGGAAGTAATGTAAAAAATTTAAGTCCGGAGGAGGAGGTGGAGAAAAAGGGTCTTCAGGCGTCGAAGGGACACTTTAGAGTGCCAGTCTCCTTCGACAAAGCTCGACGTAAAATCTCCAGGCAGATGGTTACTCAGCAGAGTGCAGACGTAGAATTGATAGGTGTTTGTTGATAAAACCCGGACGCCGTATCCTCAGGCAGATGGTTAGTGAAACGGGTCCAGACGCGGAATCCCCATTCCGCCCGGTGGTGGACCAGACTACTCTAGTCTGCTAAAAAAATACAGTCAATGGTGGAGCCAGACTAGAGAAGTCTGGTTGAGACGCAGTCTGTTTTGACGTTAATATTTAGTATAATTCTGTATTTTAAGCATTCAAACTTGCACAGAGTGTACTAAATGAAATAAGAATGCTACACAATCGCATTTCCCTTCACTGGAACGTGAACGGCGGTCGCCATAGACATTTGTAGAACGCGGGCCGCGCAGCCAATTTCGACCGGTCGACGCACATTTTGCCAAGCTCCGGAGACCTATTTATTCTATAATAAACGTATGCAGCCTGGGACTGGGCAAGGATAATTAAGTAATAAACAGTTTTTAATGCTTACATTGTTGATTTGTTAAAGATTTTTGATAGAAATTGTTATTACAACAAACACCGTGAGCTATTTTGGCGCCATTTTGCTGCCGCCGGCGTTGCATTTCCCCGTATTACAATTTATAAATATAACGAGGGTAATTCACCCATTTGGGGTATCTCGTTATCGGAATCCGAGTTTGACATGGTGCAGGTACGAAATAACAATCTCAACACTGATTACAACTGTCTAGTAATTTACTTTCGATAACAAATTAACAAAATCTCAACTAATCAAGCCGATGGAAATGGATTAAAATACGGTAACGCGGTAAGTTCGATACAGGCTGGCAGCACGACCTCACGCCTTGCCGTCTAACCAAAAAGTGCCGCTTATCCTCCGTCGCCTGTCAAGTCAAATGCGACTAATGTCAAACAATGCCAACTGACAGCTGCCACGCCCTGTATCGACCTCACCCAAGCATACTGCTTGACGTTTCCGACAAACGATAATAGATGGCGTTATTCTAAATTAATAAAAATAATAGCTATTCTAATAATTGTGTCTGTGTTGGTTCTGCGACACGGCCATCTTGACAATTTCACACGTCCTCGTGTGAGTCATCTGAAACAAAAAAATTATGGAAAGTAAAACGTTCCTTGCTCGGCCTTCCTGACCAAGATATGATAGAATAATCAAATTTTATAAAAACGACATTCTTATCAAGTCATTTAAAGAAAATCTTAGCAAAGAAATCACCACTCATCAAGAATCTTGAATTTTCGAACCAATTCATGAAAACCCCTTCGACAAATCTAGTATGCAATACTCTTTTCGGTAGACCCAACCTCGTCACGGACAACACATTGCCTCCATCCGGGACACTAGAGGGACCTCCATCCGGTACCCACATCAACACACATAACACATCACATTGCCTCCATCCGGCAACTATGGGACCTCCATCCGGTACCCACTTCAACACACATAACACATCACATTGCCTCCATCCGGCAACTATGGGACCTCCATCCGGTACCCACATCAACACACATAACACATCACATTGCCTCCATCCGGCAACTATGGGACCTCCATCCGGTACCCACTTCAACACACATAACACATCACATTGCCTCCATCCGGCAACTATGGGACCTCCATCCGGTACCCACATCAACACACATAACACATCACATTGCCTCCATCCGGCAACTATGGGACCTCCATCCGGTACCCACTTCAACACACATAAACACATCACATTGCCTCCATCCGGCAACTATGGGACCTCCATCCGGTACCCACATCAACACACATAACACATCACATTGCCTCCATCCGGCAACTATGGGACCTCCATCCGGTACCCAATCATAAGACTATACATTGCCTTTATTTATCATCTTTGACGATTACCTACATCGCCATGCTGGACTTGCATCCACGAACAGAATCGGGATGCAAGCAATCTGAGTCACTTGCATACTACATTCGCATCTTTTATCCCTCACTTAAGGTCTAACATCTTCATTATCAGACGGTCTCGTCACGACAGTCTTTCAAAGTCAGGGTCAGAGTCAGCGTCAGAATCTTTGTCGTGTTAAAATTGTCACTGTCGGTATTTTTCGAAGACGGTCGTTCGTATACTTGTATGTCCGATTTGAATTGAGAGCTTTAGGTACGTACCGGTCTCCTTCTAGTACCTCTTTAACTTTGAAAGGCCCTTTGCATTTAGGATCGAGCTTTGTTTGGTTTCTTTCTTCGTTCTACAGCAGTACGAAGTCTCCGATAGTTACGGTTTTAGTTAGCTTTGGTAAAGTCAAAACAAATTTACAGTCAACAATCACATCACATGTCTGAACTATCCGTATTTTCTCAAATCGTATCTTAACTGATGACTTAAGAACTACTAAACCAATTGATTAAACTTCGCGTCCAATCATGATTTCATGTCGCAATAAATGGTCGAGTAAAACGTCAAAAATAATTTAAAAAATAAGTCCATCTCTCTCAACAGTAGTCAAAATGTGTACAGTTGACCTTACAGAAGTCTGTCCTATACCAGTCAATGTGACATTCTCACAAACTTGTTTACCACTGAATTTACAGGATAGATTCTTTAATCCTGCGAACATTCAGCACCGAAGTCATAATAAAAATTAAATTGCTCACCAGAATGCCGAAAGGATCCAGCAGGTGCGTCCACAAGACACACATCAACTCGCTTTTCCCTGACAGGATCAACCGCCGCGCTGCTGCTTGCTTCTCTGGCGTTCCTTTTAGGGCAGTTGGATGCGTAGTGTCCTTGTACACGACAATTGAAGCAAGTGATCAAGTGGGTTTTCCCCGTTGCCTGGTCACTCTTGCCACTGCTAGACGCTATCGATCTCAATTGTTCTTCGTGTGTCGTCGAGTCTCTTTTAAGACGACATTGCATCGATCTGTGTCCTATTTTTCCACAGTTGAAACATTTGGGTCCGGTGTATGGCCAATTAAGGCGGTTCTTCTTAGCGTCAGGACCTTCACGTTCGTCACCACCAGAGGTTGCGCTCCTCTTCAGAAACGAAACAGCCTTCAGTTCCCGTTGTAGATCGTTGCGGGTTTTGATGTCCGTTGTGAAGGACAATCTCTGGACTCGCGTATCGTTCTTCGCGACATGAGCTAGCACCGTCGCGATGGCAATCTGCTCTGTTGTGAGGCCGTTCCATTTCGACATAATGGTTGTCATGAGGGTAGCTGCATATGCCGCCAAACACTCATTTTCTTTAGGTTTATTTCCATGCAGATTAATCAGAAAAGATGCGGGAGTCTCTGGACAATCATACCTGGCTATAAACAGCTCCTTAAAATCGCTCCATCGCATCCCAGGGTAAGATATGGATGACAGCCATGACGAAGCTTCTCCCTTGAGTGCGCGGCTCAAGGCAATCATCAACGTTGCACCTTGACTATTTGGATCGATAACACACATGTCCGCTGTTGCAAGCCAAGCACGCGGGTCGACATTCCGCTTTTCAGGGTCAAAATCCGGTAGGCGAACATCCACACTCGCAAAAGGTGTTTTCATTGCTTGCACGATAGCCATAAAGTTTTTGTTTTGCTGGTCGAAGAGAAAACGCCATTTTTCCATTTCTGAATCACCTTCAAACGCACGCGCATTGTCTTTACACTTTTCCTGGCTAACACTGTCACTTACACCATGTGGGACATAAATCCGGGATGATCGAAATGGGTGGAAAAGAAGGTTATTCACGTAGTAGAAATAAGGATTAAGCGAGTAGAGTATACTATTTAAAAAAAATGTAATTTGGTATCCAGATAACCCATGCAGTGACTCAACGGCAAACAAAATTTGAACTTGCTATCCCACCTAAAATCGGAATAAAATTTCGTATCTGTTTTCTGTCGTTCCTTGTCAGGTACTTGTGCATTTCGTAGTTCAATTGTTTATTTATTTTCGTAACTTTACGAAAATAAATTCTATGATAGCATGCCTTTGAATTGTGCTTATCGATTTGTAAACATCATCAAGATGTAGAATGATAGTTTATATTTAAAATAAATACAACAGAAATTAAACTATGAGTCAATGTTTGAGTGGATGTTTTTTGCGCTTGTTTTCAAGTGTTTGTTTTGATTAGTCGATACTGTTAAAGTAAACACTTCTAGCAACTGAGACTCTGTCTGTGATAAGTATGTGGACCATTTGTTATTTTAAGATAACAACCCAAGCTACTTAACGGTGTAGTGTTCTGGGAATCGAACAATGAACATACCCTTTTTTATGAAGGCGCTCGAGTGGTCCAAATGACGTCATGTTATTGTTAAATTTGTAGCTTGTAAAAAATTTATGGGGAGGTTTGTACTTTTAATGGATTATTGTGAAATGGTGTATATTTATGTAAATTGAACAAACAGTTTTTGAAATAATGGTTTATTTTTTAAATTATGTTCAACTTTACACAAGAAATTGGGAAAAAATCCCTCACCCTGATTACAAATTATAATTACTTATAGATTTCAAGCAAAACTGGGCTAATCTATACATAATATGTTAGCTTATTTAATAACGATTCCAACGACGGAACTATTATACAGCTTCCGTGTATAACTTAGGAGTTATCGTCGTTTTAATCACACGCGCTATTTTCCCGCCAAAACACCCAAACGTTACGTCACCCATGCCCGCAAAATGCCCAAAATGGCCGACACCACCGAGAGCACAGCATGATGCTGAGTGGAAGCCTTCTTGTCACAGTCACGGCGTGCAGCTGCCGAGTATAAGTTCTGTGTTTGGAATAAAAAATAGTTTTGTTTTTGTTGTTTTGTAATCGATTTATTTTGTATGCACGTGTTTCTGTGACAAATAAATATGTTTTTCTTTCTTTCTTTCTTTTGTTGTTTAGTTGTGTTATAAGATATAAGAAATGTTTTCTTTGATCACTTCAGAAGGCTGTACGGAAATTGGCTGCAAGCAAATATTGATTGGCCAAGTTGTTTGCAAACTTTAGTTAATCAAGAACCAACTGTTGGTGAGACCCCAAGAGCACAATCAGACTCTCAAGAACCGTCGACAGCATCGTCCGTCGTTGGAACAATGACAAAAAGGTCCCGAAAACCATTCGAAGATCAGGGAAGTAAACAGAAAAAGAGAAGATCTGATGATAATACAGGCGAAGACTCCAGTGAATTGGCATATGCAGCTGTAGCGCGCTTAAAATAAGAAGGGCATGGGGATATCGCATTTGTGATCGAATACATGATGAAAAATCCTGAAACAGCCGTTAAAATTAATGAAACGCTTAAGAAACCATTCAAAACAGTCTTATTTACAACAGGGAAAGCACTTGGATTGCTTCATTCACTATAACTGTCAAAGCGGCAATATATTCAAACTCGAAGCATTTATTTCACCTCTCAGAGCGGATTGCGAAATTCGCGAAACCCCCTTTAAGTACCTACGCATGCGCTTATCGCGATGTAATTTGACCCCGCTCTGACCTCGCTCACAAAAAACGATGTAGCTGCGATAATATTGCCGCTATTGACATTATGTAAACAGTTTCGGGTTCGTGATGAATGGAGCCACTCAAGATAATATCAACAACACTCATAATAGCACGTTTGTATTATAAACACCCTATTGAAAACATAGAACTGGGTTTCTAATAAGATTCTAATTGGTTTATCCATTATTGGCCAATTAATTTATGTTTTCAATTGGAATCTTGTTTGAAAGTGAACATGAACAAAGTAAATGATGAATTATCAGTAGTTTTATCTTACAAAGACACTAATTCAATAAAAAATCATAAGAATTCAAAATGTAAACAATGACGTCATTGACAACCTTGGAAACTATGTCAAATATTTCTCGAAATATCGAATAAAATTGTTGTAATACGGCTAGAATACATGAAATTATGTATTATCAGTATGTTTTGCGTCATAACTAACATCACAAAGGTACTAATTCATTGCAAAATCGTCAAATTCGTACAACATAATTCATGACAACAAATTCTGTTTACGTAAAAAACATTGGCTCAAAAAACATGTTTTATTATATTGCTTCATGCAAACGATTATCTAAAAAGTTGTATTGTACACTTATAAATGAATATACATCCACTTACCGAAGAATAACACACAAAAAACACAGTAAATACACAATCACTATCGCACGACTCACTCGTCACCCACTTGACACTGACGCGTAAAATGGCGGGTTTCAACATTTTTGCTTTAATTTTGTGAGTAATATTTTTAGTTCGTGTTTTTGTCTATGATTTAAAAATGTTATCGGCCCTATGGTCAAATTTTACAGAAGCAATAGTAAACCTTAAAGTAATGTAAATTTAAGTTTAAAATCGACTGGGGTTGATGGGCTTCCGGTGTCCCGTCGGGACTTGCCGGCAATTATTCGGAGGGCTTCCAGAAGCCCGCTCGGGAAACGAGCGGTTCAATGGGGATGGCAAGTTAAAGCTAATCTCAGATGGCGCTGCGTACAGTTGTTCCGAATGGCGTCAGTATGACATTTCTTTAATCGTGTAAACAAACGAAAAAAACGAACATTGTGGGCGGTTAGTGTAGTTTATTTGATAACATGGACGCAAAAATGTATTCTACTTGGAGCTTGCTTGAACTTAAAGCCGAGTTAAAGAGAAGAGGGGAGTCTGTTAAACGTAGAAAAGCTGATTAAGTGGAAAGGTGCTGTTTGCCTAGACCTAGTTCAACGTAGACCTTTGAAATCAATACGCTTACGAATAATTACCTATTATAACGAATAATTTTATAATTAAATAACTTGTTAGTCGTTAGTATGCATATTTATTATATATTTTTAAATTTTATATTGTTGGTGAATACTGTCATGTATTGTATATAAATAAGTCAAAATTATTGAATCAAAATTCAGGAGTATATTTACAACAGCTTAACTAATGCATAACTTTACTTAAGGAATAGTTCTTTTTACTTTTGGAGTTAAAGAGAGATTAATAATTGGTTATATTTTTCCAGGTAAGAGCTATATGACAAAAACTTTAACTTTAGTACACCATAACTCTCGCCAAATCCAACAAAACCCTCTATCATACTTCTACCATTGGAGATGTACCATGACATAAATATTAACCCTATTTTGCCTCCGCTTGAAAGACAATGTATTAGATTATTTTGAAAGGTGAATATTTCTTATCGGTTTTATTTTATGTGATGGTAGGTAGTTCCTATTTTACTAATTCGAAATATTTATGTCATTTTGAAGATTCAACAAAAAACAGATGCATCAGAAAAATTATATGAAGACAGATTCCTCATATTGATAAGATCCGCATTTATCAATGATCACTTTTATAAAAAAGGATTTGTCAAGAAGACAATGAAAAAACTCAACTATCAAGTTGACATCAAGATAGATAACCAGGGTGGCATGGCATGGCATGGCGTAGCATGGCATGGCATGGCATGTAAGCAGAAACGGACTTATTAGCCCTGAATCTGTACCTTATATACAGAGTCAAAATGGGGAATTACTATTTAAAAACCTGCCTATATGATTTTCAAGTACAAGGACAAATGTACTGCAGTGGCAGAAAATTCCGTAATTTATTTATATTGTAAAAGATGAGTTGTTCATAGAAAACATATTATAAAGTTAGATTATTTTACAATAACAATATAAAGGCTGAAATTATGAATAAATATCTGTATAAAGATTATTATAATATAATAAAAAGACCTAAAAGTTATTTATTAGTTTTATTTGTGATACACTCTCGGAAATTGCATAACATTATACATATAAAAATATTTAATATCTATTGGTCTTAGAAAGCTGTTCAGTAGAAACTCCGCTTACCCAACTCACACCTGTATTTCAAATGGCAGTAATGTTGGCAAAACAAATTTATATTTCTCATAATTTTCTAATCCAGTGTAAAACTTGGCAGACTCAACATGACTTAATAAAAGGTCAGCTGAAAAAAGAGACAGCATTGTGGCAGTCTGAGTAGAAACGGATGTTTTGTTATTTTGATTGTTAACATTGTCACCACAATCAACAGGTGTAACAAGAGAAGAAATTTCTAACTCTCTTTCGTATTCCATTATATTGTGGATTCTGAGAAATAGAAGGATGTTCGAAAAGATTCTTTTGAATGTTTCTCTTAGCATGTCTTTCGTCTCTCACACTAGCACTGGCTGATATCCTTTTCTGGTTCCATGAAAAGAGACTTGGTACTGCTTCTTTCTTTAAAAGTTTGTGTACACAGGGCAAACCTTAAAACAAGATGAACAGTGATAAGTATTTAAAGATATTGTGTAATGTTCACAATTTAGGTATATAGATACTAGCTTAAATAGAAGAACTATCGTTTAAAACACCCACCTGTACTCACACTTAAGTTTGGAAATAATTTTCATGAAAATGATCTCGACAGAACCTCGTCGTCCTAGTAGGCTCAGTTTTTAATCCTTGCGGCCGCTATCCACTTTCTTCTTTTAATATGATTTATTGGAAATTTGTGTTGGCCTACGTTTTAACACCCAATTACACAACACTTTGTAATTTCTATGTTATTTGTGAACATATTTTATAAGATGCTATACAATTTGACAGATAATTTGGAACAATCGTATAAAGCGCCACTTTGACAGTTGCCTTCCCCATTAAACCATTTACAGGCAGTTTTGAATTGTCAACGAGTGGGTCAGTCAGAAATATGAAGCTAGTTGCCCATTCCAAAACGTAGTATGTACTAATGGAGAAGAACGGGCAAGAAACTCCATGGACACTCTTTAAATAATTTTGTTCTTACAAATATATTCGTTTCGTCATATTATTTTGCGAGAGGCTGCCATTCGGGAAGGTGCCAAGGATATTTATCCATCCTACTATAAAGTGCAACAAACTAAGCTTGATTGCTACCCTCCGAAGCAATTAGTGTCAGTTACGGATTCCTCGGCTAGGATTACACTTCAAGCTTTACTTAACATCATGGTCACGAGGATTCTTCAAAGTCTTTCTGGCTGTGCCGATGTGCAAAATAAGCAGCTAAAGCTGATATCCAGGCTGGGATTTGATGGTGCTTCAAACCAATGCCATACAAGCAGAAAATGGAGGGTGAGCAAGATGATTCAAGCATTTTCATGACCTCCTTGGTGCCACTAAAACTGACAGATGGAGATAATACTGTAGGGACGAACCCAACCCCATGCTCAGCTTTGTATTGTCGTACCAGTTCAGTTTACTTTTGTAAAGGAGAGAGAAGCAGTTGTCATTGGTCTCAAAAGACAAATGGATGATGAAATTCAAGTTCTTATAATAAATAATAATAATAGTAATAAATTTTATTTATTTCGAATTAGTTACAGACGAAAAGGTCTGTACATGAAATGGGTGAGCCCTGCCTCATAAACTAGGGTGACCTGTATCTTAAGAGACATTGATCAGCTTTAAGATGTCTAAAATAAACAGGAACTTGTGAAGTGTGTCAGTTGCTGTGTATGTGTATAAATATTATCTTACTTTTGTATGTATCTTGCTTGTATATAGTATGTATTTTTCCTAAACATATATTAACGGTAAAAAGCGAGGAGAGCGGAGTGCAACTCAAGAATGTAGGTGAGTGTATGTAACCGCACACCCATGTGTGTGGAGCCCACAGAGTGCAGTAATTGAAACAGGGTGACTCATCAACTACTGATGATAATTATCGACGCCAAAGTCTGCACGTACCTTTCTGAGGCCAGATCAAATGCATCGTGCTACATGTGCTTAGCAAAACCTACGGAAATGAACCGCTTAGATGTTGTAACATCATAGACTGTGTGCTGACATATACGAATTTGGCTTGTCATCCCTACACGCACGTATAAATTGTATGGAATGTCTTTTACACATTGCGTACAGGCTGGACTGCAAACGGTGGGCAGCGAGAAGTAATGAGCACAAAGAAATGTTGCGAATGAATGAATGAAAAGCACCGACCCCAGAGTGGTTTGACCAGACTCGATTAATCGAATGAACCCCAAGATTTGCACTAGCCCCTGAAGCCTCATACTTGATGGTGTACATCAAGGAATAGACTGGGGGGCGCTGTAATGATAGGGAAGACTTGCAATTTGGATAGGAAGGATTAAGAGCCTACGGAGTATGCACTCTAGCGTAAGCATTGGACTATTGAAGAGACGGATGATATTTGTCTATGAGAAGGCATTTAACGACGTCACAGCCGGGTTGATTCAAGTCGAGCTTCATCGGTAAATCTTTTAGCGGGGTTCAACTGGTTTCTCGGCTGTTTACTATGTCACTGCTCTGCTGTGCTAGATGTTGCTGTTTTTGAGTTTTATTTATTTATTTTATTATTTATGTACACACGTTAAAATACAGAGGGACACGTCATAGTTCAATGTCTTCGTCTGAGGTATCGCCTGAGGACTAACCGTTTCCAGTTTTTGTATATCCCATTAGCAGCTTTCTTGATCTTCCACCGTGTTCATCCAATAATTGAATCCCTTGTCGAAATATTTTAAGTATAGAGTTGTCGTTCGAGTCTTATAAGCTGTTATTCGAAATACCCAAAAGTAGAATGGGCACTGTTGGTAATCGAACCCAACACAACACATTGCTCACGGTCTGCACGCGCAGGTACCGTGTTTAGCGCGTCATCGGCAGGCTAAGGCACGGCGCGGTGACGACACGGCTCGGCATGATGACCACTCACTTCCTCTGACTTCACCGCGGCGGACGATACTCCTTTTACTTTAGTTTCATTGTTAGCTGTTTGTCCGGAACAGTTTCAATATTGCAGGCATTAAACTCTTGCGTAAAATACAGTAGTCCACTCTTTAGATGCTCCCCGCGCTTACATTGGTTCTTCAAGGATCTCGTCATCTTAATTTCAAGAGTAATGATCTCGAATAAACAAAAAAACTTCGAACTCGAAGCTCTTCAGTTGCGGTCTTCAGCGGGGACAGTTCCAGCAGGAATCATCAATACCTTGTTGAAGAAACTTCGCGTAGCACTGCACACACCCAGAGGACGAAGTCACCCAGGCTTCGACCGGCGTCGGACTTCGGGCCCGTCGAATGTTCGAATCGTCGTCACGTGCAAAGAAGGACGAAAACCGCAGATCATTGTTTATCCAGTGGATAGTTTAGACGTTTTGTGAGTTTGTTCCAATTTATTCCTTATTTATTAATTTACTTAATCTCATTAAATAACAATATTTAAGTGAATGTTTTCATTTATCTTCAAGTCTTTTAATGGCAATCATTCTTATTAATAGCCTTATATTTTTTTAAACCACTTCTATTCATATGAAGCTAAAAAAATATGGTTAGATAATCCATCTGTTTACGCAATTCGTTCACTTCACTATAACAGCTGATAACTTGGCGACGTGCTTCCTTGTTGGCAGTTGGCTTGGCAGTTTTATCTGCAATTCAACACAAGCCGTCGTATGTCAACTTACTGCTGTGCCACGTAGTAATGATTACTTATCCGCTCTTCGATAATTTTCCGGAATTCACTATTCTCTTTTTAACTTCTTATAATTATTCTCCTACCATTACTTTATCATTGCTTGCAAGTTATGAGAAATGGCTACCTGCCTCACTCCAATAAAAGCTGGTTTAAACTTCCATCCTTTTGTTCCTCTTCCCTCAGAACCCCATTACTCTTCCATTTTCGCTAATTCTGTTTCCATAGGACCGCCACTTTATTCTACCCTCAACCACAGCAGCCTAATTGCGCAACACACTTTCGTAAACGACTACGACTATTCTGTTGTATCTTGACATTCCAACAACATTCAAGCACCATTTAAATTGTTGAGCAGATTTTCTTATCGAACTTATGAAGCAATATATTAGCAATCTGTTTCAGAACGATTCAGATTCTCATTGTATGTCTCAATGTATTACGCCATTAGGGGTCAGCACCCTAATTGCGTAATACACAATCAATCTGAATCTGAATCGTTTTGAAACAGTTTTCTAATCCATTGCTTCTTAAGTTCGATAAAAATTCTGCTCAACATTAAATAGAACGCAATGAATGTTCTTGAACCGTCAAAATCAAACAGATTAGTCGTAATCGTTTACGAAAATGTGTTACGCAATTAGGGTGCAGGTCTCTGATGGCAATGTTGAAAGCGTGGTGCGTTTTTTTTTTTTATTTTTTCATTTATTTCAAATAAACCCATTACAGGCACTTTTGAATTGTCAAGGGGTCGGTCAGTCAGAAATATGAAGCTAGTTGCCCATTCCAAAGCGAAATAGGTACCTATGGAGAAGAACGGGCAAGAAACTCCATGGACACTCTTTTAAATAATATGGTTACAGAAAATTTGTTACATCAGTCTTGTTGAAATTAAACATGTGAGAACGATGTAGAAAGACCCGTAATAAAAAACATAAAAATCGGAAAAGAAAAATTAAAAAAAAAAACCAAAAGGCGTGGCAGCCAAGAGATGACCAGTCCCCACTGACGGCGCCCGTTCACGAAAATGACGTATGGATCAGCACCATTCAGCTCAACCATTTTGAAGGGAACTTAATGATCCAACACACACGCCACCACCAGCGAGAGATTAGAGTGAGCGTGACATACTCTCAGCCGCCAGGGCATATTCAAGTCAATGACAGACGTGCCCAGTATCGGGTAGCTTTATAGTAGGTACCACATAGTGCTCACACGTGTGCTTTGCAATTATACAATACTAAAAGATTGAATTTATACAGTGCAAAGATAGTTTTTACAATCTTCAGCAGCTCCAACAATATTTCCGAATACTAATCAATTGTTTAGGCGCCCTTGTGGAGCAGAACCAGCGTTGAGCCAAGCATTTTTGTCAGAGATGTAATCCTCCAACTTATAATATGCTTGGCTGCATAGTGTGCGTTTGATACAGGTTTTGAACTTCGTTTCATTCAGTTGGAGAATGTGGGGAGGTATTTTATTATAACATTTTAAACAGTACCCCATGAAGGATGAATCTACTTTAGCCAGCCTGAAACCCGGTTGAACCAATTGGTCCCTATTTCTAGTCCCATAGTTGTGTCTCTCACCTCTTTTACTGAAAAGATTTAAGTTTTTCCGTACGTACATGATGTTTTCATATATATATTGACAAGGTACGGTCATGATGTTAATATCTTTAAAAAGTTCCCTTAAAGAATCGCGCCTGCAGAGGCCATATATTGCTCTAATGGCTCTTTTTTGCAGAATAAAAATAGGCTCGATGTCTGCAGCGCGTCCCCATAATAAGATACCGTAAGACATGATACTATGAAAGTAACTGAAATAGAACAGCCTCGCGGTATCTACATTAGTAAACTGACGGATTTTTCTTACAGCATATGCTGCTGAACTTAGCCGTCCTGCAAGAGATGTTAAATGGGGACCCCATTGCAGCCTCGAGTCGAGCGTGATCCCCAAGAAAACCGTTTTATCAACGAATTATAGTTTCTCTTGATTCATTACTATGTCACAATCAGTACTTTCAACATTCAGCAAAGCAAACCTTATGCATTTTGTTTTTTTCCCATTTTGTACCTGCAGCAGTGCGTTATTTACGTCGTCAAGATTTGACGAACGTCTACTTATCTTAAAAATTAAAGAAGTATCATCAGCAAATAACACCATTTGTGGTTGTTTTTTTAATAAATGGGGTAGATCATTAATATATACTAAAAAGAGGACCTAATATCGAGCCTTGTGGAACACCCAATTTTACTTTTAATCCAAGTGAATTGACACCATTAATTTGAACTTTTTGCCGTCCATCTTGTAAATAAGATCTAACTAAACTTAGCGCAGGTTTACCTAGTCCGTAATGCTCCAGTTTTAGGAGGAAGGTTTCGTGATTAACGCAATCAAATGACTTGGAGAGGTCACAGAAAATTCCTATGGCATCTTGGGCCTCCTCCCACGCTGTAAATATGTGTTTTAGTAAAGTGACACCAGCATCAGTCGTGCAACGACCTTTGGTGAAACCATATTGCTGCTCGTGTAAGATTTTGTTGATGTTAAAATGATCAAGCATTTGATTGAGCATTACCTTTTCGAACACCTTGCTGAATACCGGCAACACGGATACTGGTCTATAATTGTTGGTGTCTTTGCTATCCCCAGATTTAAAAAGTGGTATAACCTTACTGTATTTCATTAAATCCGGGAAGACTCCTTGATCTACACACAAATTAAATATTAAAGCTAAGTATGGTGCTGTGGTCTCGATTATGGATGTACAAACTTTGATAGACATTCCCCAAAGATCTTCGGTCAACTTGATTTTTATTTGCCGAAAAGCTTTTATAACTATCATAGGGTTTATATGTTTAAATTGAAATTCAACCGGGCAGCCTGGAACGTTCGCTCTTAATAAATCAATTGAGACTTTGGGTGAGGAATTTAAAGCCTCCGTAGCTTTAGATGGTATATTAGTAAAATAATTTACAAATTCTTGAGCTACTTCTAAGTTAGAGCTTATGGCACCACGTGAAGTCTCCAATGTATATTCAATGTTTCGTATTTTTTTCCTACTAGTTTCGTTATTTATATCTTTCCAAACAGTTTTTATTTTATCTTCCGCTGTTTTGATCTTGTTGCTAATGTACAGGGCTTTAGCTATTTTGCAGGTATTTCTAAAAATTTTGGAATATGTAGCAACATACTTATTGAAAGTTTCAGTGTTAATGTAAGGCTTAAGGCCATACAACTCGAACAGTCTTTCTCTACTAATCCTAATACCTCTGGTTGCCCAGTCACTAAATATAAATTTAGTGCAAATATTTTTTGTTTTCTTTTCAAAAGTTTTATTGAATTCAGTGTGGACTAATGAAAAGAAATCCTCATAAAATTTATTTGCATCGTCCATATTATGGCCCAGAACATTTAACTTATTATTTAGGGCACTATTGAAACTATTTAATTTGCCAGTAGTTATTGGTCTAAATTGTATTAGCAAATTTTTCTAAAGGTGTTTTAAACCTAAAAGTTAACGTTTGTCCACTATGATCTGACGGCAAAAAATTTACGATGGCTTTTTCTAAATAATCAAAATCGCAGAAGACATTATCAATACAAGTAGCAGAAGTTGGAGTTACTCTAGTCGGTTCGGTAAAAACATTAAATAAATTGAACGATTTAAAAAGGCTTAGTAATCTACTGCTATTTGAATTATTTTCCAGAATATTAATATTAAAATCACCACAAATAATTGCGGCTTTGTTACTGGATGCAAGTTTCGCTAGGACATCTTCCATTATTGACTCAAATAAAGAAAAGGTCTGATAATTAGGGGGTCTGTACACGCACACTACAACATGCTTATCTAGCTCAACACAGGACAGTTCGATGCAATGTTCAACTGATAAACCAACTATGTCATTGCGTTGCTTAGATTTTAAACAATTTTTAATCAAGATTAGAGACCCTCCACGCAGCATAGATTTACGGGTAAAAAAACTGCCCACACTATAGTTCTCATAATTAATTAGCATTTGGTAATCCCTTAATGTTCAGTAAAACAAACAATGTCAAACTTTGTTTTCTCTAAAAACATTTCAATTTCTAATAATTTGGAAGAAATACCTTGAATATTTTGATGAAATAACTTCAAGGCATTCTGCTGACCTTCTTTTTGAAAATGACATCTTTTTGAGCAAGAAGATACCTTGTTGTTTTTAGTTATAAGAATATTCTTCCTGGTACCTTCTGTTGTCTTACAAACTAGTTTAAATGATTATCCGGAGTTAAGCCCAAGACTTGAATGTCACCACCAGACGGTGAGCTCGTAGTGAGTGAGGGACATGGAACCTCCTTCGTACAGTTTGTAGAATCACTTATAGCTACATTTGAGCTACATTTATTCAGGCTCGCCACGTGATTTTTAGTATTATTACTAACTATTGTGGTATTAATAACACAAGACTTCGACATACTACTTATGTCTGAGTTTATATAAAAAGCTAATAGCCTTGCTATTATGTGTCTAAAATTAACAGGCAGATACACAGTATCCCTAGTCGATTTTAAAGTTTCAACAAAACTGTTGGTGTCAAAAAACACAAGCTTGTCACTGTGATGACTAGCTAAAAAGTGCATATGCTTATTAAGCATATGAATATAATTGTTTTGTCTATTCGTCAGTCTTTCAAAATATGGGAAAGCACACAATATTATTTTACTACAATCTATCTGTAACAACTTTGTTACACAGTCAGTGATTTCATATTTTTTGACATTAGAACTATTACCTACAAATACAGAAATGTTGGTTTCAGGATTACATTCATTTCCTGTTACTGATGCCATTATTCGTTTGTAGGTGACCCTGGCGCACAATAGTTTTGAGTAGAATAACTCAGGTTGTTATTAATTAATTTACCTAAACCTCTTCCTATACTATCTGAGAACATAACTGAATGATAACAATGATGACTACTTAAAGATGGACAGCTACTGATATCAAGCTGTACCACTTGAGATAGATCTTGCACTATATCAGATATATCTTGGTTAATAATACAGTCTTGAGACAAACTCTCAGTCTGGGATGGGTCATCCGTTAACTTAGACTGGACAGCATCAGGGTTTGAAACCTTCTGACAAGTACACTGACACATAACTAACTCATTAGCTGCTAGGATATGTTCTTTGTCAGCGAACCATATTCAATGGAGTCCTGAGTGGTTCCCAGGCAATGACGAGAGTCACTAACGTGAAACCAAGGGTCAACATTTAGAGGGCATGGACTTATATTCGCCCCTTTCAGATTTATGAAGTCTACGCTTCAATCCGGGCAGCATGTTGCGAATCGAACCCAACACAACACATTGCGCGTGGTCTGGTCGGTTTTTAATTATATTTATTTTCGACACGGATGCGACCGACTCGGGCGAAGGTCCGAGTAGCAATCCGCACAAAGAAATGTTGCTGAACAGAAAAAAAAACAAAGATCAGCTCAATCTGTTGATTGATATTGTGAAACAAGGATCGGGCACTACCAATAACGGAAATACCGCAAGAAAGTTTTTCGAGTTTCCCAATCAAGCTGCCTGCATTACCAGGTTGGACGACGATCTTATTAAAAGATTTGCTGTGATTTTGCAAGCGATAACATCTGGCGAGAAGATAGACGTAATCAAATTTAAAGATTTTGCCTGCAAAACAGCAGAAAAGTACGTGGAATGGTACGACGGGTAGTACATGTCGTCAACCGTACATAAATTATTAATACACGGGGCTGACATAATCGAGAAAAATGATATTGCGCAACGATTTTAGTAGGTTCCGGGAACATTCGCGGAAAAGAAGCAAGCAAGATTCTAATCAAGAAATCTTAAATATGCTTGTTGTTTCTTCGGATCCTTTCCTAAGTGCACAAATGCCTAAGTTTGATGCAAAGAGAAAGCAGAGCGTTTTTGATGAAACTCTCGACTTAATTCAGTTTCAGGAAAGTGAGTTCGAGTTTTTAGTTATATCCAATCTGGATTCTGACCAGAATTGGACTCCGACGACAGTGATAAGGAAAATGTTTAATATTTGCCCGCGCGGCCGTACTGTGAACATACGTTTGAACTTGCTCTATAGTTAAAATCCTATAAATATCCGTACTGGGCTTATTTTTTAAATAAAATAAAATTTATTGAATAAAACTTTTACAAAAAGTGTACATTTAGCCAACACTAGTACGTAAGATTTCCCACACAATTATCGTGCCTAAAAATTACTTTTTTATTTATTTTTATTACAGGTGCAAGTTACAATGGTTTGGAAATACAATGTAAGGTTGCGACCCGCCCGATCTACGTTAATACAAACCTGTGTTTCAGGCCATTACTTTACACTTCAATTAAATTGAGACATTTAGATTTTAAGTAAAGCTGAAATAAATATATTCTATTAGCAACTATGAGAAAAAGCATATTAGTAAAATAATACCTGAAACTAAGCTTATGTAAATTTAGAAAAGTAAATACATACGAGGGAACATTATTATAATATCATCATGCCAGAATTTCTAGAAGTTTTTCTGTGTCTGTGTAATTGAATATGGCTAAATATTCTAATAACATTTTACAACATTTTTTATAACTCACACTGTAGAAGCTTAGTGCCTTGTTGAGCCTATTATATAGAAAAGGTCCTAAAACACATAAAATCGATTGGCAAACGCATGTCTAGTTTGAGGGTTTATGCAAACCAGGTCCTTTCTTCTCTTGTCAGAAGGTACTTGGTCATAAGTAAGTGCAATGTATTGGTGTAGTACTACGTATGCTTAGAATAAACAATTGTTTTAAAACCTTTAAATTGCTCTTTGAGCGCACTCTAGAGGGAGTAAAATTGTTTTTGCAGCACCACCCCATGATGTTATGCAATAGGTAAGAATTGACTGACACAAAGCTAAATAAACCTGTTTAATTAATTTATAGTCGGCTATGTTTCGTAAATTCTTAAAAACAAATATTAATTTGCGCATTCTAGTACAAAGTAATTCGATATGCTTACGAAAATTTAGATTGGAGTCAATCGTGACACCAAGATATTTTAAATGGTCAGCTATAGCTAAAGTGGGGCAAGAACATGCAGTGTCAGCATTCGAGCTACAATTATGTGCGTGAATGTTTAGATTTGTAAGCGGTTTGTTAGTATTTCTCATTGTAAATGAAATGTATTTTGTTTTCTCTGCATTTAAAGTTAGGAAATTATTATGGAGCCAATTACACACGATGTTAAATCCATTCTGAGCATATTCATAGATGTCAACTATAGATTTAGCTGAGAACCATAGAGTGGTGTCATCCGCATAAGACATTATGACACCATTTTGGAGTGAGAGGCTGCATAGTTCATTTAAGTAGATTAAAAATAACGTAGGGCCCAAAATGCTCCCTTGTGGAATTCCGAAACAACTATTTTGAAGTTCAGCACTTGTAAACTGGCTAATTTTTACATATTGATGACGATCGCTGAGATAATCAGAAAATAGTAAAAGTTGTGCTGCTCTTATCCCAAGTGTTTCAAGCTTGTGCAAAAGTAAAGTACAAGAAATAGTGTCGAAGGCCTTGGCAAGGTCTAGAAAGATCCCAATTGTGTGCCATTACCATTATACCATTATGTAGATTGCAAGTAATATAATTTGTTAATTTGTGTACTGCTTGGCTAGTTGATATTTTGGACCTAAAACCAAATTAACTCTCTGAAAGTAGTTTGTTATCTTCCAGATATTTTATCAATCTACTGTTGATGATTTTTACTTAAATTTTTAGAGGCCTGTTAGCACTGAGATGGGTCTGTAGTTATTCACACTGTTTTTGTCTCCAGACTTGAATACAGGTGTGTGTGTGTGTGCTTTTGAGAGCAGCTTAGGGAATATTCCTTTAGATAAACATAGCTGAAAAATGTGGATTATCGGAGGGGCAAGTAGGTATTTAAATCTTTTAAGTATGTTATTAGGTATGGCATCCCACCCAGTAGCACAAACATTCTTAAACCCGTTTATTAAACTTACTACTTCGTTTACGTCGATATCTAATAAAACAAAAGAGTTATTTAAATCTTTTAATATAATTAGGAATGAATATGATCCAAATGGCATTATTACAGTACTTATAGGTAATAGTTATAATGTAACAAAAGATGACATCACTGATAGTGTCACCAAACTACTAAAGTTAAATTGCAAGAAAGTAATTTTGTGTGCTTTCCCATACTTTGAGCAATTGTCAAATAGGCAAAACAACTACATTCACATGCTAAATAATTACATGCATTTCTTAGTTAGTCACCATAGTGACAAGTTTGTATTTTTTGACACCAACATTTTTGTTGAAAAGCTAAAGTCGACTAGAGATACTGTGTATCTGCCGATTAGTTTTAGACGTCAAATAGCTAGACTATTAGCTTTTATTATTAACCCAGACATAAGTAGTATGTCGAAGTCACCTTTAGTTAGCACCACTATTAGTAATAGTACTAATGTTGAGGTGGTTAGCTCAGATAATTTAAACTAGTTTGTAAGACAACAGAAGGTACCAATAATACTACAGTTCCACTTAAAAACAAAAAGGTATTTTCTAGCACTACAATAGTTAACTGTAGAAAAGGGGCTAAGCAGAAATCCTTGAAATTATTTCATCAAAATATTCAAGGATTTAACTCCAAACAATTGGAAATTGAATTGTTTTTAGAAAAAACAATGTTTGACATTATTTGCATAACTGAGCATTGGTTAAAAGATTCTGAAATGTTAATTAATTACGAGAATTATAATGTGGCCAGTTGTTTTAACCGAAAATCAATGCTGCGTGGTGGTTCACTAATCCTAATTAAACGTTGTATAAAATCAAAAGCTCGTAAAGACATAGTTGAACTATCGGTTGAACATAGCGTTGAACTGTCTTGTGTTGAGCTAGATAAGCATGTTATAGTGTGCGTTTACAGACCCCCAAATTATCAAAACTTCTCTATATTTGAGTCAGTAATGGAAGATGTTTTGGCTAAACTTGCAACTGGTAATAAATCAGTTATTATCTGTGGAGACTTTAACATTAATATTTTAGAAAATAATTCAAATACCAGTAGATTATTGAATTTGTTTAAATCATTCAATTTGTCAAATGTGTTTTTGGAACCAACCCGAACAACTACAACTTCTGTTTCATGTATTGATAATGTATTTTGTTGCTGCGACTATTTAGATAAAGCTATCGTTAATTATCTCCCTTCAGATCACAGCGGTCAAACCGTAACTTTTGAGTCCAACATAGCGATACAAAAAGTGCAGATACAATCCAGACCAATAACATTTGTCAATTTAAATAAATTTAAAAGCACTTTAATTTGTAAGTTAAGTAATCAGGACCTTACAATGAATAATGTTAATAGTTTGTATAAAGAATTCTTTTCGGTAGTTCAAACCGAGTTTAATAATATTTTTAAGAAGAAGTCTAAAAGTATCAGCCCTAAGTTTTTATTTAGTGACTGGGCAACTAAAGGACTTAGGAAAAGTAGGGAAAAACTTTTCGAGCTGTATGGCCTTAAGCCTTATATTAACACGGAAACTTTTAATAAGTATGTTGCTTCTTACTCAAAAAATTTTAAGAACACTTGTAAGGCTGCTAAAGCCTTATACATTAGCAACAAGGTAAAATCAGCAGACAATAAAATAAAGACGGTTTGGAAAATTATCAATAATGAAACGAACAGGATCAAAAAGCAAAATTCTGATTACACACTGGAGACGTCACGTGGTCTCATTTGCGATAACAAAAAAGTTGCTCAGGAATTTGTGAATTTCTTTACCAGTGTCCCACTAAAAACCACTGAAATCTTAAATTCTTCGCCCTCGCGTGCTTTTGATTTAATGAGGGCGAATATTTCTGCCTGCCCGATTGAATTTAACTTTAAGCATATTAACCCCTTAACAGTAATAAAATCTTTTAAGCAAATCAAGATCAAATTGACCGAAGATCTTTGGGGAATGTCTATTAAAGTCTGTACCTCCATAATTGAAACTATAGCACCTTACTTAGCCTTAATATTTAATTTGTGTGTGGATCAAGGAGTCTTCCCGGATCTAATGAAATACAGTAAGGTAATACCACTTTTCAAATCCGGGGACAGTAAAGACACTAATAATTATAGACCTGTGTCCGTGTTGCCGGTTTTCAGCAAGGTTTTTGAAAAGATAATGCTTAGTCAGATGCTCAATCATTTTAATACTAATAAAATCCTTCACGAGCAACAGTATGGTTTCACCAAAGGGCGTTGTACGACCGACGCTGGTGTTACCTTATTAAAACATATTTTTAACGCGTGGGAAGATGCTCAAGACGCCATAGGAATCTTTTGTGACCTCTCCAAGGCATTTGATTGCGTCGATCACGAAACCCTGCTTTTGAAACTTGAGCATTACGGACTTGGAAAACTTGCGCTTAGTTTAATAAAATCTTATTTAAATGATAGACAACAGCAAGTTCAAATAAATGGTGTCAATTCACTTGGTTTAAAGGTAAAAATGGGTGTTCCACAAGGCTCGATATTGGGTCCTTTCCTCTTTTTAGTATATATTAATGACCTACTCCATTTATTAATAAATCAACCACAAATGGTGTTATTTGCTGACGATACTTCCTTAATTTTTAAGGTAGATAGACGTGCTTCAAATTTTGACGACGTAAATAACGCCCTACTGCTGGTCCAAAATTGGTTCACGGCTAATAATTTAGTACTAAATGGAAATAAAACTAAGTGTATAAGATTTTCTTTACCAAACGTCAAGAGTAGTGATTGTGAGATAGTATTGAATCAAGAGAAGCTAGAATTCGTCGATAAAACGGTTTTCTTGGGGATCACGCTCGACTCAAGGCTACAATGGGGTCCTCATTTAACATCTCTAGCAGGACGGCTAAGTTCAGCAGCTTACGCTGTCAGAAAAATCCGTCAATTTACTGATGTAGATACCGCGAGGCTGGTCTATTTTAGTTACTTTCATAGTATCATGTCTTACGGTATTTTGCTTTGGGGACGGGCTGCAGACATCGAGTCTATTTTTATTCTGCAGAAAAGAGCCATCAGAGCCATATATAATCTCCGCAGGCGCGATTCTCTAAGGGAATTGTTTAAGGATATTAACATCATGACTGTACCTTGTCAATACATCTATGAAAACATCATGTACGTAAGAAAAAATTTACATCTTTACAGTAAAAGAGGTGAAAGACATAATTATAGTACTAGAAATCGGGACCTATTAGTTCAACCAGGTTTCAGACTGGCTAAAGTAGACTCATCTTTCATGGGGTACTGTCTAAAATGTTATAATAAAATACCTCCCCACATACTTCAACTGAATGAGACAAAATTCAAATCCTTTGTCAAACGCACACTATTCAGGCAGGCATATTATAGGTTGGAGGACTACATAACTGATAAAAATGCCTGGCTTAATGCCGGTCCTGCTCCACACCACAACTAATTAATTGACATTCGAATCACTGTTGAAGCTGCTGAAGATAGTAAGAATTTATTTGCATTATATAAACTCAATCTCCTTTTTATTATATAGATGCATTGCACAGATGTGAGTACTTTGTACTATAGAGCTACCATTTACCGGGTAATGTCATAGATTGACTTGAATGTGCCTTGGCGGCTGATAGTATGTCATGCTCACTCAAATGTCTCGCTGACGGTGGCGCGTGTGTCGGATCATTTAGCTCCCTTCAAAATGGTTGAGCTGAATGGTGCTGATCCATGCGTCATGTTCGTGAACGGGCGCCGTCAGTTGGGACTGGTCATCTCTTAGCTGCCAGGGCTTATTTTAATAAATTATTAGCTGGATTGTTTTTAATTATGTTTTGATGCACTCTGGACGCTTTTAACGTGTAGGTACGGTTTTTTGTACATCGTTCTCACTTATAGTGAACAACATTAATCGATGTAACTAAGATATATGTAAAAACATTATTATTTAAAGGAGTGTCCATGGAGTTTCTTGCCCGTTCTTCTCCATAGGTACCTACTACGCTTTGGAATGGGCAACTAGCTTCATATTTCTGACTGACCGACTCCTTGACAATTCAAAAGTGCCTGTAAATGGTTTAATTGAAATAAATGATTTGAGTTTGAGTTTTGAGTTTGAGTGAGTTTGAGTTTAGTTTAGAAGATGTCGTAGTCTGGTTTTGTCGGGAAAAATTGTTGGAATTAGAGATTTTTCAGCCAAGTTTTTACCAACGTTAACAAAAAAGTTGTTTACTTCATTCATTGTATCGGATGGGTTTATCTCTGTTGATAGTAAATCAAGCGGGGTACGGGATTTTTCGCTCTAAATGTATTAGTTTTTACAAATTTCCACACAAGTTTACTATTTTTCCCCGCCTTCATTCATTCATTTTTATCGTACTGATTTTTTAGTTTCTTCAAAAGATTATTACAGAAGTTTCGATACCTTTTATAAGTAACAGTGAGTATTACGTTATCAGGTGAGAGTTTCAATTTTCTGTGAAGTTTGTCTCTATGTCTTATGCAACCAACCACGAGACCAGGTGTGATCCAGGGTTTAATACAATTATACTTTCTAGGCATTGTCTTAGTGAATGTGTTTTCCTTATTGCATATTGTAGCGAAATTATGAAATACTTTAAAGAAATATTCAAAATTAATACCGCGTATGTGATTTTCAAGGTTTGTCATATTAACATTAGTGTAGCTACGCATGCAGTTTTTTCTAGGGTCCCATAATTGCAAAGTTAGTAAAACAGCTTGCTGATCGGTAAGCGAAGAATTAGTTACCAATGTTATGGATGGATTATTTTGATTTTAGAATGATATGGCCTAAACATGAGCCGCTCTGATGCGTGGGGAGATAGTGAGCTGGTAAAAGTCCATGAAATGAGCAAATATTCAGATAATTATGTACATGGGTATCGGATTTCCCAGAAGCAATGTTAATGTTAATATCGTCCATAAGTATTATGTTTTTAAAAGATGATAAGTTTTTTTAAGTTTGTGTCAGGTGAGTCTAAAAATCTTTCCATATTTTGAGACGGAGGCCTATAAACAGCCATGACTACCGTATCCGGAATTATATTTATTATTAAGCAATTACTGTCTATGGATACAGGTTATTCTTTCATTGTTCGCAGGTTATCTTTGATATAAACGACTAATCCATCGTTTTGGTTTATATTTCTGTCAGTTTTGTAAGAATAATATCCGTAAAGAGATGGAAAGTTGACGTTCTGTTTTGACAACCAACATTCTGTTAGGACCATAATATCACAGCTTACGTCGAGATTTTATAATAGTACTTCAAAACCGTTCTTGTTTCAATTTATGCTGCGAATATTCTGTGTGAGCAGGGTTAACGTTCTGTCACCAGAAGGAAGGAGGTATTTACAATCCTCAACATTACAGATTTTAGATTCGGACACAGAAAAATAATATAGATCACAAATAAGCTGATTTGTCATGATAGTTACAAACTAAGAGCAATTGTAAATAAAGAATAAGCTACCTGTTTATGTGCTAACTAAATAAAGTATTCGGTGGCGCTTTTAGGCGCCTTCATAGTCAATTGAGTTGATGTAGCTTAACTCATATTTCCTCGCCGGGCAACTTACATCACCAGTTGAATGGTCACATTTACTCTTGAAGCGTTTGCACGTCGCACATTCAGGAGGAGAAGATTTGCTGCTACATTCCTTGAAGAAGTGTCCAGTTTCTCCACAGTGATTGCAAGTAGGACTAGTTTCTCTGCAAAATTTGGCTGTGTGTCCAAACTGCTGGCAATTGAAGCACCTTGTGACTATTGTGAAATCTCTCATAGGGCATGAAGTCCAATTTATAAAAATTCTGCTTTGATTGATAATAATTTTTCTTATGCTAGCGGGTAGTTCCAGAATGTAGTTACAGGTAGGAAGGTGTTTCTTACCAGATTTATGGCTCAGTTTGGTGCTCTCAAGGAAGGAATCACGAGTTGTATTCGGCGGCAGCTTGTCTGAAAGGTTCTGCTCGTAGATACACTCAAATACCTCCTTCTCTGTAAGGGATACGGGGACACCAATGCCAGCGACCCTTGAACGGCGTTTAGAAGGTTCTTCTATTGTAAGGCCTGTTGAGACTAGTTTTCCGAGTTCCTGAGTTTTTCAATATCCCCATTGTTTTCGGTGCTAATCAGAACGCCGCCATTTTTAACTTTTCTCAGGCCACCGACATGAAGCTTCAATTGTTCGGGGGAGATTAACTTTTGGACAATTGACTTGGTGTCTTCACTTGTTTGGGTCTTATCGCTAGGATAGATGGCGACTGATCTCAAATTTTCAGGACGGAGGAAGTTATCGGAACCTTTCTTAACCATGCCAGCATAAGAGGTATTTTCTGAAGGATTCAGCTTTGCTTCAACGACCTCTTTAAACTGCACAACATTCTGGTGAACCTGTAAGTGCTGGATTGTGGTATAGGCCTGGATGGTTTTCTGCTTCAACGATTGGTGTAAAACGGCCATCTGAGAAGTCCCACTTGAGACTTTCCTGCAAAGAGTGGAACACGAAGCTTCTGATCCGAGTTCTTTTTCCCTTCACAACAGAACAAACTTTGTTCAGAATGGCATCTATGGATCCTAACCATTTCTGGATCTCCGGCGTGCTGATGACTTCACTCGGCAATTCATCCTCCGCGGGTGCTGGTGTATTTGGGTCGCTCGGGGGTAAATGTTCGATAGGGGTCGGTGGAGGACTTCGCCGTAGTAATTGACTACGACCAAACGGGCTCGATCCTGGGTTTGACATACTAGAAACACTGTTTTATTGTTTATTTAAATTATTTAGTTCATCTTGCATATGAAACTCGGTAAAAACTTACAAGTCACACGCAACACACTTTACTGTATACTGACGACGCAAATAATCACTTATTTGTCGTAATTGTTTATTCCATTATATTCACTATATACAAAAAAAAAACACACGTCCGCTTTGTCTCACGTCTCGCAAAGCGATGAAAAGACATATTGCACTGTACGCAAATGGACACTTCATAGTGATATAACATTCATCAAACAAGTGTAATTCAGCTAAAAGTGTATTCGAAATAGTTTAAAAGGATCAAATTGTGGTGTGAACTGGTAAAAAAGTATAAATAACGGCTGGTCAATGGGTGAGTGCATGACTTGTCATTTCGCGCACAGCGCACGCAATTCCAGTGGTTAACGCACTACGCATGAGTAATACTTCGGCGTGCGCCCTCGCGCGGCCTCGTGCGGTTGCGAGCGCTCGCGACAAAGATAAATGAACAAGACGGCGCATTGCTTTCTGCCTACTAAAAGTTGCCTCTGAGAGAATATAATTTTATAATAAAAAAAATCTCTTTCTCATTTAACTTTTTTATGAATTAAAAATATAATCATGGCTAGTAGTTCCAACCGACCAAAAATCTATAAAAATTACTCGACTCAGTCGACTCCTACCCGCAATGTGACTATGAATGGAGGCATTAAAAGGTCCGCCAGTACATCACCACCTGCGTCTTCACCTGTTTCATAATACATCACATCCGACAAAGAAGAACTGCGGACTATCATCTAGGACTGCGGACTATAATTAAAACCGAGTTTAGCGAAATGTTGAACCAATTAAACGAAAAAATGGTTAGCACAATGAATAATGAACTGGAAACGATCAAAGCTGAAATGAAGGAGATGATCGAATCAATGAATTTCATGAACAAGCAGTTTGAAGATTTTGAGACCAGCCAGAAGGCTTAAAACGATATTATGCAAAAACTAGAATTAGAAAATGTGGATCTAAAATCATCAATGGGCAATCTTCAAGTACGCATCAATAACTTGGAGCAGCAATCTCGAACGAATAACTTGGAGGTACAATGTATGTACTCAATTATCACTCAACTCGGACAGGTGGTCAACTGTGATATTTAGGAGAAAGACATATTGCACTGTACGCAAATTGCAAAAACCACTCCATCCAGTACCCACCCTAGATCTTTGGTTGCTCAACTGGCATCTCCAAGGTTCTATAGATTATGATGTTTTAATATTAACCGAAACTTGGCTAAACAGTAGTATACTCAGCAGTGAGCTTTTTGATAATAGATATGTTGACTATAGAAGAGATAGGGAAACAACTGGCATTCATCCAAATAAAGACGGAGGGTGAGTTTTGATAGCCATTTCAACAAAAATCAATTCGAAACGTATTGACAGGTGGCAAAGTTTATGTGAGGATCTCTGGGTTACTAAACCTGGTTTACTAAAACTGTTTTCCTGGGGATCACGCTCGATTCAAAGCGTCAATGGGGTCCTCATTTAACATCCCTTGCAGGACGGCTAAGTTCAGCAGCATATGCTGTGAGAAAAATCCGTCAATTTACTGATGTAGATACCGCGAAACTAGTCTATTTTAGTTACTTTCATAGTATTGTGTCGTACGGTATTTTACTATGGGGACGGGCTGCAGACATCGAGTCCATTTTCATTCTGCAGAAAAGAGCCATCAGAGCCATATATGGCCTCCGCAGGCGCGACTCTCTAAGGGAATTGTTCAAAGATATTAACATCATGACGGTACCTTTTCAATATATCTATGAAAACATCATGTACGTAAGGAAAAATCTACATCTTTTTGGTAAAAGAGGTGAAAGACACAATTATATCACTAGAAATAGGGACCAATTAGTTCAACCAGGTTTCAGGCTGGCTAAAGTAGACTCATTAAGTTTCGTGCCCCATATCGCTGTCCTCGTAAACCCATTACTCCGCTCCACCCGCCCTTGCGTAAAACTGTCCTATGTGCTTACTCACCTATTCCGCGAATGTGCAAAACATTAAACAGCTGTAGTGACCTAATCGATGTACACCACGATAGCATAGGGGAATTTTGTAAATTAATTATTAAATATTACTCGCATAAACAAGGCAAGAACCTGAATTGGAATTTAGTTAATCTACATAATTATTAAACATTATTTAATTGGTTTTTAATTAATTAATCTTTTAAATTTATTATCTAATGTGCACAAAATATTTAATCTTGGTTTAATTTAATTTATTTACAATCCATCACTCTATTTCACAATTTAATTTAATTTAATTCATGTGTGTCACATTGCTCTCTCTCACTAATTTTGTTCTCTCTAATTCTAAAATTAATTGCTGTATTTACAGTACTAGTGTTAGCCTGTAAATAATTGTTACACTTAAAAATGTATATCGTGTACTTTTAAATGTAATGTAATGTGGAAGCAATTGTAGGCTAACCTATTATAAATAAATAAAAAATGAAATTAAATATTTCCCTTATCCTTATTTTTTCTTAAAATTTGGATCAATAACATTCTTCATAATTATCGAGGTTCTTAACTTCGACACTAATAGGAACCGTTTCTTATGTAAAAAAAAATTGTCGATAAAAAAAAGCTGCGATAACCGTTATGTGACGTATGTCAAAAATTCATAAATAATTAGTACTATAACCACCTGTAAGGATATTACGGTTTTCCTTGCCGTTTAAGAGATAATTAGCTTTTTCATACTAGATTCATACAAATGTTTCGTAAAAAAAATATAATTCCTTCGTTTTTGTGCAGAATTAACTCGGATGTCATTTTTGAATATACTAATAACTAATAGAAGCAATATCCGGCAAAAATTCCGGCACTTGCAAATTGAAATCCCTAAGTCTATGAAAGCCAATTTTCAGCCCGCCGCCGTGCGCCACCGCACCAGATGAAAGTTTATGTTTTTTTTGCCGCAGCTAGTGTGTTACTAAGAAGACTTCGTTAAATACGCTTGAGCTTGTCCGCACTGCACTGCTCTAGGCCACGTGTAAGTTTTAATCTCAAATCGACGGGGTAGATTTCGAGGATACAATAAAAAGTTGTCCACCAGATATAATAGATGGGCAAAAGTTTTCTATGTATTGGGTACAAAACCGCGAAGGATTTTTTAAATTGATTTATACAAACAGATTAGCTACAGAGCAATAGTTACAGGGTATGGTGGAATCATGCTGCTAAGCATTTCGAGCAGTGGCTAGCTGAAGTCTGCGCAGAGTTGAACTGAAAGGAAACCACCACGACGCGGACGGCGCGCACGCACTGCGCGCACGCACCGGGCACACTGTACAGTGCGGCGCGGCCAGCCGGTGCGCGTGCTCGCGCCTGTCCCCATCGACAGGCAGCACACGAAATATAGAATAAGCGCGCTTCGCGAGTGTCGCGACTAGTTTTTCGTTTTCAGCATAAACGCACGTAAAAAACGAAATGATCTAACGCAGATCTAAATATATTTATAGGTCTAAAAATCATCAGTTTTTTATTTTGTGGTGATGAACGAAAACATTTTCATTAATATTATGATTGGATGTGTTACGGTGTGCTTATTTGACAAATAGGTGTGCGCGCAAGCGTGAGTGTTGTGCGTGTGTGCTATCAAATGCGAGCGCAGTTCGTTTAAACAATTTGCGCTGGCGCTGCACTGATAGGGATGCACTATCGGAAGGTAGGATGTCACGAGCGAGCCCAGCCTGCAGCCAGAAACCTGCCGCCTGCTCGGCGCGACATGACGCGCCATCCGGTGCAAACGTTTGTTATGGAACATGGAGTTGATCAGCGCCGTTCATGTTTTACGATGCATAGGGAAGAGAATTAGGTTGGTTTTTATTTTGTCAACTTGTCTTTTCTATACCATAGTAAATTTCAAATAAAAAATACGAGCAGTTGTTAGAATTCAAGTTAGACGGGACGGGGATGGGACCTAGGAGGGTTAGTAGTGCAACAGTTGCAACAAGTGGGTTTTCATCGACGGCTTTTCGCTGGTCAAGTGTAGAAACAGGCAACTTAAAACTAAACAAAGCAGTTCCCCTCCATAATCGGTAACTATGTCGTAGTAGTAGGTAGTAGGCCATAAATACTACGACATAAATATAATTATCTTTCTTTTAAATGATGCCTATTGATCTTAAATGATGTTTTCAAAGCATGATTGTTGGAGTTGTAGCTTCTCCACAGTTTGTTCTCTTCTCTAATTGTCGAAAAGACGTAAGTTTAGTTTGATGTATGTAGCATAGTAGTCCAGCACGTAGTTGACGGTGATAGACGTATAGCTTGACGTTAGTTCACGACACGGAGACCACAGTTTGCAGGCATCTTCTTTCAAGTCTTCACGGAACCGTTCTCGTAGTTGTAGTAGAGTTGCGTAATCCTTAGCGTCTTGAAATTGTCATTTGTTTCTATTTATTGCGTTCGCACTCTATGGTACGATATTATGCGCCTTCTCAATACAACTGGGGCGACCCTCTTGTAGGGGATCAGCTGAACCGATTCGCTATCGTAAATAGAGACACTAGAAAATAAAAATCCGGCTCGAAGGACCATTTATTTTTAGCTGCCGGTAAACCCAAAGCATCAAAACGAATATAAAAGCTTGCAATATAAATGCAGGTAGCATGTACATTATTTACAAATAAAAAAATCAAAATCAAAAGTCATTTATTCTAATTAGGCTGAGAATCAGCACTTTTCGAACGTCAAAATTACTTAACACAGTCCCCCAAAACGCCCGCACTTCAAAAACATCAGCAGTTTGCATTAACACTAACAACTCATCTCTAAGAGCTTTCGAATTCCATTACGTAAACTAGTTCTCTTCTCTTCATATTTTCATAAGAACCAGTCCACTCAGGCGTCCCAAATGAACCATGATAAGCTACCCTGGTAGTACAAATACGCTATAATTGCGGGTTGATCCATTGTTTAGTCAGGATACTTTTAGTAAACAATGGATCAACCCGCAAATCATTCATATACTTGTTCACAATTTCAACCTTACCCATATCATAATACCTATTTAATTAAGTGTTGCTAATTACATACTCAATCTTAAAAATAATCATCATACCAAACTGATTTTGCATTTACAATACAACATTCTAATATAGCGCCATAGCGAACCAACTACAAAAAGGCTTACTAGCATAACTAACATTATTAAAAGATTAACCAAACTTTCAGGCCTCTTGTTGTATAGCAGCACCAGAATAAATATACTTCATAATACGGCCTGGCACAGACATAACACTCGTAGTGGTGGACCACGAAATTGTCGATAATTTCGCCTACGGGGACGCTTCATTTTCCGACGATAAGCATACCGTTTCTTGAGACCACGGGGGCGTGTCTTCTTTGACCTTCGGTACACACGCCCGTATACACTCCCAAAATGCATGCGCGGCACTCACAAACAATAATCAATTCTTTAATGCCTCATCCATTCCATCATCCAATACATTAAATTCAAATATTATGGGACTATACTACTACTAGACTATATGGTGCTGACACCCTTCTAATAATCTCATTAACAAACTAGGCACGCATTTTTTTTTTAAGTATTCAAATAGGATAATGTTATGATAGGTACCCTTAACGAATGCCTTGCATAAAAACTTCCCAACACCCGGATAAAATAAATATTTACTTCAAATTCACTCGACCAATCAAACATTCAATATAAGAAGATTTACTAATATTAGATGGACCATGCAAATATAACTGCTTACGCTTTAATAATCCCACCGCATACACATTTCCATCGTCCAATTTTCATAACATTGCGGCCCAGTGCGGGTTGGTATAGGTCACATGTCTTTGAATTTTTGGCTCTAAGACATGCCGGTTTCCTCACGATGTTTTCCTTCACCGTTTTGAGAGCAGTGGTGATGAAATAATTTACTCAAAGTAAAGCACCTGTCTGGGTTCGAACCTACGAGCTACAACTCGTAAGTCGCGGCGGCCCGCGACTAACTCGGGTGCTGCCACCTTGCAGGTGCAGTGCTAATGCTAAGCTATTAAAAACAAACGAAGAAACAACTAACATTCCTTGCAGGAAGTGATAGTGTGACCCATTTGCAAGAATTAAGCACCCCATACAGACTAGGCGAAAATTCCTGCGATTCGATAAAACCTATTTAGTTTTCAGTTCGTCACTAGATGTCACTTCTTTCTGAACTCAAATTGAATATCTGTCACTGCCACTTTACGTTCTATTCGGTATCTAATACCTTAACAAACTTTTCAATATAACTAAGGCCCAGTTTCACTATACCATTTTAGTTAGTTTGTTCTGTTAAAACGTTTACAGGACATTAAGAGTAGCGAGTGTTTCACCAAGCGCTAATCCATGATTTTATAGTCTAAATCAGGCGTTAAATTTAATTGCTGCCGTGTTAATTTACTAACCGACATGTCAGTTAACAAAATCATCAAAATGGAAGCATCGCTATTACTTTATTTTCGAAGATTCAAATGTTTTGGAAAATTTGGACGACTTGGATGATTTACTGAGCTTCAAAATAAAGCTAATTTAAATATCATTCTCATTCGATGAAAAATTACGGCTACGTTCACGCGTTTTCTTCCATAACATATATATTCAGCCTGCAATGTTCTCTCGGTGAGAGGAAGTGGGCTGTAATCCACCACGCGGGCCCAGCGCGGGTTGGTAGATGTCACATGTCTTAGAATTTTGATATCTAGGTCATGACGGTTTCTTTACGATGTTTTCCTTCACCATTTTGAGAGCAGTGATCGATGAAATAATTTAAAGTTAAGCGCCTGACTGGGTGAGAACCTACTATCCACAGCCCGTAAACCCGTAAGTCGCGACCGGGCCACCACTGCTACACCACACAGACGACTAGCCCTCTTCACACTGTGCAAGTGCATCCAAGGACAACCCCCGATGGGTGTAGGACTATTGCAGGATATGGAAACAAAGATTGGAAGGATTATGGGTTGCGGTGGCTAAAGTAAACTGGTTCTCTAGGACTATAGAAATACTAATAGCCCCTGCCTGACTAACGTTTCATATAAATGACACAGATAAAATGAGGTGACTTGCACACACTCAATGGTAGGTTCCCGAAAACGGATTCTTATTATTATCTCCTATAAATAATTAAATACAAACAAATATGTTTTCACCACACTACCTATTATTTGCAATTTTTACCCATCGATTTCCGAGGGTAAAAGCCTTTTTTTGTTATCTAGAGTGTAAAAGTGTTTTAAAATTCGAAGGCTTCCGATTCAACATTTACTTGAAGTTTTAAATAAAACCAAAGAGTTAGGAACAAAAAAGTTTTTAAGACAAAAGTTAGAAACGTTCAAAACCTGTCAACCGAAAATACCTGGTTTTTCAGAACCGAAAATATCCGCTTTTTAATTTATTTTTATTGCTAACACTATAAAATTATGTATTTTTAATGTTAATTTGAATAGTAATATACAGTAAAAGGTAATAAAAGTAATGGTTAACTATACTTAGTGTATCGAAATAAATGAATAAAGTGTATGAAGCATTTGTTTTGAACGTACCTTCTCACTAAGAAATGACAAAAAAGACAAGGCTGTATGGCTCACTTCCTTTGCCTGCTTATATGAGCGAATTAAAAAACAACAGGCACTTGAAAGAAGCCTTTGAAAGAATCCCGTTGTGGCCTGCCTGCCTGTGTCCCGCGCTAACATTCAAAATATTTACAACAACAAGTTTTTACAAATTTCTCAAAATGAGTGAAAGCGATGAAAATTTGACTCCGTCAGAATTAGTTGAAGCGACGGAAAATAAAGAATTGTGTTACCTTCCTATTCTATACGTATTTTACTGGTTTTCTTTCTTTTGTGCAAGTTCCTCGTAGTGTGGTGAAAATTGTTGTGTTTCACTAATGAGTAAAAGTTTTTAGCGTTTCGTGATTTGAAACCTTCGCGACGCTCAGGGTTCTTCTTTTAAACCACTCGCTTCGCTTGTGGTTTAATTCTAGAACCCTTCGCTAGCTCAGGTTTCAATCGAAGCACTCACGGCAAAAAACACTTTTACCCACATGTAAAACAAATAACTATTATTGAACTAACCTTTTTTCCTTTTAACTCGAAACTTGCACCTATGCCTCTTTTGCTTCGGTAAATACTTCGATGGGCAATCTGGCATGACCGGGGTTACATGACGGCTTAAAATACAAAGTCAACAATACTAAATAAATTTTAATGCCCTAAAATAGTAATAGGAAATGGCCGTGTAGTATATAAATATTTTTTATTTCTATCAATCAAAATATGCACCCATGCTATCGATGCATCTCGCACAGTATTCCTATAGGTTTTGATTTATTTGCGAGCATCAAAATATGTCTCATATGTGGCCAAATTTGTAGTAACGCCTTTGTCTTTCATTGTCCCATTCAGATCGGTCCACTTTACCAAAAGTATTATTTATACTGTAAAGTTTTTGGCCTTCAATCCGGAATCCGAAATTCAAAGGCCGTGTGACTTGTGCGAAGCCGCAGGCAGCCGGGCACAGCTTTGACACGGAACCCTCAGGCCGCGAGTCCTACTCGTACTTCGTTGTTTCAAAATACGCTAGTCTTTAGAGAGCAAAAACACGAATTGACTTTGACCGGATTTCTATAGCAAGCACCACGAGGGGTAGACTGGCGAATGGTAGGGTTCCAACGGAGCAGTGGTCCCGGGACGACGGCGTGGGAGCCGCGCGGGCGCAGTGGGAATAAACCTCCACTTCACGACTCATTACACAATTAGAGAGTGTGCGCGTGCGCCGCAACGCCCCATTAATGGTCCGCGCTTACCTCCGACCGGAGCTGACCGCACCCCGCATGCCGCGCCGCCCTGGAGCCCTTTTTTTTTTTTTTTTTTTTTTTGGGAAATCATCAAATGACTGCTCCCGCTCTGGGTGGAGCGGGAGGGCGTGTCAGACTTTTACTGACTAAAACCCACCGTGTTCCTTCAGTTGCCTGTGCCAGGGCCACGGTTTTCTCTGTGGAATAACCCGCGACCCTGAGGCGTCGGCCCTATCGGACCCCGTCATTTTGTGCTGACATCTCTTTGAGGCGCGCGTGGAACACAACGCGCCGTCGACCCCGGCCTGGTCCTTACCGGACGGCGAGCTACCCATGGCTCGCCGTCCGCAAGCCCGCGCCTACGGTGGCCGGGAATCTGCTTGCGATTCCCGACGCCCAGGGCGTCTCCTGCGGCGACTAGGGGCGTGAGGGCGCAAGGCTCTCTCCCTCACGCGCTCCGCCTCCTCCTTTGCGAGCATTACTGCTTCGCAGAAGGAGGTGACGGCTTTCCATTCCCTCTCGCTCCGTACCATGGCCTGGACCAGGGCCGGACGCGAGAGATCGCCGCCGCCAATCGCCTCCCTGAGGACACTGCGGTGCTCCGCCCAAGCTGGGCATACCTCCACCGTATGCTCCACCGTGTCCTCCGGGCGATCCACACAATGGTGACACCCGGGCGTCTCCTCCCGCCTTATGCGACACAGGAACCTCCCGAAACAACCGTGTCCGGTGAGGACCTGTGTCAGGCGGAAGGTGAGGACGCCGTGGCGCCTCTCCAACCACTCCTCAAAGAGGGGACTTACCGCCGCTATTGTGGCGTGCCCAGCACTGGGTTGCGACAATCGCACCCTCCATGTCGCCATGAGATCCCGCCGGAGCTCTGTCCGCTGTACCGTGATTTGTCGCGGCAGCGGAGTTACACCCCGGCGTTTTGCCTCCTCGCGCCACTCCCATACGTGCGCGAGGGCTTTTGCCCTGGAGCCCTGCCCTGCACTATATGTAATTTATAATTTGCTACAGGTGATTGCTATTCCCTTCTGCTTTTAAAAGATCTCAAAAAGTTCCCATTTTCAAAAGCTGTTTAAATGCTGTGTCAGCAGTTGTGGTATTTTGTTACACCAAAATCAAATCTTATTAACTATTTAACACCTGAGGATCTGTTGTGCACAGCAATTTTTTCTATGATTCAATAACTACTAAAGTCCTTATGAAAGTTGAATGACACTCATTTTACTTACATTTGTTTATCTGATAATTGTTGTACTGCTGAAAAGCAAACCTTTAGATACCTCTGTCTATTTATCTCATTTCATGGATCTCTTATTATTTTCCTTTTATTGAATGTTGTGACATTTTATAACTAACATTGTCATCTGTCAGTTTTTCTTATTCTATGGTATAGAGCTAAGAGGTCGTCTATTTTATTGTAAAGGTATCGTAAAACTAGTGTTAAGCCAGGTTCTCACTGTAAGCCATCTTTATTGTTCCTGGCCGATAACCAATTAAGAAGTATTTGGATTTAAAACAAAAAAAGTCACTTTAAGAAGGTCTGCGAGGTCCTATAATAATAATGATAGGGTTACAACAGTAAGTAGCCAATGCAACGACCGATTGAGGAGCGCACTGGAGGATGCATGTCGTAAAGCTAACGTCAAGTTTCCAAACTGTGACGGAGCTGCTTGACCAAAACCAACCGTACCAGCCTGGCAATGCAGGATCGAGCGACGTATCAATGGGGCCAGGGTACTCATAGGCAAACTATACTGTTTCAGGGAGGGCAATACAAGACCACGAGTGATGCGCTTTGTAAGGCGGGCATTTTCGGGGACTGAAATAAGCCCTCGAGAATACATGTTCCGTGTCACAGAGCGCATCGACTTCCTGAAGCAGAAAGTTTGTGCATGGGCGAGCCGTATTCGGCGGTATAAGCGGCGGGTTGATCGATACACGCAGAATCGCATGTTCCAGAGCGATGAAAGGTGGGTATATAGAGCTTGGGAGCGACCTAAACAAAATTTGACAGACGTGTGCCGCCCAGATGATGCCGCCACAAGTGCATTCTGGCGCAGCATCTGGTCAGTACCCGTCTGTCACACTGAGGCTAGCTGGATGCAAGATGTCGAGCGAGTGTGTGAAATTATACCAGAAATGGAAACTGTCTTAATTACGCCATCAGACGTTGCCAGAGCAGTCCGTCCGTTACCGAATTGGAAATCGCCAGGACCGGATGGATTGCACAACTTTTGGTTGAAATGGCTTATTAGTTCACATACTTGCCTGGCATCTCAGTTCCAGTCATCCTTAGAGCCTGGGTCGCTACCGCAGTTTCTATTAATAGGCGTTACCCACCTGCTCCATAAGTCAGGTAGTCCCACGGAACCCAAGAATTATAGACCGATCACGTGTTTATCGACGATCTATAAACTTCTTACATCCATTTTGAGAGCGAAAATTAATACACACATTGACAGTAACTCGATTATGTCTGCCTCTCAAAATGGATGTAGGAACGGGTCCCGAGGTACTAAGGAGCTACGCCTCATCGACATGGCCATTATCCAACAGGTTCAGCGCTCCCGCAAGGATCTGTCGACATGCTGGATAGATTATAAGAAGGCCTACGACTCGGTGCCACATACATGGCTTGTGAGGGTGCTGGAGTTGAACAAGATATATCAGTCCCTGAGAACGCCCGCCTCAAAGTCAAAGTCAAAGTCAAAGCATTTATTTCAAATAGGCCCATAAAAAGGCACTTTTGAACGTCAAAATGTACATTAAAAATAGAACTGATTCTAGGCGCCACTTCCAAAAAGTAGTTTCGTATGGAGAAGAAGTGGCAAGAAACTCCACGGTTACTCTTTTAAAATGTTTTACAATATTTTGTATACATTAATTATATTTCTATATGTGAAGACGATGCACCAAGAATAAAAATACTATACCACTATTGGTACAAAAACATTAAAAATAAAGCAAAGGTATATAAATTAATCACGTGATAGGTACATTGTGCTCACATATTTACAAACAATTGTAAAAATATATGATTTTCCTAAAATATTAACTTGGAATAATACAGTGTGTGAGTAAAGTAAAAATAACCAAATATACAATACAATAAGCAAATAGTATGATTTTGTCTAGCCTCTAGATTGTCCTATGGAGCAGGACCAGCATGTTTCCAAGCATTCTTATCAAGGATATAATCTTCTAATTTGTAATATGCTTGATTACAAAGTGTTTTTTTAACATGAGTTTTAAACTTTCTTTCATTTAATTGCAATATTTCACCAGGTATTTTGTTGTAACATTTAACACAGTACCCCATAAAAGATCTATGTACTTTAGATAGTCTGAAAAATGGTTGATCTATTTTATTTTTATTTCTAGTGTTAATATTATGTCTATCACTTATTTTATTAAATAGATGCAGATTTTTTCTAACATACATATTATTTTCATAAATGAACTGGCAAGGTACAGTGATTATATTAATCTTCCTAAATAGTTCCCTAAGAGATTCAAGGCGACGTAGATTGTAAATGGCTCTGACAGCTTTCAACGTCTGTTAACTGTCTTATCTATCACAAAGCGCATCACTCTTGGACGAGTATTGCCGTCTCTGAAGCAGATTAGTTTGCCGATGAGCGCTCTGGCCCCACCAATACGGTGTTAAATTCTGCACTGCCAGGCTGGTACGGTTGGTTTCGGTCGCGTAGCTCTAGAGTCATTGGGAAATTTGACGTGAGCTACACGACATGCCGCTACAGCCGCGCAGTACAGAATCGAATGAGTATCGGTGAGGTCTTCGCAGTCATCAAAATAGTTTGATAACTGCGAATCCAGGACTGCCACCAGCGCTCTATTTTTGTTATGCATGGGCAAACGAGGTAAGCGTGGTCTAAGTTCGGGCGACATGAACCGATATTCCCGAATCGCACACTCCAAAGCACTCCTCAATTCCTCATTGCACTGGGTACTTACGTTTGTAGCCCTATCATCACTTCCCTCGTCAGCTTGATTTGTGTTGGACTGTGGTAGTACCACAACAGTCTGCGACGGGGGGGCGATGACATGGCTACTCTGCATTTCACTTCGCAGGTGATCAAGCACAGTGTCATCCAACATATGATTACGTTGGATGACCCGCACCTGATCCGACAGTCGTTGTGCCGAAACGTTGACAGCTGGCTCAAGCACCTGAAAAAGAGAGAGCATCCGAACACGGTACGCGGTCAGATTGTTTCCCCCCTCTGTAGCCCCATATTATGAGCGCATGACGTTTTCATTGATGGATCGTGTCCATCTCATGCGCTGCACACTTCCGCCAAGAGCTGGGACCCTATCAGAGGCCGGTGGGCCTCGAGGTCCTAAGCCGTCCGGCGGCCGGCGTCCTCCTCGTCGACGAGCAGGTGGTGGCGTCGTGGGCGGGGAGAAATACTCGTCGCTCGAGTGCTGGGTACCGGCGGTGGCGAGGCGGAGCTGAGCGATGTGTCCGGAGGTGGTGGGCGTGTTTGACGTGCGGCTGATCTTGTCATCATACTTTAGGGATATTCAGATTACGTCGGGTTCACCAGTGAAGAGATATGTTCATCACGTTGGGGTCACCAGTGAAGGGATATGAGGAACAGGGTGTAAAGTTCACTCATACTCTTGGTAAAGGGAGGATCCTCCGACCAGATGGATGTCGTATCTGGTGGGCAACTGCCCGATGATTGTTGTCGGGAAGTTGTATATATGCTATCTGCGCGGTAAACTCTGCTTGCGCGATGCAGGATTGATGCGTTTGTTCGCATGTGGCGGTGTAGATGCCGCCACAATACTTTCCTCATTTTTCAATTTGGTTCGGTTTCATGATAAGTTATCGGAGGTGACATCTGTCATGTCACCTCCGATTCTGTAGTTTTTGATAAAATTTCTTACATGTTTATGTGATATGGTCTCTTTTTTGGTATTATTGTAATTTTCAAGTTTCTGGTTTCGTTTCTATTGAAAAACTTGTGTAATACTTGGTCAAAATTACTTTCACTGGTATTAATAGGTAAAATTGGAAATTCAGACGTTTTGTTGACACGGTGTTGACATTTATTATTAATAAAAAAATTAAAAAATATATCTTTTTTATTATTATTTTCTCCTTTATTATATTTTACAAACTTATAAATTACATTTTAAATATTTAAAAAAAACTGAATATTTTTATTAAAAAACATTTAAAAATATAAAAAAATTGTATCCCACCGGTATCGGGAACAGGGTCCAAGCTACCGGCGGTCAGGGCTCCAGAGAGAGGAACCTCCTGATAATGCGAGCCGTGTCCAGAAGTACCGCTTTCGAATCAAGCCCTTATCCAGCTGCCCAACGAGAGCCTCCTCAGGTGTTTGTCGAGGCTCTTGGCTGTTAAGCCATTGGCTGTCACGACTATCGGCACAATGATTGCTGAGTCCACATCCCATATGTTGACAATCTCGCGAGCCAAATCAAGATACTTGATTTCTTTATCTTTCTTGGCTTTCACGAGGTTACCGTCATGCGGGACCGTTATGTCAACAATCATTGTGCGCCGCTCTACTCGATCCACCACCACTATATCAGGCTTATTGGCAATAATAGTCCTGTCAGTGATGATGGATCGATCCCAGTACAATGTGATATTTCCATTTTCGAGAACTGGGTCGGGCACGTACCTGTAGTACGGCACTTCCGATTCCACAAGGCTGTATTTCAGAGCAAGTTGCTGATCCTTGCTCTGCCATACTTCCATGCGATCATTAGTGTCAAGCACTACAGGTTTCTTAGTTCCTGTATGGGGCAATGGAGGACGGTCATTCGCTATCCGGGGTGTCAACAGATCCAGGGGAATGACGAGCATGTCTGGATTAAACGGGGCATATTTCAGGGCGACAGTTTGAGTCCACTTTGGTTCTGCTTGGCTCTGAATCCTCTTAGCACACTGCTGGAGGATTCAGGTCTAGGGTATCGGTTGAAAAGAGGTGGTGAGGTCATATCTCACCTTCTTTTCATGGATGACTTGAAATTTTTTGCCCCCAACAAATTGCAACTGATGGAGCTACTGAAGGTAACTGAAACATTCAGTAGCGCCATCAGGATGGAATTTGGTGTGGACAAATGTGCAATCATGCATGTTAAGCGAGGTGAGATTATGGAATCTGAAGTTATTCAACTTTCGGATTCCATACACCTTAGATCCCTCTCTTCATCCGAAAGCTACAAGTATTTGGGTATGTCGGAAGCGTTAGGCATCAACGTTATTAACATGAAGCAATCGTTGCAGGAGTGCTTCTTTGGCCGGCTGAAGAAGGTATTAATTAGTCTTCTTTCGGGCGGAAACAAGGTGCGCGCCTACAACGGTCGGGTCATGCCAATTTTGATGTACTCTTTCGGCATACTCAAATGGATCCAAACCGAACTTAACGCCGTGGATAGGCGGGTCCGTAAACCGGATGCAAACCTGTAGTACTTACTACCGATGACCGCAAGGCGGTATAGCAAAGCAAGGAGCTTCACGGGCGCTTTTATCGGGCTCTTCATGAGCCTGGTGTAGATTTCCTAGCGTCCGTATCCTGGCTACGTTTTGGTGACCTTTTCGGGGAAAACGAAGGTTTCGTCTGTGCAATAATGGACGAAGTTATCTTGACGAATAACTACCGGAGACATATTATGAAGGCGGGACGGTTGACGTGTGTCGGGCATGCCACCGTCCAGGTGAGTCCATCAGACATATTATCTCTGGTTGTTCTCGTCTGGCTAACGGCAAGTACTTGCACAGGCATAACCAATTAGCCAGGATTGTTCACCAGCAACTTGCTTTGAAATATAAACTTGTGGATTCTGAGGTACCGTATTACAAGTATGTGCCCGACCCAGTTCTCAAAAATGACCTTATCACGTTGTACTGGCATCGGTCTATCATTACTCACAGGACTATTATCGCTAATAAGCCTGACATAGTAGTGATAGATCGATTAGCGCGCCGCACAATGATTATCGATGTTACCATTCCGCATGACGAGAACCTCGTGAAAGCTGAGAAAGAGAAACAAATCAAATATCTCGACTTAGCACATGAGGTTGTTGACATGTGGAATGTGAGCTTGGCTGTCATTGTGCCGATTGTCGTATCGGCCAATGGCCTGATGGCAAAAAGCCTCGACCAACATCTCTCGAGGCTTTCGTTAGGCGGTTGGATCAAGGGCCTGATTCAGAAGGCAGTACTCCTCGATACGGCTCGCATTGTGAGGAGGTTCCTGTCTTTGGAGCCCTAACCACCTGTAGCTTGGACCCTGCTCCCGCTACTGGCGGACCACTATTTTTTACAGAATTTACAGATTTCTAGAATATATTTTGATTTCAAATTTAGAATGACTAGTTTCCTAAATTGTGGTCTACAATTTAAGTCATTGTCAATATAAACCATTATCCTAATACATTTTTTTCTGTAGGATAAACACGTCATTGCTATCAACACTATATCCCCAAAGAATTATACCGTACTTGAGCCATGCGTATGCATATGCATAGTAAGTGGATAAGGCAGTTTTTAAATCTGTCGTTTTTTAAGGTTCCCGTAGTGTATTTATAAAACTAATAGTTTTGATTTAATTTTTTGTATTGTGCTCTTTCCAGGCCATGTAAATATCTAAGTCTAGATTCAACAAAGTAAAAGTATTTACGCATTCCAATTTGATACCGTCAAACGCAAAATTTATAGTCAAGGGATTTTTTTGGTAAGGCTGAATTGCATAATTTTGGTTTTCGAGTAGTTAATTTCTAAATTGCGGTTTTTCATCCTATGATAACATCCCATAATTTTGTATAATTAACATTATATTATTTATATTCTCATGTAGGTGTTGAGAGTTATTAAAGGAAGTTATCAATGAAATATCATCGGCAAACAGTACGCACGACTCTGTCAGTATTTTAGGGAGGTCGTTAATATAAATTAAAAATAGCAAACTCCCGACAACACTATCTTGCGGAATCGAATTAAGAATGCAAAGCCTATTCGAACGTATTAAGCTGAATTCCCCAGTTTCATGATCCCAATGTTGAATTTCTACAAATTGTTATCGGTTTTGCAGGTAAGATGCATTATTTTGTTGTGTACAATATTGAGTTATTCCTCTGACGCCGTTATCGTGCAGTTTGTCAGTAGTGATATATTATACCGCACCTTATTATATGCCTTGGTCATGTCAAGTAAGATTCCGATAGCGAATTTGTTGTGTTAATTTGTACGTTGCTAATATCGTGGATATTTTTTTCAGAAAATCATTTTGACATTCATCGAAAACATTAAACTTTTCCCAAAAGTTATAAACACGTTTGCAAACTGCTTTTTCGAAAATGTTTGATGATTTATTACCTACATTAATTTTAGAGGTTAATGGGTTTCATAAAGGGGTCGTTTTTTTTGCGATTGGACACACCACACGATCTAAAAAAAAATGTATAACACCTTGTATACCATGTTTAAGCAAATAAAAAATCTTATCTTATCTACCATTTTCGAGATTTAAGCAAAAAAAAAAAACTGTTCTGTTTTTGCACCTTTGACTTCCGGTGCAAAAACAGTGCTGATCTTCTTTTCACACACCATTTTCGAGTTTAAAGCAAAAGAAAAGAAAAAATATAAGTACAGAACTGTTTTTGCACCTGAAGTCAAGGTGTTGGTGTGAATTTTAGTTCACGACAACTTATTTTATTCCATACGTTTTTAATCGCTATTAAAAATAGTAAGATAAATATTCTGATTTAGTTTGACAATCAAAATTTTAGGTGAAAAACGTCAATTCAGAATAGCAAAATTAAAATCGAAATTGCCAATTTCACTAAATTAATAATTCAGTATTATCTTAGTGCTGTCAAACAAATAAATAGTAATAGTAATTAGTGTAGTTTAGAGGCATTTGTGACAACAGAATCGGCACCAGTGTCTGTCCCCATCTTAATAAACACACTTCAACACTTGGGAATTAGAGGTTTACCACTATAATGTTTGCAAGTTACCTGATAGGTAGAACACAGGTTGTTGGAGTGGCTGGTTGGACTAGTAATGATCTGCCGACAGAATATGGCGTCCCAAACGAGGTAGTATCCTCGGCCCGACCTTGTTTTTAGTTTACATAAACAACCTATGTAACACAGACTTGACCAATGGCAAAATAATTACATTCGCTGATATTAGTATTTCACGGTGACACGTGGGAAGAAGTTAAATACGCCCAAAATGGGTTCAATCAAGTGTCTATGTGGTCTTAAAGACAACATTCTCACCTAAATGTTGACAAAACTAAGTTCATGACATTTACACTCAGAAAGTAAGACTTACCAAACCTTTCCATTATCTCACACAGTTCCAACCTACGATCTAACATCTCATTTAACCTTGTTTTTTCTATTCCGTGCATTTAACTGTCCGCGTTTTTCAAAAAGTAACACCATCAGATATTTGGGTGTTGGAGAAGATAACCGACTAAATTTCCAACACCACTTAAGACCCGGCTTCCTAGAATTCAGAAACATATTTATATATTTAAATCACTTCTTCATATTGCTGACACTTCCATAACTAAAAATGTTTATCTCCCATTGTGCTAACCCTTACTGTCTTATTGCATGACTTCTTGGGGTGGAGACGCTAAAACTTACTTAATGAAAGTGTAGCGAGCCCAAAGAGCCATACCAAAAGTAAGTTCTTTCCTTCCGCTGTGATACCCCACATTTGATTTATATCAGCGCTGTAAGGTACTGACTATTAGACATTTATTCTCTTATCAGTTACTAACAATCATTCGGAACTTTTTTACGACCCCAAAACAATCACCGGTAAGATAAGAACCACCGATGTCTGTAGGACAAATACATATAAATTCAGTCTGGCTCATAATTTTGCGGTTTCATGGTTCCATATTAATATAATAATATGAACAAGCAGCTGTTCCCTTACAATCTATCCCCTTTCTAGGGCAGAGTGCAAGAAAAAAGTCTGTTCGTGGCTTCAAGGCATAGATTACAATGCAACAGAACGTTTATTAAATCCTGAAGGTTACGTTACACATGAATCCACCTCCAACACACACACACACCCACAATCTCACCGAAACACACTCATGCATACTCACTCCCAATTACCACCAAAATTGTTTTTTTTTTGTTTTTAATTTTCAGTTCCATTTTGTTTCACTTTTGTTAAGATTAATTTGTAGTGCTTTATTTTGTTCAACCTGTATGTTCTTTTAAATCGTTCATAGGTCATTAGTGAGTGTCCGATGGAGGGTAAGCATGGTGATCTTTAATACAGGGTTTACCTACAACAGACTGACTGGTCTCTGATTAGGTGTTACCTTGACTTTGTACTGTGTTTGTGATTATGCGAGAATAATAAAGAATCGTCTCTTGCTCGCATCTCTTGTTGTTATTAAATTCGCACTAAATGATACACTCTCGATTATATGTCAAGTTGCATTGAATTCTTATATGTAAGACGAACTCGTGTTGGGTGTCGCGGTGGTCATGCAGTCCTGCAGTAGTAGCACGACGGCGGGTAATGTAACCGACACGCACGTGAGCCGGATTCTTGTCGCATCGCTGCACCTCACACTCGCGGTTTAGTTCTTGTTTTTTGCCCCCAAAGTAGCTACTTCAAGCTATAAATAATTACGACGAGTTTAAAATAAATATATCTGATACCTATTAGTATAATAACTAGTTAAATAAGTGCAAACTAAGCGGATCGAAACAACAGATTAATCTTCCTATGTACCTGTATGGAATCATAAACGAAGTCAAAATGTTACTGTATGATGTAGGTGCCAAACCTAAATAACTGACGAAATCATTGGTTGCCTGAATAAGCTTTATAAATGTTACCATATGATTGGCACCAAAGCATATTTACTGACTTTCTGTCCGACCGAACACAAAAAGTTAAGGTTGTTGAAGAGATTAGCAACGAAGTAAAAATTTACTATGTGTGTACCTCAAGGTAGCTGCCTATCCCCAAGTCTCTTCCTGGTTTATGTTAATGACCTGCGCTAGAAGTCTCTTAAAACGGTAGAATATTTAGTTATGCAGACGATACCGTAATTAATATGTCACGGTGAGAGTTGGGAAGCAGCGCAACAAGCGGCATAGTTGGGCCTACGGGAAATAATCCGTTGGCTGGAAAGTAACTTACTTACCCTGAATATTTCAAAGACCTCATATCTGCAATTTACTTTTGCCAATACTAGACCCTTGGAAATAAGTCTCAAAGCACACTCCTGTAACGATTTTAACGGTCACCAATGCCCATGTCTTCCAATCGCTCAAAAAAAGTCAGTGAAGTACGTAGGTGCACTTCTGGATGAACGACTAAGCTGGCGTCCTCACATTGAATTGACCAATTCCCGCGTTAGGAAACTTATATGGACATTTAAGAAGCTTCGACACGTGGCTCAGTTTGAACTATTACGAACGGTGTATCTTGCGCTGGCACAGTCGATCATAGGCTACAGTATCACGGCCTGGGGAGGCGCTTGCCCAAAGATTCCTGCTAAAAGTACTCACCTTAGGACAGTCAGACCTTCTTAATCTCACAATGAGACAACATCACATTACCCCGGTAATTCACAGCACAAAATTAAAGAGAACGACTGCTCGTATTGACAAATGCAGACCAGTCATTTGTAAAACCGCGTCCACTAGACGACAACACTTTTACATGGCTACTTACATTTACAATAAAATAAATAATGCCCTGAACATAAAACCTTTTATTAACAACTAGAGAAAGTAAAACGAAAATCTCCACATGACTTCGAATACTAGATTATCACCGGACGGAAGATCAAGTACCAACACCAGTACTCATAAGACACAAACCCACACAGCATCATCCATTTAAACATACACAATCACACATGCGCACACACCCTCACACACCCCCACACTATCCCACACACACATTTATGTACAGTTATTGCTAACCAAAAGAGCTTGCGTACATCTTTAATTTCTTTTATTTTACTTTAATAACACGACGCCTTATCTACTGGCTTGTGTGCACAACACTATGCCACTTATGTAGATCGCAACACAAACAAGATCAATCATCGATAAGACGATAACAGCAACAGTACCTACAGACTACTAACGACATCTAACATTCGTCGTGTGAAGTGACCGTGACGTCAACAAGGGTTACAACCACATACAAGCATGAGATAGTGAAGACACACATTCATCTGTCAAACCAAAAATATAAACGGTCAACCGAGGAGGAACGGGGACTCCCCCCGATCCTAACCACACCGCCGATGTCCTCGACGTGGCGCATCTACAGAATATCAACTTACGGTTGGACTCTATAGATGTGGTACAAGAGCTCTCTTCTGAGCACCGTCCAGTATTCATGAAACTGGTTTCCCGCATAGGTCTGCCCGACTCCACTCAACCCCCTCCCACCAAAGTGGTAACGGACTGGAGGAAAGTAAACGATCGCCTAAAATTCAACACGTCCCCTACTTGGACCCAATCCCCGATCATTTTGACTCTATCGCTGACACGACGGCCGTGATCGACTCATTCACGGAACACGTACGTACAATCAGTCCTGAACAATTGTTCAAGGGAAATTCCAGCAACGGAGGACCGTCGCTGGAAGTTGCCGGACGATGTACGTGAACTGTTGAATGAGAAGAATGAGGCTGCCCGTGCAGCAACTTCCCCTGCGACGCGAACAAAGCCCATATGCGTTACTTAGAGTTTCCCACTATCCGTCAGTTTATGAAACGCAACTCGATCCCGCCGCGAATAACCGCAACCCTCTGGTTGTCAAGGCCGCAAGTTATATTCCCTCCACCGTTTGTCATGTCCGCATTTCCAGGCATGTCCTAACCAACCCCGATGACCACATTACTCTCATCCAGGAGAGCACCAGTACAGTGCACAAACACAAACCGACATTCCGACCTCGCCGCCGAAGTCCCTCGCGAAGACCTCGACGTAACTGTCCCCCCCGACCCTTGCTCGACGAAGTGCCGGCGCGCGCCGTAGCTGAGCCTGTAGGTTTTAATTCCCCCGACAATAATAATCACTGAAAATCTGATCCAGCCTGTCCCATCTTGCTTTCCTCCTTCCAGCGCCACCCTAAGCCGAGGTCCGTACCCCACAGGGGGTGCCCTTAGCGAGCAGTCGCCTAGTAATGTAAGTTTGTTGCCCCTGGCTGGAGGTTTTGAGTTTGCTTAAGGCAGCCACAGTTTAGTCCGGTTAGGTAGTTACGACCTCTCAAGGTCAACTACGAGATGCCATGAAAAAAAAATTGTATCCCACCGGTATCGGGAACAGGGTCCAGGCTACCGGCGCCGGCGGCGGCGGTCAGGGCTCCAGAGAGAGGAACCTCCTGACAATGCGAGCCGTGTCCAGAAGTACCGCTTTCTGAATCAAGCCCTTGATCCAGCTGCCCAACGAGAGCCTCCTCAGGTGTTTGTCGAGGCTCTTGGCTATTAAGCCATTGGCAGTAACGACTATCGGCATTATTAATATTATTGTTGGTATAAATTTTTGCATCTCGGCACTGATCTGCTGGTTTTTTAGGGTAACACGGGCCAAAGCCAAGTGCTACCCCTAAGAGTACTAACTTAAGTTAGTTGATGATAATATATGGTGTGATGATACTATGTTTTGACTTTGCGTTGCAGAGATGAATTATGTTCGTGTGTATGACATTTATGCATCATTGTCGTTCAGCAGGAATTTCCGGACAATTCTGCAAGTGTTTAGGATAGCAGCTTTCTGTAGGGTTTGGTAGGTGGAAGGAGCTACGTTCAGCGTTTTTAAGGATTGGTGCAGTTGTTTGGGAATGACACCCATGGTTGAAAGTACTATAGGGATAATGGTAACGCTACCTAGTCGCCAAATTCGACTTATTTCTATTTTCAAGTCTGTATATTTTGACAGCTTTTCTGCTATATTGTTTTGTAGGTTGTGTGTGTTTGGTACTGCTATGTCAATCATTTGCGCGGTTTTATTAATTTTATCTAGTAAAGTTATGTCTGGTCTATTATAATGAGTTGTTCTGTCTGTGAGGATGGCTCGATCAAAATATAGCTTGTGTGTTGTGTTTTCAAGAACCGTGTCTGGAGTATATTTGTAGTAAGGTACTGGCGGTGCAGTAATTAATTTATATTTAACAGCTTGCTGTTAAATATAAATTAATTTGATGAATTATGATGAATTATGTGTGCTATCTGATAGTGCCAGTGTTTATTGTCAGTCTGAACTATTGCTTTGCATGCGCCAGTAATGTGTTGAATAGTTTCAGAAAAACTACGACATCTACAAATGTTTGTTGAAAGAGGGACTCGCATGATGTGCTTTTGGAAGTTACTTCATGGAATTTAAAAAGGCAATGATTTGAGGGTTTATCTTATATATTTAAAATTTCAAGTAGCCGAGTGTGTGGTACAGAATCATACACTTTTTTGTAGTAAATATACATCTAATATATAAAATTCTCGTGTCACAGTTTTCGTTGCCATACTCCTCCGAAACGGCTTGACCGATTTTGATGAAATTTTGTGTGCATATCGGGTAGGTCTGAGAATCGGCCAACATCTATTTAAAAAAAAAAAAAACAAAAAAAAAAAAAATTAGCAAAACAACGTTTGCGGGTTCAGCTAGTAGTATATAGATCTTTCTTCTTCCGCTGAACCTGTTTGAGTACATGTAACCGAGTCTATTGTAAGTTGTTCCTTACAGCCCTGGCTTAATTTTCGACAGCCTTTTGTTCTTCAGATAATACTGAATTTGATTCAAGGTGTTTGTAAATGATTCGAGTGATGCGTGATGTATATTATTTTATATATTGTTTGCAGGCATGTTATTGGTCTGTATTTTGCTGGGTTGGCGCTGTCGTTACTGTCTTTTGGTATCATGTAAGTGATTCCTTCCGCTATGTATGTAGGCATCGTTGTTGGATTTTTCATAAAGGTGTTGATGTGATTATATAGGTATGGGTGAGTGTATGTCATTTTTTTATAAAAGCTGTGAATATAGTCAGAACCGGGTGCTTTTCTTTTAGTGTGCATATGGTTTTGTGTCTCTATTTTAACCCACTCGGCTTCAGCATTATGACATATTGGCCTCTCCCAAATTCTTGACCAAAACTGATGAAGTTCGTCTACCGACGGTAAACTGTGGTTTGTCAAAAAAAGTCAAAACTCAACGCATTTATTTCAAATAGGCACATAAAAAGCCACTTTTGAACGTCAAATTTTATATTAAAAATAGGATTGATTCTAGGCGCCCCTTCCACAAGCTAGGTTCGTATGGGGAAGAAGGGGCAAGAAACTCCACCGTTACTCTTTTAAAATGTTTTACAATATTTTTATACATTAATTATATTTCTATATGTGAAGACGATGCACGAAGAATAAAAATACTATACCACAATTGGTGAAAAGTTATAATAAAGCAAAGACATATAAATTAATCACGTGATAGGTACATGGTGCTCACAAATTTAAAAACAGTAAAAGTATATGATTTTCCTAAAATATTAACTAGGAATAAGTCTGCCTCGTTGGTCTAGTGATTGCAAGAGCTATTGCTGAGCATGAGGTCCAGGGTTCGATTCCCAGGTCGGGCAAAGTGTTATTGGATTATTCTATCTAGAATTTCCCAGTAGCAGCCCGGAGTCTGGATTTGTGCCCGGTTGATGACAATAGGCTCGCCCCCTATTACATGGGACTTAAAACATAACTGGCGAAATGTGGGTGTACTATAGGTACAACTCTGCCTAACTCTTCTGGGATTACAGGCGTGATGTTATGATGTTATGAATAAGTCAGTGTGGGAGTTGAGTAAAAACAACAAATTATACAATTCAACTAGCAAACAGAAAGATTTTGTCTAGCCTGGATTGTCCTATGGAGCTGGACCATCATGTTACCAAGCATTACTATCTTGTATGTAATCCTCCAATTTGTAATAGGCTTGTGTACAGAGTGTTCTTTTGATTTACAGAGTTTACTTTGAATTTTGAATTTTCTTTCATTTAATTGCAATTTAGCACAAGGTATTTTGTTAGAACATTTAACACAGTACCCCATAAATGATGTATTTACTTTAGCTAATCTGAAAAATGGTTGATCTATTTTATCTTTATTTCTAGTATTAAAATTATGTCTATCGCTTATTTTATTAAAAAGATGTTGATTTACATAATATTTTCATCAATAAATTGGCAAGGTACTGTCATAATATTAATCCCTTTAAATAGTTCCCAGAGAGATTCGCGACGAGGGAGATTGTACATAGCTCTGACAGCTCTCTTTTGCAGAATAAAAATGGATTCAATGTCAGCAGCCCGACCCTACAGTAAAATGCCATACGAAATTATGCTGTGGAAGAAGCTAAAATAGACCAAACTCGCGGTTTCTATTTCTGTTAACTGTCTTATCTTTCTAACAGCAGAAGCGGCCGAGCTAAGCCGCCCCGCAAGAGATGTTATATGTGATTCCTAGGAAAGCAGTCTGATGAATAAATTCCAGTTATTCTCCATTCAATATGATGTCACATTCGCTACTTCTAACATTAGGTCATTTATATCAATTGTATTTGGTTTATTTTCATTTAGTACCAAATTATTTAAATCAATCTTGGACTTGATGAATCGAGTTATCCACGTCGTCCAGATTTTGTGACCGTCGGTCTGTTTTAAAGATCAGTGATGTGTAATCTGCGAAGAACACCATCTTCGGTTGATTTTTAAGTAATTGGGGTAAATCGTTAATGTAAACTAAGAAGAGGAATGGACCCAATATCGAACCTTCAGGAACGCCCATTGCCATTTCGTACCCTAATGAGTTTAAAACCGTTTATTTGAACTTTAACCTTTCTATCTTTCAGGTATGATCTTAGTAAATCAAGAGCTGTATTCCTAACCCCATAGTGCTCTAGTTCCAGCAAAAAGGTCTCATGGTTTACGCAATCAAACGCCTTAGAGAGGTCGTAAAAGATTCCAATGGCATCTTGTGCTTCATCCCAGGCGTTATTAGAGTGACACCAGCGTCAGTGGTACAACGCCCTTTGGTGAAACCATACTGTTGTTCATGAAAGACGGAGTTTTTATTAAAGTGACGTAACATTTGATTCATCATCAAATTTTCAAACACCTTACTGAGAACTGGTAAAATTAATACAGGCCTATAATTGTTGAGTTCTTTACTATCACCGGATTTGAACAAAGGAACTACTTTACTGTGTTTCATGAGATCCGGAAAGACACCTTGGTCTACACTTGTGTTAAATATGACAGCTTAATAGGGCGCAATGGTTTCGATGATAGATCTACAGACCTTTACAAACATTCCACAGATATCTTCTGTTGATTTGATTTTAAGATCTTTAAAAGCTTTTACAACAGCCTGGGGGTTTGTATGCTGAAACCTAAACTCCAAAGGGCCTTTACATTATTTCTAAGTAAGGCAGCAGAGACCTCGGGTGAGGAATTTAAAGCTTCAGTCGTTTTTAGTGGGATGTTAGCAAAAAACATTCAAATTCCTGAGCCACTTGTACATCTGATGGGGCCATGTGCAGTTTCTAAATTAAATTCAGTATTACGCTGTTTTTTCCTACCTGTTTCATTATTTATTATTTGCCAGGTTGTTTTTATTTTATCATCAGCAGATTTGATTTTATTGCTAATATAAAGAGCTTTAGCAATTTTACACACCTTTTTAAAAGTTATGGAATATTTTGCCCAAACTTATTGATTAAAGCTTATTTTATTCATATGTTGCTTAAGACCATATAGTTCAAAAAGTTTTTCCTTGCTATTACGAACACCTGGAGTCGCCCAATCACTAAATAAGAACCTAGTGTAAATACTTTTGGTTTTTAGTGGAGCAATTTCATTAAATTGTGTGTTTAATAGTGAAAAGAACTCGGCATAGAACTCATTTGGGTCACATATGTTATTAAAACTTTGGACAAATAATTTGCTGGCCAAAGAGTTATTCAATTTCTCTAAATTTTTACTTGTAATTGGCCTAAACCCTGCATGTAGGAGCAAAATGTTACTGTTTGTCCACTGTGATCAGTAGGCAATTTATATACATTTTTTTTGTGTAAGTTATCGCAGTTACATAAAATATTATCTATACAGTGGCAGAAAAAGCTGTCACTCGGGTTGGTTCAATAAAAACATTTGACAAATCAAATGAACCAAAAAGTCTTAATAATCTGACAGTATTCAAGAGTAGGTGTGTACTGGGGTACCTGGATCAAGAGATCCAGGTACCCCAATACACAATTCAAAATGATTGTTGTATTCATAATCCTCTATTCAAAATGAAGGTTGTAATTTAGAATCCTCTATTCAAAATGAGTGTTGTATTCAAAATCCTCTTTTCAAAATGAGTGTTGTATTCAAATTGAGTGATGTATTCAGAGTCCTCCATTCAAAATGAGTCCCGATATTTTGAATCGAGATTCAAAACCAATGTTGTACTCGGAATTCTTTATTCTGAGTGAATGTTATTGTTTATTCGAGTTATTGAAATGAGACTTGTAGTTATTTTGAATAAGTACTTGTTTCTTTTATAAATAGAAGTCTTGATCAGTACACGGTATCATGATACGTGGTATATGCAATAAACATATATGTGTGTGTATGGGGCGAGCTCACAAACAGTATTCGATTCAATAAATATTATGTGCTGTTCATACAAGAATGTACATGCTGTTTCATGTGTTCGGTGAGCCGTTGCCTCTGATTTATATTTATACACTTATAATATAACGAAGACAGGTGCTAAAAATAAAACTAATATGTTGGTTATCTCAATATTTATATTGCTACTTATTTTTAAACAACATTATTTTCAACACACCACTTATTTAAACAAAATAAATTTTTTAAGGCACAAATATTCGTATGATTGATACAACTTATAATATCAGGTGAAGTAGAATATTTATTATACAACGATACTAGACTTGGACACTGCTTACTTTCTAAATTATGTACATTATCAGTTTCGAATATATCTCTTAACCATAACACTTCTTCGTTACCTTTTGTAAATATAGTCTTATTTTTTAAAAAAATAGCAAGGTTAGCTTTATAGCTAAAATATGGCACAAAACCTTCATTCCAATGTATTCCTCTGTTTTTTTCAATCCAAGCTACTTGTAACCGTTCTTTTTTCGTTAAGTCGTAAAATGGTCGTGGTGGTTTTATCAATAGTACTTGTATCCGTCCTTCATACATCATTGCTATTTCTTTTGGAATAAATTGGTTTTCTTCATTCTTAAACCCTTGGACATCCACAATAACATTCATGATAATTTTCTGACAATATTACTCAATGGTTTGTATTCGAAAAGTCGATCGTTTATTATTAAACAATAAGCAGATGTATTATCTGGAATATCTTCTGAACATTCGATTTCTAATCGCACATCGACCGGTCCAGTTTTAAGCGTTTCGTTTTGTCTCGAACAATCAATCACAAAAAGTGGAGCAATTTCTTTAAATTGATTTAAGCTAAGCAACGGATCTATGCCCAAGTTGTAATACGAGTGACGAAAGTTAGCATACATCTCGTATATTATACTGTATTTGTTTTCATCAAATTTGAGATTAAGTGAGCCGTATGGATAATATTGCGAATTTAAAAATAGCTTAATATTACTTACATTACAATGATCGAATAAGGAAGAACTTTTAGTTTTATTAGTTTTTCGGTTAGTTTGCAAACCAAATATAACAAACCTTGGTTTCTCTAATTGTGAAGTGGTCTTTATCGACCATGAATGCTTTGTTGTTTTTGGTAATAGCGGATATTCATACAAATCCCAATTTCTAAACGCTAACTGTATGGACCGGTCTCTCTCCAAACTTTTAAGCAATGATAATTTGTTACGATCAGACACTTTGATATGCGGCACACGCCATTGTATTTTTTGTATATCTATTTCTAGGATATCATTTTTCTCCATAAGCACACCGTTCAATGTCGAGCTGCTTCTTTGTAAAGTTAGTTCATGTTTACAATTAATTATTATTTTGTTATAATCTTCTGCAAATCCTAATATTCTATTCAGTGGTACAATAATGCTAAAATGTCCTTTTCCTATTTTGGTACCATTTAAGTTCCATCCCCAAATTGCTGCAGCTTTACTTTCACCTTCATTCATGGAGACATACGATTTTAAAGTTGTTGTGATACCAGAATTTTTAACACGATCGATTTCAACACCATTTATTTCGTATCTAATATCTTGAAAAAAATATAAGATGGGGTTGTTTATGAAATCAACGTCTTTTTAAATTATTTTTCCTGCTGGATCTTTAGAAGATACACTTGCATGCCCTTCTATAAAAATGGAACTGCTGCAGGGCAATACATACAAATCTTGATGATGAATGGGTATCCTGATTTCATCATTTTCTTTAAAACTAGAATTATACGGATTGTAGCTATGAATCTCATAACTTTCGATAGAGTTGTCATGTTGCGTTAAATCTGTTATTTGAAGCATGTTGTTATTATTTTAATTTTAATCCAATATCTCTGAGAAATCTTTTATTCTCTTTTGTAATTTTAATTTGTCTTTTTATGTTTATAGTGTTGATACGTCTGACTTCTTTGGAAACAGGGAGTGAAATATTACATTTTCTTCTCACGGTAGGCGTTTTATTAAAACTAGCATGTTGTTTCTATGTATAAACAAAATAGGTAGTATTACTATTATTAAATTTAGCTCAATTACTGTTAACTATGCGAGTAGTGATTATCGTCACATGCAATCTAAGAATGTGAGTAGTGTATCAGGATATAAACTTTTATAACTACTTCTGTTTACGTTACAAGGACATCTATCTATATTAAAAAAATAAAAATAAACGATGATATGCTACTTTATTATTTTTTCCAGAATGACTTAAGAAATTTTAAACATAAGTGTCCACAATTATACAAATGATCACGCTGCAAGTTTTCATAATTATACTGGATGTTATTTCCTACATACTTCATAAATTCTTTTGGAGGTTTTAAGTTACCATAACTGTCAAAATATTCAATGTATTCATTTATTTTACCATAGGCGACCCAATGAGTACCGGAGTTTTCAGAAGAATCAAGATTGATCACTCCGCATTCTATCGGTAAAACTTTATCTGGTAATTTATCTCTCATAAACACACCTCGGAAAAATGGTACATTATTGGAGTGTTTGATTATGTCAATATTGGTTAAAGCTCTATTGGGTAGCCGAGATTTCAGTTTTTTTTTCTGTTAAGTAAATACCTAAACCATCTTTGTAATGCTTGAGATGTAATCCTCTTCCAATGATTAACGCCTCCATTTCCTTGTTGTGTCGTTCTGCTTCACACAATTGCTTCTTAGCTGATTTGTATGCGTTAATTGCTTTCGCAATACCAGCAGCACCTCCTGCTAAACTACCAGCAGCAGATAATCCAGCAAATATTGGTACTAAAGGAAGAAATCCTCCAGTTTTTGGTACTGGTATAATCCTAGGTAATTTAATTGGTGTATCAGATACAAAATCTTTTGCTGCTGCGTATGCTAACTCCATCAATGCTTTCTTACATGATGGCTTTAATTTTGTAATGTGCTTTTTAGTATGGCTAACAATCTTTCTAAGAGTTTTCTTTAAACCAGCTCCTGTTTTTACTTTATTGATGTTTTTGTTGAATGCTGATGAAACTTTTTTTTTTGTTGTCTGGAATACCTCGTATTGTTTTCATTGCTATTCCTCTATTTTTCTTCAGATTAATAGATTCAAATACAAGTCTTTTTTGTTTTAAGAACAAATACGTAATGAATAGAAAAAACATATGTAATTGCTTAAATACATATTCGAACAAATTTTTGCTTGGCCCACTAAAATACATTTGTTTTATCTATCCAGCTGTTCTCGCTAGTAGGAAGTCCGAGCCACTTTACATATACTTGATTCCCTTTTCTTTTCAATACTTTTTCAACTAAATATAAATCAGGATGGTTGGTTTTTTGAAGTTCTTGAGCATAAAACGCACCTAGTATTGGTCGACATCTAGCATCTTCTAACAAGTAAGTTAACGGATTAGTTTCTTGTATTGTTTTTACCTTAAATATTTCTGTTGACCAATTAGGGTAATAGCCTTTATCAAAACATCCTTTGTATTTACTTATTCTTACAAAATCACCAACACTAAGCTTTCTACACTTGTCGCTTTTCTTACGTTTAGCCATTTGAATATATCTTTGCATTATATTTGTTTAATTGTTAAGATTTACAGAAGCAGGAGGTTGTCCCACAGTTCTATGAGTAGTATTATTGTATTCATTTACAATTTTGTTGAGCGTTCCATTCGTCCATTTGTAACTACCGTTAAGACTAAACTCTTTGTATAATTTGTGTTTTAATGTTCTTATTAATCTTTCTACAATAGAGGCTTTTTTAGTAGAATACGTTGAATAATGATTATTTTTTTTACTTTGTAACAATATTTTTGAATTTCTCATTATAAAACTCTGTTCCCAGATCAGTTTGCAAATTTTTTGGGACACGTCCTTTAAGCAGTAGACTTTCAAATGCTTGTGACACCTGTTTCTTATTTTTTTGTTTTAAGGGAATTGTCCAAGCATATTTTGAAAAAGTATCTATGATTGTTAGTATATATTTGTAACCACCATTCACTTTTGAAATTGCTTGCATGTCCATTAAATCTGCTTGCCAGAGATCGTCGATATCTTTAAGTATGACTTGTCTTCTTGGAAAGTTAACTCTAGCACATTTATGAATTTCATTTATGACATCTACTTTGCTCATAATGCTTAATTAATTTTCCTGCAATTTCTTTCAATGCAAAATATTTTTCAAGATTTCTTATTCTTTCATTTAAAACCACGGATGCCCTTTTCTAACATTTGATATATTTCTAAGTCATCAATCAAGTCTAGCTCAACACGCGTGTATAGCAACATAGCATCCCAGCTTAAACTTGGTGCCGTTACATAGTACCCAGGGTCTAACTTATAATATTTTAAGCTTATTTCACGAAAATTTTCAAATATATCACACAGTAATAAAACATCACATTTTAAATATAAATCAGTATACTCGCCAATACTATTGATATTAAATGCATTCCACACAGTTTTCGCGTGTTCATATTCTTTATCGCTAATGTGTTCCATTTTCAAAGTGTTATAAAAGTATTTTTTTCGAGGGAGTGTTGTTTCTTCGTACTTGTCCCATGTGTTAATATAATCGTAAGGATAAATACCTTTCTTTTTTAATAAGTTTAAATTTTCATCATTGAATTCTGCTGATAAATGAATAAAGTCGTGATCTGATAAACTTTTACTTAGTGCATCTAGACTAGAGCTTAAAAATTGAAACGAATCTATGAATTTTATTTGAATAGAATGGCCTCCATTCTCGTTATCTATATATTTGGTAATAGTTAAATACTTTTTCTTAGGTATAATTTTTATATCACCTTCATGTCTCACTAATTCTTGTTTATAGAGATGGGAGTCGTAATTCGATAAATTATGAAAAAATACTGGTATGAATGGACAAACTCTAAACATTAAGTTACATTGAACATGTGCAGGTCCCCTATACTTTCCTGTCACATGATCGTGGTCACGCACCTTATCATGAAATAATAACTGATCGCAAATATGACAAATACTAGCATTGTTATAACTGATTTGCTCTCTTTTTGTTAAAGGTATCATTGGATTTGTTATCGATAGTATTTCATTTATTTTCTTCACATCTTCTGTTAATCTAGTAACAAATACTTCAACACAGTCAGGACCCCTATATGTAACATATTTATTTTGGCTTGGATCGTGTGAACAACATATATAGTATCCAAAACATGAGGGCCAATGTTTTTTGAAATTATGTGTTTTATCAGATTTTGTTTCGAAACAACTCTGCAATAGGCTTTCAAAGTCTGCATAAATGACATAATTTATTTTTTGTTTCCTTTCAAAATTCTTAAAACCGAGTTTACTATTCTTTCCAGGTAAAATTGATAAGAATTTTGAACAGATATGAGATCTATATTTGTTTTCACTGCTATAGAATTGTAAACATGATTCACACAGTAAAAAAATACCTTTATGACATGTCACTTGTCGTCTTACTAATCGTATCAGATTTTTAATAAGACAGGAATGACTTAATCCTTTTCTTTCTAAATATAGCAAATTCACATGTACAGATTTTCTGTTATTTGTTAAATATAGGGGGCCAGTCACGTTTTGGGTCTTATTATCTACTCCATAAATATTAATACTTATGTTGTTGTTTATTTCAAATAGTTTTATATCTTGATATGAGACAGGAAAACACATTCCATCAATATTTAATACAGAACTGTAGTGCGGGTACGAATGAGTCCTGCTTACGTTAATCTTAGCAGGAAACAAAGCAGCTACCACGCTCCATAAAAAGCAATGATTGTCATTATTTTGTATATTAATACAACTTTTAGAATTCTTAATTTTTGTTGGTAAATCTAAATATGTACCACCTCTCATTGGACAATATTTATTCACATTGATTTCTAGATGACTTACAGAATGGTAAGACCATCCAGAGTCTTTGTGCTCAAATTCAGACATTTTACATTTTAAAAGTTCGATCACTTTCGAATACAATTCATCAATATCCGCGTTATTACAAATAATTTCATATTTCGTATTGAATGACTTACGTTGTTGCTCACTCGTTTTTGGTAAGACAAAGTGGGCAAACAATTCGAAATTAATCTTGAGACAAGTATTTTTCATTAAAGATGTATGTATAAGTTTCAGGATTTCATTTTTATTCTTACACAAGAATGCCTCCGGTGTGTGGTATTCAGCATCTTGTGCAGGATTTAAACGATATGTTATGATTCTGTTTTTGAAAGCACTTGCAATTATATAAATAATTTCAAATTCGCTTTGCAATAAACTATTAGACTTGTGAATATTGGTTCTCAAATGTTATTTGAATTCATTCATCGGTAATTTCATGAAACATGTTTTACATTCTTTATATTCTAGATTATTCGTATATTGCATTTGGTGAGTAGACGGGGTTTGTACTGTAAATAAAACAAAAAGATAAAATTATAGTTACGTTACATTTCATTATATTATGATTTATCACCCCTATGAATATTTTATGTATACAAGTACCCTTTAACTACTATATTAATATAATATAAGATACTAAAATTAAAGTAATTAGGAAATTGATTATTATAATGATTAAAAATAAGTAAGTGAGTAAGTAAAATATCATAATTGAGGGGGGAAATATATAAATACTAAAAATAACTACTGACATAATCTATGGGACAGTGCTTGAACTCCTTATGAGTTTCTTTAATAAAATCTTTATATGCTTCCATGCTGGCGTGTCATCATTAGTACGATTTTTAACACTAATGATTGCGTGCCTCCATCGATTTATAGGCGATATACGCTCTACCTCACTGTGATCATAGATCTTTACTTCTACAAAAAAATTGCCTTTTTTGCTTTCATGTGTCTGTTTACTTATACCCTTGGCTACTCTACGGGTGTAATACGAATGCAATGGTGCTATTTTGTTACCCAAGGTGCTTCCAACGGTCTCCACTTCCTGTTCATCGTCGCTGTCGGTCCCGAATAGATCATGCGATGTGGCTCTCATGCTGGTGCTGATGGGTTTGATTGCGGTCTTATTCTTCTTCTTCTTCTTAATCTCGGTGTTCAATGATTCTTCCTCCGCCAACCTCTTGCCAGTCAGTAACGAAGATGACGCTCTAGAGTCCTTCGGTTTTTTTAACAGCTGCTGCTGATGCTCGGCTTCATCATCGGAAGAGAAAAGTTGGGTAGCTGTTTGTTTCGACCTGCAACAATATATATTTATTAGTTTTATTTAAGAATTAGACAACAAAGAAAATCATTGCGCAAGGCACAGTTCAGTACATGATTACATTATATTGCTTTAATTGAGAGAATAGATTAAACGTATAAGAAAAAGTAGATTAATTATTTGAACAAAATAGATTAATCGATTATTAAATAATTTGATGAATAAATGAAATGAGTAAATGGATGAAATGACTAAATCGATGAATAAATGAAACGGTTGAATAGATAAATTGAGTGAATAGATGAAATTAATCATCAGAGAACTGATTGAAAACATAATAAATTACTTACATTTCAAAGTCTGCTGAGTTTTGCTCGATGTACTTATGTTCTTGTAGAAAATGAGGAGCACCGAGTCCTTCCGCTGATGGTTTGGTAGCGAACTGTAGCCCTCATCCCGTTTATATAGGTGAAAAAACGCGTCATGCATAACCAAATATGTAAAAATGCATAAATGCAAAATTAAGTTCATCATAAAGATTGCAAGCACAGCATTTATACATAGACCAAAATCTGTAGACGAGCGTTCTAACCGCAGAGTTTTAAACGCTTAATTCATTTGTCAACGTGGATGCCGCTAACAATACCTAGAATATCAATTGTGTCTCATAAGCCACTCTTTTGAGATTAAATGAAAACGTCCTTATATAATTAATTTAAAGTTCTATTTTAATATTGAATGTGTTAGAGGGGACAAACGCTGCGGTTATAACGCTCGTCTATAGAATGCAATGCATATTTGTACACGTGTCACAAATTCCTAGCCATATAGAGAGTCTGAAGTTTTGAATTTCATTACATACATAAAACGAAATTAAATTGAACCTTAATGACAAAAAAAGAATGGAAACTAGTAACTATATAAACCAGCCAAGATACCAAAAAAAAAACATTCAAGTGGTCATAACTGCTCTACGATGTCGGTAAGTAAATATTATTATCAAAAAGTATTTAAAATTATTACATAATTAAAATATTAATAAGTAATGCCTATTATAATTTAATTTTCAATATTTACAGGATCTATTCTAGGATAGTTCGTTGTCTTCATCTACTTGTAATTCTAGTCTTATTTAATGAATAATATGTAATTCATTGTTTCAGATATCCAGCGACAATTTCCCCACTAATTCTTCATACTCACCTATTCCTGCAGAACAAACCCTACGTCAAAAAGCGGTCAACTATTTGGAGAGAGAAAGACCATATCAACCATTCCAATTTGAAGACACGCCACCATGCAGCAATAGTAACAACAGTAACAATAATAATAAAAGACGACGAAATGAAGTTGTATATTCATACATACAGAAACCATCAACGGGTCATCGCAGTAAAATAATACGAATACAAGTTTTTGACGCCGAAGAATTCACAAATTCGCCATGTGATTGTAGTGCCAATATCTGTGTTCAACATGTTGTGGGGAATGTATTTAATGATGATATCTATAAATGTGTTAAGGATATTGTAAGCAAATTGCATAAAAAGATGTGAATAAACCATCAATTACATTTCAGTTGTTTTATTTTCATTGCTTCTGCTAAAAAGTCACATACCTACACATCATACACATAGTTACAGTAAGCATACATTCAACTTTGCATACACCAAGAGTCAAATTATATTGAACTTAATTACCTAGGAAAACTTAGTTAAAACTTCATTATTATAGGGGAACACTCACATTTTTATACGAATGTAGTTACTTCTTATTATTCATGTTGGTACTCATTATGGAAACCTATATATTTATCATAGGTAAACATTTGGCATGTGGTATATTGGTTTAATCGTAATACTATCATACTGATTTCTGACGTAAAATAATAATTAAAGCTTAATAGCTGTGAGGCACAAGATGGGTAGAAAAGAATGCGATCCGTTTCCTTTACGGGAATAGCAAAGTGTTATGTAAACAAGCACTCATGCCTAACAACTGATTCTAGATGCGATTTTAAACGATGTTCACTATTTTCTGAGAGACCACATCGATATAAATACCTACACGTCACTGCATCATACATACCTAAATGAAAATTGAATGTTGATTAAGTAATAAATAACGCATTTTACTTCACCTCGCAAGGTTATTTTATTTTGAATATCAGCAGTCATTTTGAATAGAAGATTCTGAAAACGATGCTCTTTTTGCAAAGAGGATTTTGAATACAACACTCATTTTGATTACAGGATTCTGAATACAACACTCATTTTGAAAAGAGGATTTTGAATACAATACTCATTTTGAATAGAGGATTCTGAATACAACACTCATTTTGAAAAGAGGATTTTGAATACAACACTCATTTTGAAAAGAGGATTCTGAATTACAACCTTCATTTTGAATAGAGGATTTTGAATACAACAATCATTTTGAATGGTGTATTGGGGTACCTGGATCTCTTGATCCAGGTACCCCAATACACACCTACTTTCAAGTTATTTTCTAATAAGTTAATATTGAAATCACCACTTATGATTATTGACTTACTACAAGTACTAAGTTTCTTTAGCACATCTTCCATTACAGAATCAAACACACATAGATTCTGGTAACCTGGAGGTCTGTATACGCATAGTATAACATGTTTATCAACCTTAACACAGGACAATTCAATTATGTGTTCAACAGACAGACTGATGATGTCTTTTCGTTCTTTAGATTTAATCGTGTTTTTAACTAAAATTAAACATAACTGGCAAAATGTGGGTTTACTATAGCCCTTCCTTCGGGGAAACAAGGCGTGATGTTCTATACATACATACGATAATCAGCCTATATTGTTCCCACTGCTGGGACACAGGCCACCTCTCTGTGAGAGGGAGTGGGCCGTAATCAACCACGCGGGCCCAGTGCGGGTTGGTAGATCTCACATGTCTTCGAATTTTTGGTTCCTAGACATGCCGGTTTCCTCAAAATGTTTTCCATCACCGTTTTGAGAGCAGTGGTGATGAAATAATTTACACAAAGTAAAGCGCCTGTCTGGGTTCGAACCTACGACCTACACCTCGTAAGTCGCGGCCGTTACCACTGGACCACCACTGCTCTATACGTGATGTTATGTTATGTGTTAATTTTATTTCTTTAGAAAACTTACAGCTAGGATACAGATAGTTGCCAGATAATGAACGAAGGCCAATTAAAAGTTTTCACTGACAATAAGAGGGTAGCACAAGATACAGTAGACAGGCAAGATAAAGTAAGAATAAGTTATCACTCGGAGTAAATTAAGAAAAGAATGAACAGGTTTTAGTGATTTTCAAAGAAGTTGTTACACAGTATTTTTTTTAGTTTAGGAACACTGGTGGAGAATAAATCTAGATTATCAACACTCTGACACATCGAGTTATAAGCCCTGCTAGCTCTTATCATGTATGAGTTTTGTCGATATATGCACCGCACAGAAGGAACGTAGAGGTTGATGATTCCTTAAGGTGGATGTAACACGCAGCCCAATTTTGCTCATCAATTCAGAACAGTCGGTTGAACCATTTGCTAAATTGAATAAGAGTACCATATCTGCAATTTTTCTCCGCTCTATTAGTGGAAGAATGTGAAACTTCTTGCAGCGGCTGTAATAATTAGGCAAATAGGTTTTGGATTTAAACTGAATGTACCTTAAGAATTTCTTTTGAATACTTTCGATGCGATTGACGTAAGTATTGTAAATGGGATTCCAAACTGGTGAGCAGTATTCGAGATGATACGTATAAAAGCACAATAAAGAATTTTAAGTGTTTTGATATTTTAAATTCTGCTGATATCCTCAGGATGAAACCTAGTGACTTAGAAGCTTTTTTAATAATATTATCGATGTGTGTGTCAAAACGAAGTTTCGAGTCAAAAATGACGCCTAAGTCTCTAATCGTATTAACTCTGACTATTAAAGTGCTGGCTAGTTTATAATCGTAAAGAATAGGTTTAGGTTTACGAGTAAAGGTACATGTATAACATTTTGAGACATTTAGATCCAAGCGGTTGGCTGTACAATACTCTTGGAATCTGTCCAGATCATGCTGGAGACGTTCAGCATCTTCATAAGTTCTAATTTCGCTTAGGATCTTCATGTCGTCCGCAAACAAAAGAACAGTTGAGTAAGAGAAATATGACGAGACGTCATTGATAAAGATGTTAAATAACAGGGGTCCCAAAAGCGATCCCTGTGGAATCCCTGAGCTGATTACCCCAATCATAGTTCTCGATGTGTATCCATTGAGAACAACAGTTTGACATCTGTTGGCTACATAAGATGAGACCCACCTGAAGAGATTTCCACTAATACCTATAGCCAATAGCTTACGCAGAAGTATAGCATGATCCAAGCTATCAAAACACTTGCTGTAATCTGTGTAGATTACATCCACTTGTGTCCGATGAGCCATACATTTGGTCAAGTAGTCACCACAAAGAATGAGATTGGTGGTTGTGGACCGACCTCGCAGGAAACCGGATGTTGGCGGTTACTGATGCTTAGTTTGAGACAAGCATTCAGCTGCTTGTATATTTTTTTTCCAGGATTTTAGCGAAAATGCATAGTTTGGATATGGGCCTGTAGTTTTTCACGAGGTCTCTAGGTCCTTTTTTGTGGATCGGAGTGATTAACGCCGACTTCGAAATCTTAGGTACCTCGCCTAAATCTAGGGACCGCCTGAACAGATGTGAAAGAGGAGGAGTCAGACTTTTGGCATAGTTGAGTATAAAAACTGGCGGAATATTGTCTGGGCCTGCAGATTTAGATAAATCAACTCCTTTAAGTAGATTGAAAACTTCTAATTCATTAACTTCGACTGAATGTATGTCCGAAACAATATTGCTTAAATGCATGTTTGAATCTTGCGCGTGGCCATTGTAAAGATCATCGTCACCGTTGGTACTAATGGCAGAACTGACAAAATTTGAGTAGAAATAGTCGCCAAACATGTTACAGCTATCCTCTCCAATTCTTGAAGTGCAATTTCTATATTTAAGTAAGGAAGGATAAGCATTGATTTGATTTTTTGATTTTACGTACGACCAAAACGCTTTGGGGGTCTTAAAAATGTCTTCTTCAATTTTTTTTATATAGCAGCTAAACATTTCACTTTCAACTTCCTTGGCTCGCTGTCGGAGCAAAACAAAAGACTCGTGATCAGACAGGTTTCCGTATTTTTTTAACTTTGTGTGGTAAAATGACCCGCCATGTGTCCTATGTTTTCGGCTAAAATGGCTAACTACACAATAATTTTCATAGTTAATTGACAGTACTTGATAATCTTTTAACCAATGTTCTGTTAAACAGATGACATCAAACTTGGTACTTTCCAAAAACAATTCTATTTCTAGTCATTTGAAAGAGCAACCTTGAATATTCTGATTAAATAATTTTAAAGTGTGTTGCACTCCCTTTGGTTACTTATCATTTTGAGTTAAATTGCCAGAATATACCTTATTACTATTCTCTAATAATAATTGGTTATTTGTAGGGTAACTTCTGTTGACTTACTAACTAGTTTAAAAAGTTATCCGGAGTGACCTCCACAACTAAAATTTTTGAAGTGTCTAGAATGCCCATATTTTCAGTTCCATTAGGAAGAGAATACCTTTCCTGACTAGTAGTAGCCTCCAAGGATGTTGCTATTATAGGTGGATCCTCCATCCTACAAAATGAAGATTCATGATTGCTCACTATGTTGTTAGAATAAGTGGAGAACACAGACTCGTCACTAATCCTTCATTTTGTTATATTAGTTGTAACCTCATTAATATTATATGCTATCAACATAGCAATCATATGTCTGTCTACATCTCCAAGACAGAGATAAAGTTCTCTGAGTTAACTTAGAACTACTAATGTCAAAAATAAATAATTTGTAACTATCACAACATGTCAGCATGTGAATAGTACTATTCAACTTAAAAAAATATAATTGTTGTCATTATCTGACAAAGTATCAGAATAAGGTAAAGCACACAACATTAGCTTCCCTATATTTAGCTACAATAAGGTGTTCACACCATCCACTATGTCCTTTCTGATAATACCGGTACTATTATAGCAAAACCATTGTAGAATAATTATCTAGGTTTTTGTTTGCAATTATTTTAATCATTTGTTCAAAACTTATGTTATGATAACTATGGCTGGTAAAACTATGGCTTAGGTAATTGTGTAACATTTTTCCAAAGCCTGAGCCTAATTCGTCACAAAAGAATATGGACTTATTTTTGTGTTATTTTCGTTATTACTGGGTTGCGGTTTGGTTTGTGGTCGATTTTTTTAATGTTCGATAAAACTGCTTTTCGTTGTTCCTAAATTTGTTAATTTGAGTTTTGTGAAGTGTGAAATTATTGTACCTATTTAATCTACTATTTACAAGGGTGAGTATCTGTTTTAGCGTATCTAAGTAAGTAAGAAATGTGTGAGTTGTGTGTTCAGTTCTTCATGAGTTGAGTGTATCCTAAAGTTTTCTTGTATTGCGTATACCTCTCTTACAAGCCCCCAGCCTCTGTTTCCTTGCAGTACCGTTGTAAGTTTTCCGATTTTTGTTCTTAAGTACTTAACTCTTAATTCTAATCTTTTCTGCCACTTCGGTTTCTTATTTTTCTGATTGATGTAAGTCGTACTCTCATCGTCGTTGATATGTGAGAGTTTTAGCAGCTGTCCAAGCAGCACTATATACTACTGACTGCAGCGTAAGTCTGTATCTGCATTAACATATTTTGGAAGGATGTCGTTATTAATGTGTCTTACTATTTGTGCTAACGTTTTTAATGGTTTTTGTTTCGGTACATAGTTTCTTTTTGTGGGATGAATGTTAGTGAAATGCTGTAGTGTATTTAAGAATATTTCTTCTAGTTCTTGACTTCTTTCCCGACTTATTTCGGCGTTTGTGGTATTATGTTCTGTGTTTGTAATGGTGGACGTCGACGGCTAAAAAGTCAGTGCAATTCAAGAAATTGGGCTTGTTTCCTACTTCTGTTTTATTATTGGGAAAAAATTTAAAATTGGTGTATAGTATGTTATTAGTATACAGGATGTTACGAACATTTGTATTCGCATTCGCTTTTACGAATGATAAGCATCATTATAATTATTTGCATCGACATTCGCATTCTCATCAAACGACGTAAATGTTTTGCGAATGCGAATGTGTGCTCGAAAATATCTGAGCGCTCCACCGGCCAGCGTTCCGAGAGAGCAATTGTTCAGTGCAGCCGGTCTTATTTACGAGCCCCTAGAAAATGCCTCATGGGCGAAAAGGCGGCATAATTAATTTTCCTGAAATATAATAACGTAGGCATCAATACAGTAGGTAGTTCGGTAATCCACTTGTTGCTATTCTCTAGTCGCGTCATGAGCGCGGCTTTTAATGATCGGTGCCAGCGTTCCAGGATGCCGTTACTCTGCGGGTGGTAAGCAGTAGTACGGGTTTTTTCCACTCCTAGTAATAGTGCGAGGTCTTGAAACAGTCGACTCTCAAATTGTCGCCCTTGATCGGTTGTTATTCTGATAGGGCAACCAAAACGTGCAATCCAGGTTTCGTACAGCTTTCTTGCGACGACTTCGGCTGTTATTTCCTGCAGAGGTACTGCTGCTGCCCAACGTGTGCATCGATCAATGATGGTGAGCAGGTACCGGTGTCCATACGACGATGTAGGTAGAGGTCCAACAATATCAACGTGGATGTGTTGAAATCGTTCACTTGGCGGGAACGTTGTGATTTCACTGTGGCTGTGACGCTGTACTTTCGATTGTTGACACGCGGTACATGTCTTCGCCCATTCGCCAACGTCGGTATTCATTGCTGGCCAGAAGCAACGCTGTTGCAATTGTTTGCGCGTAGTTCGTAATCCAGGGTGACTTGTATTATGCACGGCGTTAAATGCGATGCGACGATAGTCATCTGGTAGGTAGGGACGAATGTGTGACGTCGATGTTTCACAGATGATTGGTTTGTTAGTACCGGGTACGATGATTTTCTTGAGTTGAATGTTTGTTTGTTTTGATAAGGTGGGTATGTTGCTGTCCTTGTCTTGCGCTTGTGCTAATTCGTCGTAATCAATTGGAGATGGCAGTTCGATGGGTTCGATGCGTGAGAGTGCGTCGGCGACGACATTGTTTACTCCGCTCACGTGACGTATGTCCGTCGTAAACTTGCTGATAAATAACAGCTGACGAGTGCGCCGCTGTGTATCGCTATCCGATGGTGACTTGCGTATGGCGTAGGTTAGCGGCTTGTGATCCGTGTAAACTGTAAGTTCTCTTCCCTCAAACATTTTTCTGAAGTGTTTGATAGCCATGTATATTGATAATAATTCTCTGTCAAATGTGCTATATCGCTGTTGTGTGTCAGAGAATTTCTTCGAGAAATAGCCAAGGGGTATCCATTTCTGGTTTACACGTTGTTGTAGCACGGCTCCGGCGCATGTATTCGACGCGTCGCACGTGAGGGAAATTGCGTCCGTTGGTGATGGAGATGGGTGAGCGAGTAAAGCTGCGTTTTGAATGCTGACTTTACATAACTCGAAAGCTTGTAGTGCTTCTGTGTTCCAGTCGATTTTCGTCTTGTCACGCTTTTTGGAATTGTGCAAAAACGCGTTGAGTGGTGCTTGTATGTGAGCTGCGTTTGGTACACTGTCTCGGTAAAAGTTTACCATACCAATAAATCGTCGTAGGTCTTGTATCGTTTCGGGCCCCCCGGCGTATCAACTCACATCTGCCTTGTATTAATTAGTAAATACCTTTTGTTAGTCTCCTAGTTGCATTAACAATGTCTATTCAAATTAATTAATTACATAGAAATGTCTTAGGTTTTCGCGATTACTACGCAAAATAATAATACAAGCTGTTAATTTATCAACTCTTTTATTTTATTATAAAAAGGGTGTACTTGTCAGCTCCGACGCGTGACTGGAGTTTACTCCTAGATAACGATTGTCTTAGAATATATAATATCGGCAATATAAATAAGTGAACCCATACATTTATTTATCTGGAATGGTTTGATAAAATTTGTTAATCATATCGATACCTTGAGGTTTTAATGGCGAATCCACCAACTTTTCACTCGACTTTTCGTAACGTAATCTTGCTACTGAAGTCCCCTTACAAGTTTTGGACCATTTGCAAGTTTAAGTTGGGTAAAATTAGATTAAAGCAGCTGCCGCCTTACAGTCCGCTCGCTTACGTCGTTTCTACGGGTCTCCCGAAGTTGATTTCATACTTCAACTGCCGTGAGGTGCCGTAACAATATATTGATGTTGTAGATGATTTAAGGTTTTTATATGGTATTAAAATTCACTTAGTTTCATGCATGTACCATTATAAATTTTCAAGTTACAGGGATTTTCGTCATCGACCCGTATTATTTGACCGCAAGCGTAGTGTAGTGTGTAACTTTACCTGCTCAATACAAGTGTAGTGCAGCTCTGAACATAGCAATCACAAAGTATATTCCATTTTCTCAAGCAGCTATCTTAAAACTACGCTATTTTGTAACTTTATTATTGAGTTGTTAAAATAAAAATAATAGAAGTTTAACCAAAAATGTTTATTTTATGGTGTGCTGGTGCCTACGCTTATGTATGGAACTGAATGTTGGGTGTGGCAAAAGAAGCATGAAAGCAGAATAAATGCTGTGGAAATGCGTTCCTTGCGGAGCATGTGACTATCTACGAATGATAGGCTGAGGAAAGCGATACAGCAGCGGTGCGGTTTAAAAGAAGATGTAGTGACAAAATTGAAAAGAGTATGCTTAGATGGTTTGGTCATGTTGAGAGGATGAATGAAAGGAGACTAACAAAAGGTATTTACAAGGCAGATGTGAGTGGAAACGCCAGGAGGGGACGCCCTGGGAGGACATATAGTGACCTTATTGGTGATGTTCTTCAGAAAGGTCAGGTGCGTAGCACTCGCAACCGGCGCGCGTTTATGAACGTAAGAGAGTCTCACTAACCTAGCCACAAGTCACTTAAAAACATGCATCGCACTTCGTCGGTTGCTTATAACAGTGCACCGTCGCGGCGAGGCCGGCACGCGCCACGTCCAGTAAACTTTCAAAAGTGGATAGGCACGTTAAGAGTCTTATTGCTGTGAACTGGCGGTACGACTGTATGTGTTTAAGCTTCACAGACAACAAAGATCGCAGTTTTGCACGGCACACACTGATGTATGGTCACGTACTCGCATCACACTAGACGAAACAAAAATATTACCGTCGTTTTTGTTAGACACGCATCATGCGCGTGACCTGGCCAGTTTATGGCATAGCTAAAATTGAGTTTATCTTTTTTTTTTATTCAAAATCTGTACAAACTTACCGTCACATATTGTCTGCCAAACTGCATAACAGTTTGTCGGCAGTTGTTCTCGTCTAACAATAAATTACAAATTTTGAAGTTAATGTGCTTGTGTAAATAACTTAATTACGCTAAGTAAATAAACTATGGCTAATAAATATACAATTTCCACTATTAAGCACCTTCTGGCCGAATTCAAGGTAACTAACTGTGAATGGATCAAAATCAAATTCCTTGCATATCTCATTAAAATTTCTGCTTGCGCGCACAATATAACTGTTCTGCCTATAATTGGAAGATGTATGATATACACGTATGGGTGGATTAAAGCGAAGTGCTTTACTTGGCACATTAAAATGAAATTTTGACAATAACTCAGGGTTATCAACATTGTTATTGAAGACTTTTAACAAGAATAAATAGTCTGCAATTTTACGACGATCTACCAGTGGTAGTAAATGATACCTCTTACAGAGTTCAAAATAACAGGTCGACTGGTACGGAATCTTTTGATGGAAGCAAAGATATTTTATATACTTACAGGATAAACCATTTCGGAACTTAAACGTTCTTGTTTAATAAGTTATTGTTTGTTGGGCTTCGGTGATGCAAACTTTTTAGCATGGACTACACGGCGAACAGTTTTTAATGACGCTTTTAATTAATTCAGCAAAATGTACGGTTGGTATGAAGCCATTTGTTTGATTTTCATTCATAATGTGAGGGCTTATTTAGATTAGCCTTCAACTTCATAAATAAGCGCTCCAACTAGCAGGGATTCCCTCTTCCTCACATCTCTTAACCCACAGACTCACAGTATTTCTCTAGAACAAAGAATGTTATAATATTTGATTATTCAGCATGTCTCACATATATGCAATAAATGAAACCACATTTGCTATCACCTTTGCTGACGATACACAAAAAAATAACGAAATCGGTCCAGTAAATAGGTCAAAAAGTGGATTTTTAACATCGAGCAGTTTTGTAGAATTGGACACTCTGTAGAAATGGATCACTAGGTCAATGATTCAATGAACTTGAATCCTTGAACATTGAAAAGCGACGTTGCCACGAAGTGCAAACTCTAGTTACCTATTCTACTTATTTGCCTAAAATGCAAAATAGGCACACTTCAACAACAGGCTGGAATTTAATGAAGTTCGCCTTTGTACTTTTTTAGAGTGCGAAAAGTTTAAATAAATAAATGAACGTTTCATGTGTGTTACATTTATTTATTTATTTGAGTCGCGTTGTCGCGTCGCGCCAGTGTTCACGAGCCTGAATACATTTTAGTTAAGGGGGGCTAGTGACTAAGCAATAACAGCTGCAAGGATCGATCGATCAGGTTAAACTACGCTTGTCGCGTTTGGTCCGTGGATGGATTACATACCAAGACTCCTCCATGCCTCGGAAAGCACGTTATGCCGTTTGTCCCAGCTGTCATTCGTGGATCTTTGACAGACGTTACGGGTCGTCAGAAGCCTGAAAATCTGACAACCAGTCTTACCTAGGTTTATCGCATTACCCAGGAACTGGGCTTGTAGAGTCAGATAGGTATAATTGTAGGCTGGTTATTAAATTTTATGTTATCGTTAGTTATTTTGGTACATTGGTACTTGAAATTTCCTAGTTATGAGGCGCTTAGACATAAGTTTGCAATATACAAATTTTAAAGTAACAGTGTACAAACTCATTGTTGAAAAGCTTAATAATAATAAATAAATAAAACCTATCACGGGGACGCACATTCCCTGCGGGTGTACTAGTACTTAGGCAGGGGGACTACCCGGCCGACGTACGAGCAGACAAAGGAAGCCGCCAAAAGACATTTTGCGGCTCTTTTGTCGGCTTTTTTAGACACGCGGCACGAGGCTGCGGCGGCATTCTTCAAAGACGGAGCACGTGCGCGCGCTTTCCTCTTAGGGTAGGACAACTGTTATAATTAAATTAAATTAAATTTATTTATTCGATTAGACAACAATGATCCATATTATGTTAGTTGCTTAGGTACAATAAAATACTTAAAATCTATGTTAGTGTGTTACAATTAAATACAAGCTCACAGAAAAAAAATATTTATATGATACACTCACCGCATGAAATGAGTCACTCCTGCCTGACCAACACCTGCATGAAGTGATTCATTTTCGGTGAGTTATATTTATCCATTAACATATTCAAAATGCTATTAGGACTTGACCGCGTTCTCTCCAATAGCGACGCTGTTTTTCTTCTCACCATAGCGTGGAAGTCATAGTACACGCGCCTGAGCGAACATGCCAGAGGCACTACAAAAACGCGGCAGCCCTAAGAGCATTCTGAAGCTGTTATTGTATTGCACCCTCAGGGTGTCCATAGTTTTCCGCGTATAGTTGGCCCACAGGCTGCTTGTGTAAAAGGTCTGGCAGTAAGCCTTAAACAATGTAATTTTAACCTCCTTACTACAACACGCAAACCTGCGAACAAGCATATTGCTTCTCACAGCAAGAGCTCTGCGCTCGCGTTCGATGTCTTCATGATCTTTTAGGTCCTCCGTCACGTAATGCCCTAGATATTTCGTTTGTTTTACCCTTTGTAAGGGCTGGCCATTGAGGTTGATAGTTGGCTCGTATGTCTGCTTCTTACCGGGGGCCTTAAAATTCATAAAAAGGCTCTTCTTACAATTATAAACTAGACCGTGGCTTGCAGCGTACCTTTCACAACATTCCAAAAGCTCCCTTATGGAGCCGGCCGTTGGACCCAGCAGCACCATATCATACGCGTAGCTGAGGTTATTGACGCAAACGTTGTCTATCCAACATCCAATCCGTTTGCTGCTGAGTCCACCGATAAGCTCATTGACGTAAAGGTTGAAAAGCTTAGGCGAGGTCAACCCCCCCTGCCTTACCCCATAATCCAACCCATACGCAGCAGAGATTGAATTATTCCACTTAACAAATTTCTATTTATATTGTTTGAAAATTTCACTTTATTAATTTACGGTTTTTATTTTAATATTTAATTTTGCTATTCTTCTATGGACTGGTATTACTTGTGGTTTCATTTACTGCATATAAGTGGTCTCCATACTGTATATTGTCTAAATGGAGCGTCGCACTACAATCAAAACAAAGAAAATGAGCCAACAATTTCAAGCATGTGTGCGTGCGGGCGGTGTTTTACACTGTGCGTCTATGACTCTGTGTGCGTCAATAATGATACCAGCTACTACAATTCTCCCATAAATCACATATAAAATAGTAATGATTTTGTAATATTTATTGATAATAGGATTATAAAAAAGGTATCATCAAATAATTATGTTTTCTAAGGGCTGAATGTTCAATAGTCAGATAACTTTCATCCGAGGAATAAAAATGGAGGTTAAAACTATGATTTAATAGTTATAATCAGTGCCAGTTATTAATAATTACTAAAATGTGAATTTCGGTACCAAGTAAATTGTTTTCCTAGCTAATTTAATAACAATTATTAATTGGCATCGACTTTAAAATCTTTTTAATAAATTAATCTTATTAAATTACTCTTGGCACTTTTGAAATCGGTTTATTGGACCCAATGCAAAAATAATGATTAAAATGGGCTCATAAACAAAAAAATTATAAGCATAAAGCATAATCAGCCTATTATGTTCCCACCGCTGGGACACAGGCCTCCTCTCTGTTAGAGGGAGTGGGCCGTTATCCACCACGCGGGCCCAGTGAGCGTTGGTAGATGTCACATGTCCTCGAATTTTTGGTTCTAAGACATGCCGGTTTCCTCACGATGTTTTCCTTCACCGTTTTGAGAGCAGTGGTGATGAAATAATTTACACAAAGCTTCAATATTTACATTTCACAGCATTTTGTAAATTATGACCACAACACTGCTACACAACAGATTTAAACATTCGTCACCAACCAAGAACGTTCAATTAGGTGAATAGTCGTAAATAATTGCATCTACCTCACAGAAATCGAAATCATTTACTCAGTTTTCTGTGGTCTACCTACAAACTTTTATTATCTTAGCAAGATGAACAAGACAAGTATGGAATGATTATCGAACCACTTCAAGTAATTTTATTAAAACAAACAAACATTGTTCATTTTGGGTAATCCACAATCGCTCCTACCCATAGACTAAGCTAGCATGCCTTAAGTTAAGTTAGTTGAAATTACGAACTACTATCAATCAATTACAGGAGAAGTGAGAGTGTGTGCGTGTCTATAGTATAGAAACAACATATAGCAGAAGGTCGTAAGTGAAACCGAAGCGTCAATCTATAGCTTTGTGAGATTGCCTATGGACTTATGAGCGCTACTGTACCTTTCGTTAACAATTACCTGCCTTTTTTTTTGTTCCGGGTTGGAAAATCCTCATGGATGTCCTCCGCCCTGCGGCGGGCGGAGGGTTTTTATAATACTAAAAGCCACCCCGTTGTTCCATCTCACACCTACGGCGTCGGGGCGTCGTTGGTGCCGGCCCGCCTCTACGGGCCTCCTCGGGTTGGGGGGGGGGGGGGAGTGAGGTGTTAATTACCTGCCTAAACCAACCATATTTTACCTTACCACCTAGGTTTAGGGATATTATTAAGCGATTTAGTCGCATGAAACTTGGCATGAAACTTTGAATGCAAAGTACAAGATTCTTTCGTTAAAAATATTAAAATGTAACGTTTAATTAAATCACATTGTTATTTACGAGTAATGGTTAGGCGTAACCGTATGGTAGTTACGTCCGTTTTCGGACGTAACTACCATACTTGATAAAATCTCGGTCAAGTGTAATCCATAAAAAAATGTCTAGAGACGTAAACACCAAAAGTCTTTAATTTTATTTACCTACTACGTTTGCTGTAACGAGAAATTCAATAGTTTTTGATCCAAAAATTGTAGTTTGTATGTTTATACCCATTTTTTGCGAAATTCGAGATTTTAAATATACCGCGATATAGGATGAAAAACTACGTATGATTTCATTATGATCTCATTTTTGCCAATATGGTGGTAACGCCCTTTGAGCCTAAAAATATCGATATTAAAGAAGAAAATGTTGAAAATTGTCGCAGCCACCATCTTGTATTTTCATTTTGACTTCACAATCGGCTTTAAATAAATTAAATCATTTATTTAGAGTATCACTGACTCATAACAGAAATAATACAGTCACATTACACACACAACATTACTAATTAAATTCAACTTAATTCAATACTTATCTATTTATTTTAATTCAATTCAATTACAATAAGTCGTATACAATAAAACAATAATAAAAATAATGATTTTGTTAATTGCACAGGCATAACCAAGTAACCAGGATCATTCACCAGCAACTTGCTTTGAAATATAAACTTGTGGATTCTGAGGGAACGTATTACAAATATGTGCCCGACCACGAAGTACTCGAAAATGACCATGTCACGTTGTACTGGGATCGGTATATCATTACTGACAGGACTATTATCGCTAATCAACCTGATATAGTGGTGAAAGATGGATTAGATTAGAATCTAATAAACATAACATCACGCCTTGTTTCCGCGAAGGGTTGGGCAGAGGTGTACCTATAGGACACCCACATTTCGCCAGTTATGTTTAGGTCCCATGGTATATGGGGCGAGCCTATAGCTATCAACCGGGCAAACACACAAATCCAGACTCCGGGCTGCTACTGAGAAATTCCAGATAGAAAAACCCAATAGCACGTTGCCCGACCTGGGAATCGAACCCAGGACCTCATACGCAGTAGCAGCGTTGGTCTAGTGGTCTCTATGACCACTAGACCAACGAGGCAATCAAGAAAATAATAAAACAAAATAAAAAACCAATTTAAACTAAATGATATGATTGCCATTTCAACTGAAACAAATCTGAATTAGTATCCTGTTAAAAAAGCCGCAAATAAAGAGTTAAAATTCGAATTATAGGTAAGATTGTGGAACTCACTTCCGCCTAGCATTCGTGATTTAAAAACTATTTTCCTATTCAAATGTCGATTAAAAGAGCATTACCTTTCCTCTTAACTGTGAGTATTTATTTATGTATATATAAATAATACATATGTTATATCCATATACTACTCTGTGTAAAAAGTATCGGGAATATGTCAATAAAAAGACCCGCGTAAAAGAGGTCGTTCTAATTTTTTTACTGCAGGTTGGTAGCACTGTACTGATTTAGCGCGCAAAATTTGAGCGGGATCTGTCATTTAATTTGTTTTATACTACACTTTTTGTTGGTCATAGTTTTGAGTCCTCGGCGATTTTTACAATGGAAAATATTGTTGAACAAAGAGTGTGCCTTAAATTTTGTGTTTCAAATGATATTTCATGTGGTGAATCACTACAAATGTTGCGAAATACCTACGGCGAATCGTGTATATCGAAAACAAGGGCTTATGAATGGTATAAGGCTTTTAAAGAAGGCCGACAAGTAGTAGTAGACTTACCTCGTTCTGGTAGACCTTCAACCGCTACGACCAAAGAAAACATCGACAGAATCAAGAAGCTAGTGCTCGAAAATCGACGTATGAGTCTGAGAGAGTTGGCTAGTGAGGTGAAAATATCTTTTAAGTCCGTCCACAACATTCTCATTGACATTTTAGGCATGAAACGTGTCGCCGCTCGACTAGTTCCAAAAGAGCTCAATTTTGTTCAAAAAGCGCAGCGAAAGCATGTCGCTGAAGACATGGTTTCCCGAGCTTCTACGGATCCGACCTTTATGAAACGTATAATAACTGGCGACGAGACATGGGTTTATGAGTACGACATGCAAACAAGCCAACAGTCTTCAGAATGGCGTCTCGAAAACGAGCCGAAACCCAAAAAACCGCGGCAAAGTCGCTCCAAAATCAAGGTGATGTTGACAGTTTTTTTTGACTACCGTGGTGTGGTTCACTCCGAATTCCTTCCAGAGGGAGAAACAGTGAATAAAGAATATTATTTAGGCGTCATGAAGCGTTTGGGTGAGAGTATCCGCCGAAAACGTCCAGATTTGTGGCAACACAACTCATGGATGCTGCACCATGATAATGCACCATCACACACAGCCATTATAGTGAAAGAGTTTTTAGCGAAAAATTCAACAAAAGTTCTCGACCAAGCACCGTATTCACCTGATATGGCTCCGTCTGACTTTTTTTTATTTCCCAAGTTAAAATTACCACTTCGAGGAAAACGTTTTGAGTCGATAGAAGCCATAAAAGAAAATTCGCTGAATGAGCTAAAGGCCATACCGCAAATAGCCTATGAAAAATGTATGGAAGACTGGGTGAAGCGGTGGAGATGTTGTATTGCAAGCGATGGGGCCTACTTTGAAGGCGATAAAATAAATTTAGATGAATAATTTGTATTTTTTGATTTATTGACAAATTCCCGATACTTAGTACACAGAATGTATATATACATATTTGCGTTATTTTAGTTTTAGACTTCACATTGTTCGTATTTTTCTCTTCTTGTTTTCACACACTATTGTCTACATTACTTTTTCAATTCTCCTTTCGCAGGTCTGCTGGAAGAAATTTCTTAAGAAATAAGCAGTACCTTTGTACTCAAATTGTAACTATGACGTGTCCCTCTGTATTTTACTGTGTGTACATAAATAATAAAATAAATAAATAAATAAATAATGTGAAAAAATGAGAAGATTATGTCAAAGAAGTATTTACAAAATTAAAATTTAATAGAATAAAATAAAAATAACACCGTCATTTGGGAGCAGTTAAAATAAATTTACATAGTGATGCCGTTTATGAGGTACCAGGGAAGCCACATATGCAGAAGGAGTTATTGCCAAACTTCCTTATCTTCGACGTAGTCTTTAAGCTTTTATTATGCTTTTTTAATAAGGACACGTGTATGATGTGAGAAATGACTTGATGTTTTAGTTAATATAAATTTGGGTATCACAATTTCATTTTTACTATGTGTATTATAGAAATGTCTTTATATTTTGAAAAGACCTAAGTTTTTACCAACACAAAATATTTTCTAAGATTTATAGAGAAGTCAGAGTTAGTATATCTATTTCTTTGAATTTGCTACTGAGAGACTCGCGAGGACCCATTGCATAGATCGCACGGTTTCCAATGTGGGCTCCCATTGCAAATTTGAATCTAAACTAATTCCTAGAAATACAGTTTCCGTAATAGCATCTAGTTAAATTAAGACCCACTTGGGGTACATTTGGTAATGAGAACTTAAGAAATTTAGTTTTGTTTGCATTAATTAAGTAAAATAATATTAGCTGTGAACCATTTCGAAAGAACAGCCAGACTATCGTTCACATGTAAGACATCCGTATCTTTTCTATATATTTAAAAAATAAGAGAAGTGTCATCAGCGAATAAAATTGTATCCGATAAGTAAGCCATCATTTGTAAGGAAGGTCATTAATACTACCGTTCTTCACCTAGAAATAAGAAAAGACCAAGAATTGTTCCTTGGCGCACACCCATCTTAACTAAGGACCCCGAGGACGTCACCCCGTGAGTGTTTACTTTTTGCTGCCTCTTTGATAGATATGAAAGAACAAGACCAGCAGCCTGTACACGAATTCCGCAGTGGTGTAATTTACAGATCAGTGTATTGTGGTCAACGCAGTAACACGCTTTTGAGAGGTAACAGAAAATGCCAATTGCATCCTGGGATTTCACCCAGATTTCAAAATGTAACTGAAACTCCCATTTGAGTTAAATATGACATCTGGTCTAGCATGACTTTTTCATAGATTTAACTCAATGCTGGTAGCACAGACATAGGTCTATAATTAGAGGGATCACTCTTACTACCCAATTTGAGAATTGGTACTACTTTACTGTTTCATTTAATCAGGAAACGTACCGCTATCAAAACATTGGTTAAATATGCCTGTTACGACAGGGGCAACTTTGTCAAGATATCTCCAAGAGCCTTAACGGAAATCCCCCATAAGTCTTAAGTGTTTTATTATGTTAAGAATTTTGAATGTTGAACTTTTTTAATTGTGACTATCGAAAAGACTCGAATTAAAAACTAGGAATGTCCTCACTGAAGTTATCTTTGTGTAAAGATTCTGCTAATACAGATAATGAGGAAAGAGATTTCGTCACCTTAATTAGGAAGTTGGTAAATAAATGTTCTTGTGTCTCAGTAACTTATCTGAAATGGTTGTATTATCAGTTTTTAGAGACAATTCATTCTGATCTCGCTGTTTTTCCCGTTTCGTTGTTAATTACCTCCCACACAGGTTTCATTTTATTATTAGAAATACTAATTTTGTTACATAATATTCATTTACATAATCATTATTGGTTTGATCAGACGTCAAGGATTTCTCGTGATAAAAATTATACAAAATATCTATTTTCTAATGCCAGCAGTGGCCCGTTATTCCCGTTATTCATTCAGTAAATTTTGGTTTAGTATTGATTGTAACTTTTTTTTACAGGTCATGCTTTATTGAATTCTTGGCATACTGTAGAAAATAGTGAACCATAGTTTAAATTAGGGTCTTGTGAATCAAAAGTGGCTGTTGAAAGATTGCTATTAAACATTTTCAAATAATTTTTAGTAAGAGGTTTATTTTTTGTGAGAGGAGCAACGAAGTGTAACTTTTTATCTAAGTCAAATGATACTAGTTGACAAGTTTGGTCAGACCTGACGCCACTAATTAAAAAGAGTACTTTTTTACAATTAGTAATAATATTGTCTATGCATGAAGCTGAGGTTGCTGTTATTCTAGTCGCTTAGTTAAATATACATTTTAAATTGAATGATTTAAAGCAATGACAGTAACTGTCCAACCATTTTAACTATTAACCATTTTTCTGGTGAATTAACTAGCAGATCAATATTTAAATCCAACTAATTTATTATCCGTAAAAACTTAACTTAGAGCCGTTTTCTATCCTCAGTTAAGTCGTCGAATAGCTATTATTATTATTTTGATTAATTTATTTATTCAGACAAGGTCCACAATTGTTTGGTTTAAAAGTAAAAATGGGTGTTCCACAAGGCTCGATACTGGTTCCTCTTTTAAGTGCATATAAATGAGCTACTCCATTAAATCAACCACAAATGGTGTTATTTGCTGACGATACTTACTTAATTTTAAGTTAGATGGAAGTGCTCAAACTTTTGACGACGTAAATAACGCCCTACTGCTGGTCCTAAATTGGTTTACTGCTAATAATTTAGTACTAAATGGAAATAAAACAAAGTGCATAAGATTTTTTTGCCAAATGTCAAATGTAGTGATTGTGAGATAGTATTGAATCAAGAGAAACTAGAATTCGACGATAAAACTTTTTTCCTGGGAATCACGCTCGACTTAAGGCTACAATGGAGTTCAGCGTCTTACGCTGTCAGAAAAATCCGTCAATTTACTGATGTACTCGTAGATACCGCGAGGCTGGTCTATTTTAGTTACTTTCATAGTATCATGTCTTACGGTATTTTACTTTGGGGACGGGCTGCAGACATCGCGTCTATTTTATTCTGCAGAAAAGCCCTAACAGAGCCATATAGGTATAATATCCGCAGGCGCGATTCTCTGAGGGAACTGTTTCAGGATATTAACATCATGACGGTACCTTGTCAATACATCTATGAAAACATCATGAACGTTAGAAAACATCTACATCTTTACAGTAAAACAAGTGAAAGACGTAATTATAGTACTAGAAATCGGGACCTATTAGTTCAACCAGGTTTCAGATTGGCTAAAGTAGACTCATCTTTCATGGGGTACTGTTTAAAATGTTACAATAAATTATCTCCCCACATACTTCAACTGAATGAGACGAAATTCAAATCCTTTTTAAAACGCACAGTATGCAGGCAGGCAAATTATAAGTTAGGGGATTACATCGCTGATTGAAATGCCTGGCTCAATAATGGTCCTGCTCCACACCACCACTAATTAATTAAAATTTTAAATACTGTTGGAGCTGCTGAAGATTGTACGAATATATTTGCATTGTAATCTCAATCTCCTTTATATTATATAAATGCATAGCACAGGTGTGAGTACTTTGTACTATGGAGCTACCGTTTACCGGGCAATGTCTTCTGACTTGAATGTGCCCTGGCGGCTGATAGTATGTCATGCACACTCAAATGTCTTGCTGACGGTGGCGCGTGTGTTGGATCATTTAGCTCCCTTCAAAATGGTTGAGCTGAATAGTGCTGATCCATGCTTCATGTTCGTGAATGGGCGCCGTCAGTTGGGACTGGTCATCTCTTAGCTGCCATGGCTTATTTTTTTTATTTTTTTGCTGCATTCTAGACGCTCTTGCTTAATTTTTACGGGTTTTGTACATCGTTCTCACATCATCAGGATCAACATTAATGATATAACTAATATATTTGTAAGAACAATATTATTTAAAGTGTTCATGAAGTTTCTTGCCCGTTTTTCTCCATAGGTACCTACTACGCTTTGGAATGGGCCACTAGCTTCATATTTCTGACTCCTTGACAATTCAAAAGTGCCTGTAAATGGTTTAATTGAAATAAATGCTTTGAGTTTGAGTTTAGTCATAAAAAAATTACCTTACGAACTATATTAGTACAGACATTACAAAAAGATACAAAAAAGGTGTAAAAAAAAGTTATGAGACTTCTCGCCCTAGTTCAGGATAGATTGCCATGCTATCTGACCAGAATCCGGACACAAGCCCTCATGACTGCCGAGTCAAACTTATCAGCATTTACTTGAAGGATACTGTTGGTGCTGCCCCCACTCTGCTTAGTAGGCAGGCGGTTCGCTTGCGCATTACGGCATGGAAGCCATCAACCCGACCCTCCACAAACATACCCGAAGCGCTACAAAAGCGGGGCAGCCCTAGCAGCATCCTAAAACGGTTATTATACTGGACACGCAAGGCATTGATCGCCCTTTTAGTGCAGCTGACCCACAAGCTACTCGTGTAAAAAGTTTGGCAATAAGCTTAAAAAAGTGTTATATTTACCTGTTTACTGAAGGGAGCGAACCTGCGTGCCAGCATATTACTTTTAACCGCCAATACCCTGCGCTTCCTTTCAATGTCAACTTGGTCACCAAGATCCTCAGTGGTATTTGAACTGGTAGAGCCATTTTAGCTCAACACCATTCAGTTTTAAGCACGGGCACAGTAGGTGGACACTGGCCAGAGGCCCTGAAGACCAAGAACCCATTTTTATTTGCATAATCAGCCTATTATGTTCCCACTGCTGGGACACAGGACTCTTCTCTGTGAGAGGGAGTGGGCCGTAATCCACCACGTGGGCCCAGTGGGGGTTGGTAGATGTCACATGTCTTCGAATTTTTGGTTCTAAGACATGCCGGTTTCCTCACGATGTTTTCCTTCACCGTTTTGAGAGCAGTGGTTCGAACCTACGACCTACAACGCGGCCGTTACCACTGGGTCACCACTTTTTTTTTAGTTATACAAAAGACCATGTTTATGGGCACAGTAAGAGCTGCCTTCTTGCACTGACAGCTGGGCTCAGCAGCATCATGCCATCCGCGTAGCTTATATTATTCATGGAAACATTATCGATTAAGCAACCGACATGAGTGCTGCTGAGCTTACCCAGAAGGTCGTTATTGTACAGGTGAAAGAGCTAAGGGGAGGTCACACCACCTTGTCTCGTCCCGCACTCCAAACCGTACACTTGGGAGAGATTGTCTTATTGGTCTATTTGGCATATCATACCAGTCGTGGAAGACACGTCGCGCCTGTGCATGCGCGCCCGTTTTTTTAGTTTAGTCCACAGCCATTGAAAGGTCTAGGAAAATCATGCATACACAGGTGTAAACCTCTCCGTGTGAAGAATGGCGCTTTCAGTAGAATGCTGAGTCCGTCGTGACCGGGTGACTTACTTCTGGACATCTTAATAATAATACCCGAAATTTGTTTGCCTGTTACATTAAATAAGTCATTGGTCACGACTGATCCAGCATCTGGCACCCTTGAGGGACCAAGCGGGGAACTCACCCTAAAGTGTTATCTAAACAGATCAGCAATGGCCTTAATGTTGAAACTGACACCTCCCACGCTCATAGGGATACCAGGCCTAAGGTTCAACTTACTTGTTGTTTTCCAAAAATCGCCAAAGTTACTTGAAGAACGGAGTTGAGCGCATACAATTATCTGGCTGTTTATCAGACGAATAAATATTTTAAAAAATTCAATCGTATAACAGGTGGGCCAAAAGTAATCACCCTATTGGAAGATGCTCTCATTTTTGCAAATGGCCGCCAATGTCAAATCTGTTTTGACATTTGTGGACTAGACATATGCAGAATACAAGTGAACAAGCCATGGAGAGATACACTCCCCAAGAACGCGGAATAATCGTGTCCATTTTTTTGCGTAACAATTCGTCTGTGGTGTTGGTGCAGCGCGAAGTCCGTCGCCGATTCCCCGGCCGTCCGACACCCACTGCGCAAACACTGCGCCGTTTGGCCACCAACCTTGAAGAGTATGGGACCACACGAGACGTTGCCAAGAGTGGCCGGCCCCGGAGCACCCGTTGCCGAGGATGTCGAGCTGTCGCCGGAAACGAGTTTTTTTTTGCCGCAATTGGACGAATTAGGACTGAGGGACATGTAGTTCCAACAGGACGGAGCAACGGCACACACTGCACGAGCCACAACCGTTATTCTGAAGGCAGCATTCCCGGGACGCCTCATCTCTCGTTTTGGCGATTTGAAGAACTCGAAAACTCGAGGAGGAGGCGACGAATGCATCCTCTTACAAGAACAAATTGAGTAAACAGAGAAAAATTATATCCCAAGCATGTTTGCAGAATATGTACCTACTGGAAGTGTGCGCTACTGAGTTACCTAAACAAAACCTATGAATGCTATGTACGGGAATAGAAAAGAGGAAGATATATTAAATAAATTCATATAGTTTAGAAAATATTTTAATTTATCAATAAATTAAAATATTTTCTAAACTATATAAATTTAACATTGTTATATGTGGAGTTTTTAACATTTTCTGGATCTCATGCTGGAATACAAATTCACTCAACATTTAAAAAGACCTACGCGTATTACAGAAACAACCTCAACATGATCTAATATTAATGAATTTCAGCGACAGAATATGTTACCAACAGTTTTAAAAAATCTGACTTTCCGACCACAGTGGGACAATTATAAATCTAAGCATACCTCAACCAGCGAAACAATACCTGGTACACAAATAAAAGATTATTTTAAAAAAAACTATACTAAGTACACAAAACTGGCACGACATTATAGAAAACGAACAATTATATACATGAAAATTATAATTCTTTCAATAAATTCTTAATACAAAAATTGAATCAATGTATCGTATAGGTAAAATAAAACTCAAAACTAACTATTAAAAGAATGCCTGGCTAGCTACAGTTATTAGAGTTTCCTGCATAAACAAAAGATTGAAAAAAATGTTTTCCACTAAAACCAAATTCCAAATATTACACCATCATTATAAAAACATGAAAAAAAATGTAAAAGTTTAGTTACCACTGCAAAAAATTACAATAATAAAACAAAATAAAGGAATCGCACAACTAAATAAAAACGGTGGATAACAAAAAAAGTAAAAATGTTGCACAAAATTACAACACAATATCACTATTATATCCGAACCCATTTAAATTACAAATATTTCTTCTTTGCGTCCAAATACAAAATAACTAACGCTTCCATCATTCAAGGAAGTGTCATATGTTGCCTATTATTCCTCGTTTACAACAACGACTCAACGAAAACCATAAAGGGGCCATGTGTTTTATTCGTGGATGACATATCTTTATTAGTATCATGTTAAAAACACAAACTTAAAAGACAAACTCAGTTCCACACTCACAAAAACATGTAACTAGCTGTCGAGGTCGCTATAGCTAACCACAAATTGCAATACAACTCATTAAAAACATGATTGTAATTATTAGATTATGTAATAATATACGATTTTTTAAAAATAAATTGACATAAACAGTCAAATAACATTTAAAAAATTAGAGGACCACATAAAAAATGTCAGTAAACTAATTCTAGAGAAAGAACTTCTACATAGTCTTGAGTTAATCACAGCGACCAACTATTCTTATAGTGTATGTAGTCGTTGATAGAATAGTATGCCTTTGAACAAAGGTTGGATTTTACTTTAACGTTAAACGTATTAAATGGCAAAAGCGAGGGAAGCGTGTCATAATTAAAGTTATATCAAGCCCAACAAATGAGTTATGAACCTTATGAAGCCGGTGAAAGGGAGCACGTAGTTTGTCCATATTTCTAGTGTTTATGTTATGAATATCATTGTTTTTTGTGTACAAATGTATATTTTGTATTATTTTATAGGATGTTGGCGAAGACGAATAGGGATGAAGACTAATACATATTAAAAATGATCGAACAGCTTATGTAACTTCAAAGAAGGCACCGTAGAAATAATATGATCGAAAAGAATCTATTAAATCGATGTAAATATGAAGAAGCTACACGCTTTAAAAGTTTTTGGACGGGATTATTCCCGGCCTTGTCGCGCGGTCCGGCCGATATATGGCGCTAGTATGAGTTACATAGTCGTGACGTCACTTCCACGCACTTCTATGCACTATATGGAAACAAATGTTTTTTTGAGAAAAAAAAAGTCATCATACCTATTGTGATGCCACCGTAAGAAAATAAATTTCTATAAAAAATCTATAACTGTAAACAATTGGTTAAATGATAAATGATAAATGATTTTATTTCTGTAAATAGGTTTGTACAAACACTTTTACACGTCAATCATATTTTAAAAACTAGGTGAGATCGGCATTTCCTATCTGACTACTCTGAGAAGAAACGCCGAAACAAACTCAGAGGTCACAGTCTCTTTTAAAGTCCAGACATAATCTTGGTCAGGTCATGTGAAGACCATGTGGATTGATATCTGAAATGGTCTTTTGAGGAAAGAACCACACAGAATGAGTGGACCTGTCCAGTCAGTGCACGCATTTGTCAGTTGTCATGCAGCTCAACACAGAACTAAAGGAGCTAAACGATTTGACGAACATTACCAAAGAAAGGACATTTGGGTAGGCCGCATAAATTACTCAAACTGCCAGACCATGATTAAAACTAATAATAATAAAAAAATGAATTAAAAAAAACAACACATCCACAATGTCTTCACATTCACAATAATTAAAATAGTATAATTCTTTACAAAGTAAATGTCATCGCATATATAAAGTGCATCAATGTCAAAGTGTAAATATAATATGAAAATAATCTTGGTCATATCATATGAGGGCTATGTAGACTGGTGTCTGAAATGGTCTTTTGAGGAATGAAGGTTGTTGTTGATGATTGCAAATAATCCGTTTTTTCGAGCCTGAAACATTTCTTCTCGCATTAATTGCCTTTCCCTGCGCGTGTTGATGTGTCGTGTTGGTGATCATATTATTCTTGCCTGAGCAACCGGCAGCAAGTTCGTCATGCTCCCTTAGATGACACTGTTTGCGGTAGCGTCGGGGTCGGGTTGCCTCCTTCCCTCAAATGTCATCGTTTAATAGCTGATATTTGCGTTCGTCTTGCTGACCATGGTTTGTTATTGTTTTTAGTAATTTGACTGTTTATTTATTTTACTTCGAATGTCCTAGTTCATCATTTGTAACTTCAAGTTACAGCGATATAAACATAATGCATAAATGCAGCATTGCATAATATGTAAGCGGGCACACCTTTTATGAAAGAGGCTTTTATTTAGGCATTAAGTTCTGTTTACGTTTTTATTATAAATTTCTGCTTGAGTATAGTTTTTAATGTGTTTGTTGGTATATTGGCGTGTGCTAGCTGACTTAAGGAAAATAATTTAATTTAATGTTTTGTGTTCCGTAATGTTGATGTCTTACCATAGTGTGTTAGAATCAAGTTCTTATAACTGAACAGACAGTTGTGGAGTTGTTACGCCACTTCTTCCCAGCTTAAGTACTAGGAAGTGGTGAAGAGCGGGCGTTTTGGGGAACTGTCTTATGTAATTTTGATACCTCGTACTGTAATACTTTTTGACGTTCAAAAAGTGCTGATTCTCAGCTTATTTTGACTTTTGTTTTTGATTGATTTTGATGATTCCAGTAGATTGAACTTGGTGTTAACGGTCTGATGACGAAACCAGGAGGTGGATAGTGGAACTCAGTGGTTTCTAGTAAACCGCTTGAGTTTGAGCTCATATGATTCGTTTTGACGGGTCCAATAAATTGGGCTTGGTAACGAGGGTCTGCATGTTATAGTATATGCTACTTATACTTACAACATTGTTCATCATTCATTCATTCATGTCCCGTATCATATCCTTTTATTTGCTAGCATTTTACGAATCGTTCTAAAACGATTTCTTTTATAATATCTTTAAAAAATCGTTCATTGTTTACATTTTCCATTGTTGTGACACAAGTCAATTGTCAAACTGTCATTAAATTTTATCTTTTAATCTATGAAGATTACTTTTTGGTTTATATAACTTGAATTATTTTTATCAATAGGTTTAGCTGAAATATTGTATTTTCTATATAATTACCGATTACTAACTGAATTTCGACATCTACAGTAATTAATAAGGACACGCTCATACTCGATCGTGGAGGTTTTAATACGTCTTGGCTGAACACACAGGCTGGTTTTATGACTGGCAGATGAGATGTCAGAATGAAAAAAAACAATTTTGAAACTTCAAAAATCATCTAAAATTAATTATGGAAAAGGAATATTTTCCTATAAAAGAAAAACCTGAAGCACCTGATAGAGATTCCGCGTCTGGACCTATTTCACTAACCATCTGCCTCGGATTCTGCGTCTGGACCCGTTTCACTAACCATCTGCCTGAGGATACGGCGTCCGGGTTTTATCAACAAACACCTATCAATTCTACGTCTGCACTCTGCTGAGTAACCATCTGCCTGGAGATTTTACGTCGAGCTTTGTCGAAGGAGACTGGCACTCTAAAGTGTCCCTTCGACGCCTGAAGACCTTTTTTCTCCACCTCCTCCTCCGGACTTCAATTCAAGCCTATTAACTTCAGTGTCACGTGAACCGTATTGTGTTATTTTTATACTCCGACCTGTATTTTATATTCCATTTATTAAAGTATATGTAACAAGTATAATTTCATCTTTTATGTAGTTAGGGTCGAGTTGTACGTTACAATGTCGATTCTGTTAAAGTTTCACCGTGAAGACTTGCGTGAAGTGAGCTGTCAGCGTCATCCAGTCTAGGTCAATTCCTAGCATCAGAGGCACTGACAGCTCACTCCACCCTCACTTCACCTAAGTTTTCGCGGTGAGATGGTTACAGAATAGCACTACAGATGATGGGGCCTAGAGGTGATAGTGGAACTCTTCAATGGGTCCTAGTAAGTAGTTTAAAAAAAACTTATAAAATAATTACTTCGACTTGTATTACGAGTAGTTCTTCTTTTATATCCAATAGTTAAATCAAAAAATCGTGGAGCGCTTTTTATTTGTGTGTAATTTTAATTATGTACATGTTTTAAACAAAGTGCTCCACGCTTTTTAAACGACTTTAAAAAAAGGAGAAGGTTCTCAGTTCGGTTGCATTAAAAAAAAAAGTTTATTACCTCAGAACTTCGTCATTTATAAAATAATTAAATTTTTCACTTAGTGTATGTTGATGATGTTATAATAACTTCATGTCATTGTTATTTACTTAGCTAATAAAGGTATACGAACTTGTGTGGGTAGGGTACCACAACTAAAAAATGAAAAATAAAAACTTTATTAGAAAAATAAAACAAACGACTTCCATAAAAAAACACAACAAAGTCAAAAATAGTTTTAATTTTGGAAGGCGTTGGCAAAAAAATCAAAAATACAAAACCAAAGACACTGTTTTCGGTTTGTAGTGTTTTTTAAACCCCGACGCAAAAAGGGGGGTGTTATAATACCCCTCTTTTTGCTTCGGGGCAACGCACACGACAGACACATCAAAATTATAAGTTTGATGTGTCTCTCTGTGTGTCTGTCAACATACAGCAGGTGTATCGTGTTTGGGCTCATTGGAATGGTCTTAATAAATAGGTTATAGAAAGATGGTGATCAGGGTCTGACGATGGAGTAGCAAAGAGAAATCAGGATTAATTAGTTCCTAGCTTCACTGTGGGAAACATACGTACAGCTGTGCAGATTTGTACGAGCCGCGTGTCGATCGTAGTCTGTCCTCTACTATTTGTATATTAAGTTTAGAATCAGGACATAAAAGTAAAATTTAAAAACCCGAGCAACGTACGGGCGTACATAACAATTGTATAGATTTTATGCTGATATCAACGCGCAGCGAATGCATAAATTATACATATTTCAGTTAACGATCAGTAGTTGCATAGCATTCGCCGCGGGTCGATCATTTATCAGTGTTCAATATACAAGTTGAATTCAAATCAGTTTAGAAACTACTTTTTGGAAGTGGCGCCTAGAATCAGTTCTATATTTAATGTAAATTTTGACGTTCAAAAGTGCCTTTTTATGGGCCTATTTGAAATAAATGCTTTGACTTTGACTTTTATCATTTAAATGTACACTACCCCGTACATTTTTGGTCCTTTGAGCCAAATGTCGCGTGTGTACATTACAGTGTAGCAATCAAGTACTGTAAACTGTTTCACCTGTGACGTCAAGCGAACGAGCAGTGAAAGTGTTTGTATTCCAGCAGCTGCTGCTGTTGTGTACTGCACTAGCAGTACACAACAGCAGTAGCAATACGCAGCGGTCAATAGGGATCCGCATTTGGTGAGCAACAAAGCTCCCGCTTGGACAATCAAGTAAGATCGTTCCATTATCATTATCGTTTACTATCGTTTCTATAAAAACATGTCGTCAATGGAGGACGTTCTTGCTCAACAACATCAACTACTCAATCAGATAGAGCAAGTTTACACGAACTTCAGAAAGGATGGCTCCGATCGCAAAACCTCGGACTACATACGCCGTTCGTCGTTCGCTGTTCGTCGGTTAGAAAATTTGGATGCATGCTAGCAAGAGTATCAATCAATGTAAGATTGTGTAGCATCGAATATGCCAGATCGCATACTTACTTCACATCGAAACAATTTGACAGTGTGAAGGAGAGGTATGATAAAATCAGAGCAATTATTCAGTCATCAGCCAACAGAGGAAAGACCATCAACACCACTTCTAAAGCTTGCTACTCCTCTAGCTACCTCAAGCGACGTACCGCAGCCTTTAGGTCGATCTTTGAAATTTCAGACATCAAGCAGCCAGACAGATGAGCAGTTGAGGAAACAGATGAGCAATTTCAAGGCCTTTGAACATACTGTTTCAAGTATCAACATGGATGCTGCAGCAGAGAACTGGGAATTCCATCATTTATTGAGTACGGTAAGGTCTCGCTGTGCTAAGATTTGGAGACCGAAATCATCGTATGTACCTAAGGTGCAAAAGCACATAGAACGATGCTATCAAAGCAATCAATAAGAAATGTCGTCCGTTTCACACAGAGAGCACACTACGCCAAAAATAGAAATACCTACATTCAGTGGCAGTTACCCTCAGTGGACATCAGTTAAGGAAGCAGTTCATAGCAACCCGTCATTGTCTGGGGCTCAGAAGATGCAGTTGCTCAAGTCAAAAGTGAAAGGTGAAGCAGGGCGTAAAATACAACATCTTCCGATCAGCTCAGACAACTATATCATATGTTGGGACATCTTGAGCCATCGTTATGACAACAAGAGGATGATATTCACATCGCATATTAACATTTTATTAAATGTGCCAATTTCACAGCAAGCTTCAATTAATCATATCAAACGAATCCATGACACTGCAATTGAAACAACGAACGCCATACAGAACCTCGGCATAGACGTGACGTCGTGGAATTCATTGATCGTGCACATCCTGTGTCAGAAATTGGATTCGGGCACATTCAGTGAATACAACGCAGCTATCAAACAACCTCGGGAATTACTCGAGTTGAATGAATTTCTAGCATTTCTATCAATCAATCAATCAAATTTTATTTGTAAACATATGTGGCGGCATCTACACCGCCAGTCCATCAGACTGTCAGTGTTATCCGTTGTTCGTAACAACGGATAACAATGACGTCCACACAAATCCTGCATCGTGCAATGACAGTTTACCGCGCAGCTAGCATATATACAACTTCCCGACATCAATCGTCGGGCAGTTGCTCTATAAGCTCAACCATTCGAACGATACAAAAGGAAGGACATTTAGCTAGGCCGCATAAAGAACTCAAACAGCCAGACCATCATTAAAACTAACTAAGAGAAAAATGCAATGACACATAACCCTAAAAAAAGTAAAAATTAAAATAATATACTCGTAATACTTAAGCAGTAAAAACATGTCCGTGTTTATGTAAAGGTACAAATATAGAAAAAAATCATAGTAAAAGTAAACAGGTTAGCAAAATAATATTAAACATCAACATTATCTGTGTAAATTATTGGAGCAGCTCAATCCCAAGCCTTCTTGTCCTCAATATAGTCTTTGACAGTATATTAGGCTTTCTGGCATAATTTCAGCTTTATAAAAGATTTGAATTTATTAAGGCTTAGTTCTTGAATTTGGCTAGGAAGTTTATAAAAACGAATACATTGACATTTAAAGGAGCCACTTATTTTCTTGAGCCTGGTATTAGGTACAACAAATTTGTGTTTGTTCCTAGTATTTATATTAAGGATATCACTGTATTTTTGAAACAGATTAATATGTTTATGTGTATACAAAAGATTTTCATAAATATACTGTGATGGCAGTCATTAAATAATATTCTCTATATATTTGTCTCTGAAGGAGTGTCTGAGACTTAATGTATAAATTGAACGAATTGCCCTTATTTGTAAAACAAAATTGTCTGGGAAAAACGTTGGCATTTCCCCACAAGAGAATACCGGACGACATCACACTATGAAAATAACTAAAGTATAGTAACGGGCTGTTTCTAAATCAGTTAAATTACGAATTTTTCTAATGGCGTATGCTACAGAGCTTAGCTTTTTTGACAATTTATCTATATGGGGGCCCCATTGAAGCTTGGCATCCAAAGTTATGCCTAAGAATACTGTGGTGTTTACGGGTTTCAACTCTCCACCCTTTATAAGGACACTAGTTTCTACTGGACTTTGTATATGTGTTTCTTTCCCTCCTATACTCAGCTTAGCTTCTATAGGGAGTTGCCAATATAAAAAAATTGACATAAAATACCTTCGTATACAATAGCAATACATTTCACAAAGTAGTTCTTTGGATTTTTTTGGATTTGGGACAAGGCTGCACTAAAAGTGACTGCCTCCTAAACTAGGGGAACCCTGTGACCTAGGAGTCAGGGTTCTACTGTAACTTCGTGTACAGAAGAAATCTATATTTATGTGTGTTAATAAACCCATAATGACCTGATTTAACTATGAATGTGTGATTATGTAAATATGGGAAAAAAGGCAGAAAGAACGCCAAGCGAAAACGAAGTAGGAAAAAGCGCAGGTGGGCGATGGCGCATGCCGGGGGAACCAGAAGTTTCACGCGGAAAAAGTTGCGGGCACAAGCTAGTTGTGTGATATAATAGTGTAGTGGAGCTGTATACTGTAGGGACTGATGTGCGCGTTAGTACTGTGGCTAGTGTGCGTGTGCGCGTGTGTGCGAACTGCGCAGGATGACGATTGTGATGATAATTGTAACCAGTGGATGAGAAACTGCAGATGCATTCTCACACATCTTGTTATATGAATGAGTTGTCTATGTGAGGTTCCAAGAGACACTCCATTGATGTCAGTATAAAGGGGTAACCCTTTCTATCATAAATATAGATTAGCAGGTAGGTAACAAAATCCTTTCCGTGTGTTTTAAAAACGATGATGGTTAACACCGTCAAAACATCAAAATAGAATACATTTACATTCACAAAAACTAATTAAATATCTACCAAACAGTAGGTAAGGTTGTGGGGAGACGACAACTGCGCAAGAGAGCCAATAAGAGTACAATAAGTATTGACAAGGTACTAGAAATAGGGGGAGGATGTGTGTCAATGTGTCGGGGTAATCGGGGTTAGATGTGTGCCCGGTCTCGCCGACCGATTCCTCGCAAAAAGTTGGACGCGCGACATTCTGCGCTCCCCCCCCCCCCTCGCCCCGCTTGGCTGTCAGCAGCGCGAGTGACGACGGATGTGTGTCGCGACTGACGGCATGTAATTGTAATGAGGCGCCCACACGGTCCCCCGTATACTGCACGTACACACATTGACAGCGGCGGCACTCGCGAGCCGCTATGTTGTGTTACGCACAATGCCTCATTAGTTCTAAAACTTATTTTATTCTGCGCTTGTGGTTGACAATAAAATGAAATGGATTGTCGAATCCGCTGTTTTACAAAACCGTGAGTTGTTTTACCAGTTCTGTTATGTAAAACAACTGAATGACGTGTAGTGGTTTTACATAATTACTAAACTTTAACACGTACTTCCCTAATATTTCTTAAACTTTTTGCGTTTATCAATGCAGCGGGCCAACAATTACAGGTTTTGTAAAACAGCGTGAAAAGTCTGATTGTTGACTTTAGTTTTAAATTTTAACGCTCGAGGCTCTGTGTGTACACAACAATAATGGCGTCCGAAACAGAACTAAATAAAACGAGTACTATGAGTGAAAGTGAAAACAGTGATTTTAAGGACAATTTAAATGTAAAGTTATCAGCGTTTAATGGAAGTCAGTCCAAAAAATACTAAATAACCAAGTATTAACTGCGACCTAACTTGGAAGTACCGCTCGCTTCGTTCGCCCGGCTCGCGCGATTTGGTCACAGTTCAAACCTAACCTAACATAACCCAATTTCTCAGGGTGTCCGCGGTGTCAGCTTAGTTACTGCGTCCAATTCGGCATTAGAAGACACACCAAACGCTAATTGTGACTGCAGATTGGCCATTCTGCATTACAGACGTAGGTAATGCAGAATGGCTACAAACGTCAGTAACAGTTTTGTTAAACGTAACGCAATGGCAATCCAGCTGAACGTCGTTCAGTTGTTTTACATAACAGAGCTGTATTGTAAAACAACTAGCGGTTTTGTAAAACAGCGGATTCGACAATCCATCTGCGACACTCACATTACCGCGCACGTGTTCACTTACACTTATCTAACACAGGTAAAGTAATTCGTTAGTTTTACGAATGTTTTCCTGCAGCATTGGTTTTGTGGGATGGTACCAATGGCACCTCCTACCTACAGGAACTAGCTATTACAATATAGGTACGCAGTTTCCCGAACGTCGCGCTCCTGTGTGGCAACCTTTCTTGTCACATCTAATACTTTACCTCAAATTCCTAAGTTGACAGAAGACAATATTAACGACTTTAATAAAATTGATAATAGTCGAGTTGATTGCATATCTGTGTAGTTGTGCTGTGTAATGTATCATGTGTGCAGCGCGGCGCGACATGTTGCTGCCAGACCAGACGTACGAGGCGGCGGCACGGGGCGCGGGCCTCGGCGGCGCTCCCCTGCTGGCTCTGCTGCGCTCGAGGCAACTGCCGCATGACTTCTTCTGCGCCAGCAGACAAGACGACGCCACGAGCACGCTACCCGCGAGGTGCGTATGTCCAGCAAGAGAGCTGAACAACCCAGTCGATGCTGATGATGAGATGTGTGGTATGTCCCGCAGGCCGGGCCCGCCAGAGACGCGCGCAGAGCTGCGGCGGCGGCGCCGGCGCGTTCTCCGCACAGCTCTACAACACGGTCAGTAGGTACTCACCTCACCACCAGAAAACATCTGATACTGTCTTATATGATGACGCGGAGAAGGTAAAATTATAAAAAATCGTGCAAATCACCAATTCACAAGTCTGAGGAACATTCATTTTCCTGGTTACGCTGAAAATGTTCCGCTCGGGGGCGCCAACATTTGTTTCAGTACAGCCCAGACACAAAAGGTGTAGGAAAAACATATGCTTATGCAGCCCTGCACGGCCGCCGCGCGGGCATGTGGACGGCTCGCGCGCAGCGATACAATAAACAAGTCCGGCGTTATCTCGCGCTGCTTAATTGGCATTATCTGCGCCGCGCCGACACCGCACCATTGTCCGCGTTGTTTTCGCACTCCTCACTATCCGAGCGAGTCCAACTGGCACTTTGCCGCTTATTTTTTTCTCCATTGTACTTTCAGATTCTACTTTTATATTGACATGAGTTTTATTACAGACAATTAACGTTTCATATCAACCGTGCCATAAATCCTCTTATCTTTTATAACCGAACATACAAACGGTGTCATGAACTAATTTACAACCACAACCAATTACTGACCCCAAAGGGCTTATTAGGTTAAAATAATTTTACTCCAAACTGCCTTCCACATTCCTACAAAAGTCGTCATCGATTTTTAAGTTTACGCTTCAATCTGGGCAGCATGTTGGAAATCCAACCCAACTCAACACATTGCGCGCGGTCTGCACGCGCAGGCTGCGTGATCTTCGTGTCCTCGGCGCGGCGAGGCATCGACATTGTGAACTGACTGACTGAGCAAGTTCAAAAATACGTGTAAACACTTAATTGTCCACCCAACTCTCTCGGCCTCGAAACACTTTGATGTCTCACCAATCTACGTGCGATCAAGGCATTACGACTGGAGCCGAGTTACGCGGTTCAGGCACCGAGTATACCCGATTCAGCGTTACCGGCCCAAACGTGACTGTTCAATGCGTCTACTCCATAACCACACAGTTTCGGCCGAAACTACGGGATTTTTTACTCCGTAATACATACGGACACAAGATTAAGTCGGGGCTGAACTAAGAATGAATGAAAACACGATTTGACAGTTGTCTCTAATCCCGTTGTGTTTTTGCCCGTCAGAAGTTTTTCTTTGTCACTTATTTTGACTGATTATCTACTTTCGGACGGGCCCGTATCTTAGTTGAAGGACTTAGAAAGTAGACCCAAATCAAATCAAATCAAAAGTCATTTATTCAAACTAGGCTGAGAGTTAGCACTTTTCGAACGTCAAAATTACATAAGACAGTCCCCCAAAACGCCCGCCCTTCACCACTTCCTAGTGCTTTAGCTGGGAAGAAGAAGTGGCGCAACAAACTCCCCAGCAGCACAGCTGTCTGTTTAGTTAGAAAACCATTGAATTATATAATTATAAGGTAATCAAAGAATAAAAACCGAAACACAAAAAAAAACATATTAAATTATCTGCCATGTTTAAGCTAGCCACGCCAATATACCCAAAACAGAAACCAATAAAAAAATCAAAGAAAAAAACAACATAACTTAATACACAAATAAAAGCCTCCAGGCATAAGGGGCGTGACATCTTACATATACATTATTGATAATTTTTTAAGTAAACACAAATGATAAACTAGGACCATCGAAGTAAAATAAGTTAACAGAACAATTACTTTAACAATATCAAAACCATAGACAGCAAGACGACCAGTCACCACAAGCAGCACCCGTTCACGAGCATAACGCAAAGATCAGCCATTGCCCCCCTCGCCATATTTGAGGGAAGGAGGCAACCCGATCCCCGACGCTACCGCAAGCAGTGACATCTACGGGAGCATGACGAACTCGCTGCCGGTTGCTCAGGCAAGAATAATTTAAGATCAATTTTCGAGGTCGCTAGCTAACCACTTATCGCAATACTCATTGAAAAACATTGTAATGAGCGGATCATGTCAATAATAAATGAAGGTAGCTGAAACTAATTGACTTATACAGTCAAATAAAATTAAAATAAATATACGAACTCGTATACCCTGTCAGTAGGTAAGCTGATTCTGGAGAAAGAACATTAACATTGTCTTGAGTTAATTACAGCGACCAGCTATTCTTATCGTTTAAGTAGTCGTTAATTGAATAATATGCCTTTGAACAAAGGTTGGATTTTACTTGAGCTTTAAAGGCATTAAAAGGCAAATCTAGCAAAGAAGAGGGTAGCTTGTTATAAAAGGTTATGCCTAGCCCAACAAATGAGTTATGAACCTTATGAAGCCGGTGAAAGGGAGCACGTAGTTTGTTCTTATTTCTAGTATTAACATTGTGAAAATCACTGTTTTTAGTGTATAAGTGTATATTTTGCCTAATGTATAAGATGTTGGCGAAGATGAATTGTGATGCTACCGTAAGAATACCAATATCTTTAAAAAAATCTCTAAGAGAAACTCAGGCTCCTAGTTGATTGCTCGGACAGCTCGTTTGATTTGTTCACTGTTTAGAAAGACCGCAAAGTGCATCAAAAGAAGTTTTCAAAATAAGAAGCTAGGTTGTTACTGGCGCATGACGTAATTTATACAAAATTTATATTTCAAAGAAGTTTAGGAAAGTTAGTCGAGCAGTAAAAACGTTAAAGGGTTGTTTACGACGAAGCACACTGGGTCGAGCGGTAAAAATGTTAAAGGGTTGTTTACGACGAAGCACACTGGGTCGAGCAGTAAAAACGTTAAAGGGTTGTTTACGACGAAGCACACTGGGTCGAGCAGTAAAAACGTTAAAGGGTTGTTTACGACGAAGCACACTGGGTCGAGCAGTAAAAACATTATAGGGTTGTTTACGACGAAGCACACTGGGTCGAGCAGTAAAAACGTTAAAGGGTTGTTTACGACGAAGCACACTGGGTCGAGCAGTACCTAAAAACGTTAAAGGGTTGTTTACGACGAAGCACACTGGGTCGAGCAGTAAAACGTTAAAGGGTTGTTTACGACGAAGCACACTGGGTCGAGCAGTAAAAACGTTAAAGGGAAAAAAGTGCAATAGGAATTAACAATATTATATATAAGTAGGCTTACATTAAAATAAAAACTCCCCGGGGTAGGTGGGGATTTCAAATACGTCCGTTGAGATGACAGCTGGTACTCGTTAACTGATTTATCAATTGATCTTGCAGCGAAATAACTCACAAACAGATTATTTATAACTAAATCTATCGAAATAACGCATCTTTTTACATTATTTAACGCGAAAAAAATAGTTTTATAGTTTCAATAATAAAATTAAAATAAAGGCGTATAGTCAATAGATCTAAACCTGCCTAAAGAACAGATACTGACAATAAAAACAGGGAATTTGACTTACACAATCCAATAGCAAATGCATTTAAATGACTACATTATTGATGACTTAGAGAATGACACAATAAATGACTCACAAATAAACAATTAGTAAAATAATTTTACAATGTCAATTTTTATGCAGCCTGCTCTAAAATCCGATATTATTGTAGACACAAACACACTTCAAAATATAGTACCTACTGTAGGTACTGATCAACATAAGTAATTAAATATGTAATTGAGCTTATAGTGCCTGCCCTAGCACATATTATTTATTTAAGTATTACCGAGGGCATCTATCCTTTACTTATATTATTATATATAATGAAAAAGTCATAATAAAACCGCTACACAAAAAGGAAGACAAGACGCATTTAAAAAATTACCGGCCAATAGCCAAATTTCCTGTTTTTTATTACTTAATCATTTTGTTTTCAGAATTTATATACCATACATTGTTAGACTATAAAAACTTATAACTGTTTGTATAAAATAAAATTCTAGACGCCATACAAGAATTAAGTTTTACACAATTAAAGAAAAAACTGTTCTTAATTGATAAATGTTAATATAATAGACCACCTACCAATACTTTTAGCCCGAAGTCTGGATTTGTGCCCGGTAGATGGCAATAGGCTCGCCCCCTATTACATGGGACTTAAACATAACTGGCGAAATGTGGGTGTACTATAGGTACACCTCTGCCTAACCCTTCGGGGAAACAAGGCGTGATGTTATGATGTTATACTTTTATATTGTTCAAATATTATTATTACATATTCCAATCACAACTATCACTTCTAATCGGTCGTATGAAATGTTTATGGTATGGTACGGTGTGTATGACAGATTACTTAAGAATTACAATTATTCAAATTGACATTAAATCATTTAGCAATTTTAATAATTTTGAAACAGATTTTTGACATTTTAATAATTGATCATTTAGGTCTGACATACCTAATTGGAGTATTCTTAAGTTATTGTTTAATTAATTTTCTAACTTAATACTGTAATTATGGATGATTTTCAAATTTTTTTGTAGATTTTAATTTGTAATCGTCAGTTAACAAATAAATAAGTAACTAACAACCGTGTCTTACAACCGATATTAAGAACCGAATCTCACAACCAATACTAACGACCGCCAATAACGCGCGCCTAGGCTCCTCCCTGCCCACAATTGTGCCAATGAGATGTGCGCATATTACACTGGGCCTTCACAGTGCCGTTGTGTCTCCCAAAAAAGCGGTGCCATTGTCGCAAAATGCTGCTGTTGCTGGTATATTCATGATGGCACCAATTTCATAGAAACCAGACCTTACCGAGTGAGGAGTGCCTGGCTAGCTTCAAAGATGTTCAATTCGTAGAGAGCTCAACAGTTCAAATATAATATTGTATGTTATACGTGTGCGCGCGCACGTTCTGAACAATCATGAACGGCTCGCTGATCAAAAATATCGTCGCTGATTATAGGATCTTCATTAATTACATTCCAAATTGTAAGTACATCGCTTCGCATTTTGTATAAATATTATAGGGACAATGTATTTCTAGCAAATGAAACGTAAGATTTGATTTGGAGTGCGCAGGCCTCCGCAGTGATGTGTCTGTCTGAGACCGTGCGACTGAGAGAGTCGCTCGGTGTGTCGCGACACGTGCGCGAGCCCGCGGGCCACGCAGCCGGCATAGCGGCGCCAGGCCACGTTCAGAGCCTTCAGGTTCACCGAAGAGTGGCTACAAGATATCGTGCAACTGACGTGACAAGCCTGAAGCCACACAACAAGTACTTACATTGATTCTGCCGAGCCGCGCCGCATCGCAAAAGTCATCCGTCACACACTACAGGCGGGCCGGAGCAGCGCGTTTTTTTTCAAGTCAAATCAATTCGTTTATTCCTTTGCAAACATGGGTATAGTACATAGGTGTTATAGGGTTCCGTATCTCGAAAGGAAAAAAACGGAACCCTTTTAGGATCACTTTGTAGTCCGTCCGTCCGTTTGTCTGTCTGTCAAGACCCTTTTTCTCAGGAACGCGTGGAGGTATCAAGCTGGAATTTATATCAAATACTCAGGTTTACTGTCCCTTGGTATATAGTTCTCCACATTTTACCGTCACATGGGCATGCAAAGGTTTAATTTAAAAAAAAAGTGTTAGATCATTAGAATTACAAATAAAAATAGTAAAAATGTCAGCGTGATCACAGAAAAAATAATGTCAAACGGAAATTAAAAATAAGTGAAACAGGATCGCAATAATTTTGTCAATCAGAGAAACAGTATGTCAATCAGCCAGTGAATCATCATTTAGAAAATCGTCAATCGTGTAACGTATACTTTCATTATTAAAATTTCTTTTAGCGCCCTTTTAAATTTAAATGTAGTATTTTTTTTTATAACATTGGGTACTCTATTTTAAAGGAGTGAGGCAATACCATATTTTTTTGCATTCGTTGTGCATAGTTGATTGATGTATTGAGTCCGTATTGGTTTTTTCCTGACCTCTGATAATATTTTAAATGGATGTGGGTTACATTTCACAAACAATGCCGTTTCCATTTTATATAAACAAGGTAAAGATAAAATGTTTAACTATTTAAAATAGGAAACACAGCTATCAGTTATCTTAAGACCGTACATTACCTGACGCATCAGTTCTGCTGTCTAAATACCAGCTCTCGATCAGTAGACTGCCCCCAGAAAAAATGCCGTACCGCAAAACAGAGGCAACCAGTCCATGGTACGCTGTTTTTTTTTTAACGTTCTTTGAGAATTGTAAAAGAGCATATACGGATTTGCCAAGTTTCTTACATAGTTCTTCAGCATGAGGTTTCCATGTAAGTTGGCTATCAATTATAATGCCTTATTAGCTTCTCCAATATCACAGCCCTTGTAGGAAATGCTTACGATTGGGTTTTCACGGTGTGGACAAAAATGCATGACTTTTGTTTTGCTCAGGTTTATAACCAAATTATTATTCTCTAACCAATTTAAAATGTCACTTAAGCAAGTATTAATTTCATTCTTATACTTATTTAAATCAGTAAATTTTATTATAGCTGTACAGCTATCTCATCTGCAAAAAGAACCATTTCGTTGGTTGTTGTTTTCGGGAGATCATTTAAATATATCAAAAAAAGTGGCGGACCCAATACAACAATATAATTTTTGTAACCGCTGTGACGCGCGGCGGCGGCACAACCGCCCAACCGCTGTGATGTGAAGCTTGCACATGCAGTCTTATGATGCGTCTTGTTAAATTGTAACATCCACCCATAACGTTCTTCTCATTTTGACTATGTTGTGAATAGGACTTTTGGCTACGTTTTCATGTTCGGTAAGTGTTACTTTAATCAGTCTTACTGTAAATCGTGGCTGAGCACTATACATGAAAGAGCGCAGATCGACGACACAAGACTTGAGTACATGTGAACATGCGATGATCCACGAGTAAAAGTACTACTCTGTCAAGAAAGTAACAGGAAAAGATCTTAAGAAATACACAAAACGTTAGTTATTAATCCAAATTAATTTTATCGCCTTCAAAGTATGCTCATTCAGAAACGATACACTAACGCCAACGAATAATCCAATAATCAAAACGTTATTTAAACGTTTTTTCCGGAATTGAGTTCAGTTCTCGCCGCGAATTCTCCTATAAGTCTTCTACCGAACGAAAACGGGTGCCACGAAGTGGTAATTTGAGTTTAGGAAAAAGATAGAAGTCGGCTGGAGACATGTCTGGTGAATAAGGTGATTGCTGGATGGTATTTGATTTTTTGGTCATTAATTCATTCACAATGATGGCCTCGTGCGAACGCGCTTTATCGTGATGCAAAATCCAAGAATTTTCTTTCCACAAATCTGGCCTTTTTCGTCGAATTTGCTGTCTTAAACGCCGCATAACGCTCAAATAATATTGTTTATTATTATAATAATATTCTTTATATTCTTTACGGCAAGAACTCCGAGTGCACAACACCGCGATAGTCAAAGAAAACAGTCGCGAAAGTCAAAGTCATGTTGACTTTTGATCGACTTTGGCGTGGTTTTTTCGATTTCGATTCAGTTGGAAGGCGCCACTCCGAAGCTGGTTGACTAGTTTGCATGTCAAACTCGTAAACCCACGTCTCGTCACCAATAAAAATGCGTTTCATGAATGTTGAGTCGTAATTGACTCGTTCTAGCATGTCCTCAGCAACTCTTATGTGATTTTCAGTCACTATTTTAACTACTTCAGTTCAAGGCTTTGATGGCCAGAGCTAGGCAAATCTTCCATCACATCTTGACCACTTTTGAACGCTTTGTACCACTCATTAGTACGTATTTTTGATAAACTCGATTCACCGTGAGCCTTCTGTAACATTTTCACTTGAACTGTTACTCCGAATACGAAATTCCATAGGCAATGCAAAATTTAAGACAAATTCTTTGTTCGATGTTTTTGTCCATTATGAAATTGGCAATACACACTTGATATGATCTAGATAAAATCAGCACTGTATTTAATCTAAGTGGCAGATGCAACTCAAACTCCGCGCCGAAATGGGAAACAATTGTGCCAAACAAAAAAAAAAAATACCTTAAACAAATCATCCATTCTCGATACATTTTTGACAGAATGTATGCTGGACAATGGCTGGGGTGTGAAATATTTCGCTTTCATAAACAAGCAATCACCACTGATCGTTGTGGCGATGTGTGGAGGTGGAAGCACCGAGCATCGAGCGACACCGGTATTGAGACAAACAGAATGCAAAAAAATATGAGAGGCACTGCTTATCGGCCGTCCCGCGGATATTTTCGTAAATTCGATCCCTCCTTAAAGAGAATGTATTAGATGAAAGGCAATTTTTAATGGCATCACGTGGAGTCGACAAGTAAGACCTTGTATAAGCATCTCATTATTTCTGTTCTTGTGACGAAAGTAAATCCTTACTTTTCAAGGATAGAGTTGTAGAAAAGGATGCTGTTTCTAAATTAAATATTTCTCTCTTGTAACAAATCATCTTCATTAAACAGACATGGGGCTTCGTTTATTTTAAAACTTCTTTGAAACTTTTGAGCGTATCCGATTCTTTTTTTGACGATTTCTATAGATCTTTCATGGGGACTGTTTAAAGTGTTACAATAAAATACCTCCCCACATACTACAACTGAATGAGGCGAAATTCAAATCCTTTGTCAAACGCACAATATGCAGGCAGGCATATTATAAGTTAGGAGATTACATCACTGATAAAAATGCCTGGCTTAATGCTGGTCCTGCCACACCACAACTTATTAATTGACATTTGAAATACTGTTGGAGCTGCTGAAGATTGGAAGAATATATTTGCATTATATAAACTCACTCTCCTTTTTATTATAAACATGCAGATGCATTGCAAAGGTGTGTATAGAGCTACACTTTACCGGGTAATGTCATAGATTGACTTGAATGAGCCCTGGCGGCTGATAGTATGTCATGCTCACTCAAATGTCTCGCTGACTGTGGCGCGTGTGTTGGATCATTTAGCTCCCTTCAAAATGGTTGAGCTGTATAGTGCTGATCCAAGGGTCATGTTCGTGAACGGGCGCCGTGAGTTGGGACTGTTCATCTCTTAGCTGCCTTGGCTTATTTTAATAATTTATTTTTTGGATTGTTTTTAATTATGTTTTGCTGCATTCTGGACACTTTTAACGTGAACGGTTTTTGTGCATCGTTCTCACATAAAGTGTCAACATTAATCGATGTAACTAATATATTTGTAACAACAATATTATTTAAAAGAGTGTCCATGGAGATTCTTGCACGTCTGCTCCATATGTACCTACTACGCTTTGGAATGGGCAACTGGCTTCATATTTCTGACTGACCGACTCCTTGACAATTCAAAAGTGCCTGTAAATGGTTTAATTGAAATAAAGGCTTTGAGTTTGAGTTAAGTTTGTTGTTTTTGAGTTCGTTTGTGCTCCTTGTTGTCTCACACGTGCTCCTCACACTAACCTTGTATGATATGACAGTACTACGAACTCTCATCGCCGCTACCGGCAAACTCGAAACAGCTACATATAATCATCTTTATTATGATGCTGCATACCGTCCTTCTGATTCTCTATATGTCTAATGACCGAATTTTGTTGTCTGGTTTCGCTCCGTGGGTTATTATTTTCATACTCGTCGTCTTGAACACACAAGTCTTGGATGTCCAACATAAAAACATTAATGTCCATGCCTAACTCAAACATGATCTTCTTCATGTAACTTACAAAACACGGGCTGGTTCGTTTCTTGTATGAGCTGCATGGTCTGCCATAATCAGCTACACCCCTGTCGTTCAAGTCGTAATCTTTTCCTTGTTGCGCGTCCTCATCTATTGTATTAGTTCAATTTTGATGGGCTGTATACCATGCCACAAACTCTGCCAATCCTACTTCTTCCAAGTTGGTTAGCCTTTCCTCAAATCGTTCTACAACGGATTTAGTCAAAATGTCAGTACATGCCTCAAACAAATTCTCTGCTTCGATTTGCTTTTTACGTTTTTTGCGACATGTGTCTCTCTGTCGGCCAAACTGTCGGAACTTACCTAACCAATCTACTGGCGTGGCTCATCGGTAGCCGCAACAGATACCAAGCCGCGTCTTGTGAATCATTTCAACACTGTTCAGTACTTCGTTTCCGATACGTTTTACAAGTTGGGCATAATCGAAATCGGGATTCTCATCTTGCTACCGAATCAATTCCCTCTGCAGATGTATTATGCCTCTGTGTGTATCCAGTATAAATTGCTAGACAGTGCTGGAACCGAAGATCCTAGCCAGACACGTATTGAACGTATTAGTCCATACCTTAGATATGGATCGTTTCATCATTAGTGTCAGCCATTTTAGAGTTGATCGAATCAGATTCAGATATCTGTCCTTCGTAAGTTTGTTGTCGGCCAGCAAATGGTCTAGCGATGTCTTTGCCGCGTGATGATTGTCTATAGTTTCCTTCAATTTAATGCAATTAATAAATGATTATGATTAGATCCGGCGCCGTCACATCACACGTCGTTGTGAGCTGATCTTACAAAAAATTAAATTTTATCTGAAAATCGCTTTATACTAAACTAGCCGTTAGCGCCCGGGGTGAATTTCATATAAAACATAAAGAAAAAGCATTGCATCGCATTGGGCCTCGGCGGCATGCGTTGCGTTCTTTATTATTGAGCGATGGTTGCAAAGCCTTTTTCTTGTTTTTTTCAAACCACTCCCTGTATTAGAGCGACCAAACAAAACACACATTATTCAATTCGGTTAAGCCGTTTTTGAGTTTTAGCGAGACTTACGAATAGCAACTGATTTTTGTATAAAAGATATTATAGATAAATTAAAGCAACGAAGTGTCTGTGCAAGCAGAAGACATGAACGCTCTCAGCTGCGACTGCTGCCAGAGGACGCGCGACGGTGCCCGGTGCGGCGACGACTACCTCTGTGATACTATTTATTAGGAACACTATTTAAAAACAGTGTAAGCAAAGTCGCTTTTCATGGCTGTCTGTTAAGTACAGAATAGATGTTAATGCGTTGTCACCATCATATCGGAAGAGCAGTGGTGGCCCAGTGGTAACGGCCGCGACTTACGATCGGTCGTAGGTTCGAACCCAGACAGGCGCTTTACTTTGTGTAAATTATTTCAACACCACTGCTCTCAAAACGGTGAAGGACAACAGCGTGAGGAAACCGGCATGTCTTAGAACCAAAAATTCGAAGACATATGACATCTACCAAACCGCACTGGGCCCGCGTGGTGGATTACGGCCCACTCCCTCTCATAGAGAGGAGGCCTGTGTCCCAGCAGTGGGAACTGAACCGATAACGTTGAAATTTTGTGTACAAATGAATTTCTGTGACCCATATATGCACGTCTGTAAAGTGTAACGTAAATAAATGAATCTTGAATAGGCACGGGAATCCAAAGGAAGACCGGACAAAATGGTCCTCACGACCAATAACAACCACACATATGTCATTAGCTAGACATTCTAATATAGAGCAATAACTTCTTTCGCGGTTCATTTGAAATAGCTGTTTAAAAATCTTTATAGCGATGTTTCGTAGGACGTAACCGGATGGTAGATATCAGAACACTTGAATAGTTAATCACTTCTATTGGTCTTAGTTTGAATATTCGCAAATGTTTGATGATGATTGTTTGGTGATGATGATGAATGATGATGGTTTAAAAAAAAACATTTTACACACAGAAAGTCCTAGTAACATTATGTTAAGTGTCTTGCGTGACATAAACATTTGGATGGCGTACAGGCACCGAAGCCAACGCGCAGATGCCTTCTACACGCTTTTAATGAAATGGTGCACTACTAATGCAGAACAAGGAAACAAACCATATTGAGCTATGGGTTTGGGTGTTTATAGTGGATTGGTTACCAAGAACTATGGCAGGGCTATGGCCTCCGCTTGACCAATGATATTCAGGGTGTAAACAGTCCCATCACAGCCGTCAACTACACATTCTGTACATCGAACTATGTAACACTGCACAAAATTAATGACCGGGAAACGACATTTATTGTTGGTGTGATTTGCGGTAGTGCGCAATTTAACACACGCAAAACATAGTGCTTATGATGGTTGTATGTATGTGGGTGGTTGTATCGGGGTCGTGGGGGTATTTAAATTTGTGTTATAATTATTAACATTAAAAACTTGATTTCGTAAAAAAACGTCAGTGAAATTTCGAATTTTGACCTTCAATATCTCTGTAACCATACCTGGGAAAGGTATTTTCCAGTGATAAAAAATTATGAACGAAAATGTAAAGGGGTGGGATCCTGGTGTCCTGAAACAGGCCACGAGCCTAGCTTAGGCACCAGTCTCCCACAATATATATACTTACCAGAATTATGTATATTTCTCGAATCTGACCAATTCAAAATAATTAAAAATTACTAAAATACAAATGAATCTCGGCTTCTTTAAGTCAAAAATCTAAATATTTTATTTCACATAAACCTACATGGGCCATATACATCGTACAGAACCCTCCCCACGCGAGTTTAACAGGATTTTTTCTGTTATTAAGGTAAGTAAGGTTGTTAGTAAGGAATTTAACTTGATCGTGGGCTGAATTTTGAGGAAATGTCGTGTTTTTTTATAGAACCAAATTTTATCAATCGTGTTTCGGGTACCATTAACGAATAATTTATATTAAACACTTGACCGTTATTTGAAGCTTACTAGATTGAGAGTGGCACTACTGGTTTCCGCTATATTTCCCTCTCTTTTGCACTTTCCTTTGTTTGTACCTGTCCGTCTCTTTCGCACACCGAGTTTCGTCACCAGGTGGCGCTGCCAAATGTAGGCTTAGCCGTGGCAGTGAATCGCCGATCATTGGCGTCTTTTTCCGCGTGAAAAGAGGTTGTCGACAAAACCTTTTACTTGGTTTTCAAAAAGTGATTATAAGTGCAATTCCATCGGACAAAATTGTAAGTAGCAATAACTGTTTCAAGTGATGTGATGCATGATCACTATGATTTAAGGGCAAAGATATATTATTTTATATAAAAAACGGTGTTACCGTTCGGCCTTGCCCTTAGCCAGCATTGCATTATAGTATTCGAGCTTAATAAAAGAAAAAATAAAACCAAGCTACCCTCTTTGCTCTAAAGATTTTTTAAAAATGAAATTTTGATTTGATAATAATTTTAACGATTTCTTAGCGTCTTATGACTTTACATCATTAATGTTACAATAGATTCGTGACATTTATTTCTGTTGTATGTTTTTAATCGCTTTCGTACTCGCTGGTACGTTGAGATAGGAATCTTAAACAAATCGTAGATTCTCGTTTTAATCAGGATGGAGGGCGCAAGTAATCCTATTGCGATGGAAACTCCGGGGCCATTAGGTTTACAAACCAAGGGGTCTACATTGCGTCGAGAACGTCGGACAAGCGAGTTGTCTTCTAGCTCCTCGTCCAGTATTTCTAGCAGTTCCACAACGTCTTCAACGAAGCCCAATAAAAAGAAACGCCGCCGTCACTATAAAAAAAGAAGGGAAGGCCGCCATTCTCGTAAAGCCAATTTATTGAAGCAATTAACGCAAGAAGTTAGCGAATTACGAGAACGTGTTTTTTTTATAGCGTTAGAAATTCTGCATGTTCTCCTCGGCGTTCAGCAGAAATGCAGGTAGACGACAATAATGATGAAATTTCCTTATTATATAATAATGACTCTAATAATGTCTTTATATGATTATGATGTAGTAGATGAAAAATCTAACGTATCACATAAATAAAAAATTGATTTACAAGTCAAATTAAAGGAACCGCCTGTTCATTTTAATAAAAATGAATGGTGCGAGGTTAGGTATTCGGAAGTGCAGAAATTATATAATTACAGTCCCGGTATTACTGAGCTGGAGATCAATGAAGAAATCAAACCATATGATTCTTTACGACATTTAGCTTTGGCTGACAAAGCTTTTGGGGCTCTTAACCTTTTGTGCACTTAAACAGCGAGACGTATTGCAAAATTGCTAGGTACGTGTCAAAGGCAGTGTAACACCCGATCAGTTGCATACTAAAATATCTGAATTATTTTCGGATGGTGAATATTACAAAGTATCTTCAGATATGATTCAACTTATTTGCGGTCATCGCGCAGAGAAAATTCAAATGCGTAGAGACGGAATAATAAATTATGTTCGCGATCCTCTTCTTAAGTCTGCGTTGCGCAAAATTACACCGTCCAATCAGCTCGTTTTTAGTGCTGAGCTACTGTTATCTACTTTGGAAAAGAACAGAGGAGTTAAGAAGACGAAGACCTCCAAATACAACCAGTGGCTTCAAACCTACTTCGCAAGCAGGATTTAAGAAGACCACTCGCTACCCCCCGCAGGGGTCAGCTTATTATAGGGCACCCTCGCAGGGTGCCCGCCAAGCGTGCTGCACTATGCCATGCTTCCAGCCCTCGCAGGGCTGTGGACACAACCATACCTCACAGAGGTCGGGTCATTGCCATCCCACGCAGGGAACCGGCAACAATAATAAAGGAAAACGTGGGCCGAACCACAACAATCATGGACCCTTTCGTTCACGAGGAACTCACCAGCACTCTAACAAACAAGAGACGAGTAGAATTAACAGAAAGTGCACCTCAGCCACCGAACATGCCCCAGGAGGAAAGAGAAGTAGGTTCTGACAGACAGTACTTCAGAGCGGGCCAGTTAACATTCTATGCCGATCGATGGAAGAAACTCGGAGCACCAAAAACCCTTCTTCGCATAATAAAAGGTTATCGAATACCTTTCATCAAAAAACCGCCTTTAGTGATACCCAATGCACAAAGCCCATTTCAAACGAAGGTATCCCAGGCAATGTCAACTGTCATTTCTCAAATGTTAACGCAAAGCGTGCTAGAGGAAGTTTCACATACTCCAAGTTTCCTGTCCTCAATGTTTCTGGTCCCAAAAGCGGATGGCACCAACCGGCCTATTTTCAACCTAAAGAATCTGAACGATTTTGTTTACACGGAGCCATTCAGGCTCATAAATGTGTTTCGTGTCCCAGACTTCCTCCAAACAAACGACTGGCTGTACAAAGTCGACCTGTCACAGGCCTACTTCATTTTGCCAATACACCAGTCACACAGACGATTCCTACGACTAAGTTACAAAAGAAGATTGCTGGAAATGACCTGTCTTCCTTTTGGTCTCAGCACAGCGCCCAAAGTCTTCGCGAGTCTAACAAACTGGGTAGCACAGACACTAAGAGAGGAGGGTATTCGAATACTCGTCTATTTAGACGATTCCTCGTGGTTCACCAGGACCATCAGGTACTACGAGTGCACGTCCAAATAGTATTAGATCGCCTACACTACCTAGGGTGGCAGACGAATTGTCAAAAATCTATTACAATTTCGCGCAAAAGCCTCGTATTCTTAGGTGTTTTATGGAACCCATGGATAAACGAGAGATCATTGCCACACGAAAAGATCTTAAAAATAACAGAAAAGGTACTGGATCTGGTACACAAAAACAATACGACGTTGAAAGCGCTACAAAGCCTGGTAGGACTTCTAAACTTCGCCAGTTTCGTCGTACCAAAAGGCAGACTTCACTTTCGGGACACACTAATGTTTCTAAACAAGAAACTAAAAGAAGGCTGTGGCAGTCTAGTTTTACCTATAGAAGTAAAGGAGGACCTAAATTGGTGGGTACTAAATTGTCATTGGGCTTCTGTGATTCACAACCCGCCACCAACACATTTCCTGACCACAGACGCGTCGGATGTAGTTTGGGGAGCGCAGCTCGATGGGTACGCACTATCAGGACCATGGACCGATCAAGAGCAACAGCTTCATTGCAATCAAAAAGAGATGCTCGCTTATACTAAAGGCCATAGAAGAAAGAGGTCCACACATGTCCAAGTCAATTGTTCTAGTTCAATGCGACAACAGGATTGTTGTAGCCTTTTTAAGAAACAAAGGCGGAACCAGGTCTCCTTCATTGCTGAAACTCTCGAAAGAGATTTTACAAATTCTAGACCAGTACCAAATCAACTTGAAAATCCAGCATATTCCGGGAAAATACAACTGTCACGCAGACCATCTTTCTCGTCACCGTCTCCTGCCAGAGTGGAATCTGTAACCCCAGTGTACGGAGAAAATAAACAAAAAGTTCGGGGTTCCAGTGATAGATCTATTTGCGTCAGAACGGGCAAAAGTCGTGATAAATTATGTATCACTGGATCTGAACGACATTCAAGCAATGTATCACGATGCCTTCTCCCAAAACTGGACTTACCCACTGGCTTGGGTGTTTCCTCCGCCTTACCTAGTGCCCAAGGTACTAGCTCACCTCAACTCTGCGTCGGGTGTCTTTCTAATAGTAGTCCCGAGGTGGGAGAGAGTCTTTTGGAGAGCAGACTTAAAAGCCCGCGCGATAGCACCTCCATTCACAATCCGGAAACTGCATTCACAGCTGATAGATACGGTGACAGGCCTCCCACCCCCAAGAGTCCACGAGATGACATTAGAAGTATGGAAATGTGGGGGTGGTTCCAGACCTTAGTTGAATGGAATGAAGCACAGTTACAGCTCTTAAAATCCTCTTGGCGGCAATCAACTAAAAAGACTTATCGAGTCGCATGGAATAGGTGGCTCACATGGACAAAAAAGCATAAATTGAACCCCTAAATCCAACCAACAGGTCAAGTTTTGGCTCGCTTTCTTGCAGATTTGAGTCTTATAGAGGGATTAGCTTATAAAACTATTTTATTGCATAAATCTGTGGTCTGCACGTTAAGCAACTCTGACGAATCTTCTAAATTAAGTTCCCACGTTTTAGTTACTCTGTTACTCCTTTGTTCCGGCAGAAGAGTTCATGATCTAACTCTATTAGCTGTAGACTCAAAACACCTGTCAGAAAATAATGATTGTCTTATCCTATGGCCAATATTTGGATCCAACAGATACTGCCCATTGTAGACAGTCTGGTTGGAGACTATCTCCTAATCCTACTAGCGAGAATTTAGACCCCGTTTTGTGGGTGTAACGAACTATAGCTATATTAAAAGATAAACGCCAGTCAGGGTGTCTTAATAATCTGTTTCTTAATTTTAGAGAAGAATCAAGGGTCGCTTCTCGTACAGTCATCGCAGGGTGGGTTAAATCTCTGATGGTAGAAGCAGGAGTAAATGCTTCGCCTGGCAGTCTTAGGTCTGCGGTAGCCTCTAAGAACTGGGTTAATAATTACTCCTTAGATGAAATACTCTCTAGGGGTAATTGGCGATCGCAGAATACCTTCACCCGCTATTACTGCAGAGAAGTGATGCCCTGTATGCCAACCACTTCTAGTTGTAATGTATCTAGAATGTTCAATCCTATTAATTAAGTTACATATAGGTGGCATTGTCTTGAGTATTGAAGTGAAAGAAGTGTTAATATTTGCATAATGTTCTAGTAACAAATTAAAGTTACCTTAATCCGTCTATCCTATAATGTGATTATTAAAAGTCCTTTCTTTCGGACTAATGATTACCTATAAGTTATCCATAAGTCACTTAAAAGACAAAACATTGTATTATGTTTTGACTTTATATTTTGTTCATTTTTATTAAGTAAATGGAAAATAATAGTTCTTTGTTGATCACGTAAGTAGGTACCTATAATAGTGATATATTGTTATTTCATTATGATGTTCATATACCTGGGAATAATAAAGTGTATTTCTCTTTATGACCATCTAGTTTTCTTAGTAGCATATTTACACGTTCACATTGGCGTCGTTTCCCACCAGGGTGATAACAAACACGTCTCAATCTAATAAGCTTCAAATATAAGCGGTCAAGTGTTTAATAGCAGTGTTTTACCTAAAATAAAACACATTAAATAATTACCTTATTTGAAGCTTACATTTAATTCCTACCTGGTGAAGATTTTCGACACAATGATCGGCGATTCACTGCCACGGCTAAGCCTACATTTGGCAGCGCGACCTGGTGAGGAAACTCGGTGTGCGAAAGAGACGGACAGGTACAAACAAAGGAAAGTGCAAAAGAGAGGGAAATATAGCGGAAACCAGTAGTGCCACTCTCAATCTAGTAAGCTTTAAATAAGGTAAGTATTTAATGTGTGTTTTATTTTGGATAAAACACTGCTATTAAGTGCAAATAAAAATGTTGGATTCGTAGTTTTTTGTGTTTATTTATTTTTAATCTACACAAAATATTAAATACAAATCTTTGAAAAACGTAGCTCCTGACACTGTACTTGAACGGTCATGAGCTGGTGACCTCTCGGCCTGAGGTGCTGTTTGGACACAACAGGAATAAAAAGCCAGACCAACTGCGCTACCAGTGCCTGACAATCGGACTCGCACCGTATAATAAATAATAAGCAGAGATAAGCAGGAAGTACTTACGCCTTACTTGGAGAGAATTATTTATTACACCGAGTTAAAACTCTGTAGAATAAAGGAAGGTGTAGTATCCAAAGAGTTTATTATTATAGAAATCTTAGAAAGGCCTCTTGAACTTGCTAAGGCCATGACAATTAGGTTGTTAAACCCACGAGAATTTCGAATAACAAAAAACCTAGTCCCGTCCGGTATAGTTCAGAAGCGAGCGTCCTCATGTAATCATGAAAAGTTAGTATAGTGTCGAATAGTAGGTAATATTATTTGTTAATACTGAAAAATCTACTTTATAATTGGTATTGACTTATGTATAGACACAAATATAGGAGAAACTCACCTCTCAATAGGCTCAGCAGAGAGATAAATTAATTTATAAATTCCACTCCAGATGTTAACATATATCACTATAACTATAACATACCTATTTTTTAATCTGAGATAACATATAACTCAATAAATAACTTTAATAAAACCCAAAGAATCATGTTCAGTCTTGACCTGAAAACTTTCGAATGCGTCTAGTGATGTAAAATATCTAAAAAAAATGCTTTTTTTTTTTGCTTATTGCGTATCACTTATTTTAATTTTCAAATAAAGCCAAGAAACAAAGCAATGTTAATATGTTTATCCTAATAGTTATTCCTAATAGACTTTCGGAAAAGGAGCGTGTTTTACACACGTTCCGTTTAACATAATACGAAAAACTTGTTCGTTCGTCATGTGGTTATTGAATGTTTCTAAAAACCAATTGGTATTTATTTTTTACTTTACTTATTTTTTTATGACCAGCTATGATTTTTTTATGTTTTATATGTGTGGGTGTGGAAAGAAAAATAAGTGGACAGCTGACAGGTTACGCATAAAACCATAGACTACAATTTATACTACTTTAAACGAGCTCTATCACAGGCTGTCATTTGTTTGACACTTCGCCTTTTATGCACGAGGCTGTGAGTTCAAATCCGGGCACGTACCAATCTCAATAAAAGTCAGAAATCGCCACCCCGTCTTGACCAAGCCTGGTGATTAATGCTCGTGCCTTCTCTGTATGAGTTAAGTCCTTTGCCCAGCAGTGGAATAGTAATAGGCTGGTATCATAGATTGCTCTAACTTGCACAAAATGTAGTGTAGAAAACAAGGATGGCCTATCATCACATGTGAAGTCTCAGTATCGGCGGGATATTACGAGAATATAAGTGCTTTTTGCAGCCTCATGCCGATTTGATAATGATATTAATTACATTGAAGAGGGATTTATTTCAGAGTAATCGAAACTCTCTCAGCGACTAACTATGCTAACAATTTGATGTTAACATCGTAATCGTATAGTTTTTGAGGCTAAACAGCTGTCAAACCTTATCTGACAGCTGTATAACCTCAAAAACCTCTTAACTTAATAGTATTTTTCCCTGGCCTCTAAATGAAATGATATGATATTGTGTTATTATAAATAATCATTGTTAATAGACAACACTAGTTGTAGGTAGACGCGACCTGTAAAACGAATCATGTGACAGGTCAATCAATGTATGGAAAGTGGGCATGATTCTTTGGAGGTCCCACAGCACGCAAAACGCACAATTTAAAACTTAATTGTATTGTATTCGTTCTTGTAACCTCTGTAATTTTATAACTTATGTCATAATGTATTTCTATTTGCATAGGTTGTGCCACTTTTTTTTTACCCTAAGATATCACTGTATTTGAGAATGTTAACTAGTGTTATTTGACATTTTGTATACAGAGGCTGTTGGTGTACCTTTATATTTAAATAAGTAAATAAAATAAATAATCTTTCACACTATTAAATAATTAAGTATTTATTTAATAATAGCTGGCGGCCATGCCTTGCAATGCCTTTCAAAACCTTCTCCGGCGCGCACACAATAACTTACCAAAGTTTCATCACAATCGGTCAGCCATTTTGGGCTTTAACCGAGGCTAACGAACGGCAATTGATTTTTAAATATAAGATGCAAAAAGAAGAACAAAAAGCAGAGAAACTATTGTATAATCTTTTACTTTAACAGGTGTCAGTTCACCTTAACGGTGTACATTTCCCTAGCTCTGCTATTTTCAGGACACTCAGCGGCTCAGCCACAGAAGTCGCGCTGCGCACACTCAGTTGTCGTATAATTTGGTGAGTTTTTATTGTTTTGAGTCTGGAGCAGTCAAGCATTGCATGCGAGTAGCTTCTATTCTACGAGTGACTGTCACAGGCGGCGACACCGCCCGCGGCGCGGAACAGACAGAACAAAATACAATACAGCGAGAAGCCGCGCGCCTTGTGAGCAGATACCTCTGCGGTCTGCACTGGGGCTGCTGCTTATAATTAGAGTCGATTCGAGTCGCCCCTTCAAGGTGGTTCAAATATAAAGTAAATAACATATAGCTTCAGAGTTAAAATGTTATCATGAAATAATAATCAGCCTCACATAATGATTAACCTAACGAAGGTTTACAATAATATTTATTAATAATAATAATACTTGGATGGAGCACAGAAATCTCGACATTTTGGCTTGTCGAAACATTGCGCAATGCTTCAGTAGATCGCACGTATCGATGCATGAGAGGGTCGCTACACCCCACAAGTAAGTAAGTACTTACTTCTGTGGCAACAAAGCTGTGGTATTCATTTAGAAAAGTTTCCACATTTTGCGATCTGAAAACTTTTGATTTCTTAGCACGATGTCCTTCCGGTTTTCTTTTTAAAATGCCAGTACTTAGGGTATTAATTTGAATACACTGTTTAATGTTTAAAGTTGACCTGTAGTGCTATTCTGTAACCATCTCACCGTGAATAACTTAGGTAAAGTGAGCGTGTAGTGAGCTGTCAGTGCCACTGATGCTAGGGATTGACCAACCCGGGATGACACTGACAGCTCACTCCACGCAAGTATACACGGTGAGATTTTTACAGAATCAACATACTGATCATCGAATTGATGCACCATACGCTACTTGACTTCTTTGTACATGATAAATGCTGGAGGTAGACTAAAAGCACTGATTCAGATACAGACTTACAGCCTTTTATAGTTTTCCATTTGTAAAAATCATCGTAGACTTCATGTACGATTCCTTAGACTTTTCTGGGAGTATTTTGTTGGCAAAGCCCATGGTTTTGTATTTAATGTACTCCGGAGTTAAATCACTATCGTCACTCGAAATTTTTGTCAGAATTTGTAGACTTTTAATTTGTGGTTTATAACAGCAAAGCAATCTGCAGCAGTATTCGCGCCTTTTTTTTTATTCATGTTCTATTTTTTTAAGGTCTCCATAGTAAATGCATGGGATTAATATGTACTACGGAAAATGTTTTAAAGCGATTTTTATTTGCATGAGTAATGTCCAAAAAGGAAAATTTCCAACAGCCAATGACCAATCATAAAAATGTAGTATATTATAGTACATTTTCATGTCATTGCACATATTAAGTCCATCAAGGTCAGTGTACAGTGTATACATATGTGCTCGAATGTCATCATCATCATCATTTTCAAATTCTAATAACTGCTTGTATTTGAGACGAATTGTCAGATTCAAGGAATCAATCGGGCTGCCAGCATTATTAGGTACAGGTTTGTTCGTCGATCAAGTGTGGCGGCGCGGCGGCGGAGGCGTGTGTCGCACGTGTCTCGTGTGTGGGTTTGTGAGTGGTCGGGGAGGCGGTCAGTGGCGCGCTCCACTAACTTCCCGTTTTGTGAAAAAACTGCGTCATGTGACGAGTGTGCCAACAGCTCCACCACTCAGCGCCCCCTGCCGACGGCGACCGGCTCTGCGTCGACGGAAAACAGCCTGCGTGGTTCCGCGTTAAACCACTCTGCACTATGTGCATAGTTAGTCCGCCACGCAATAGAGGGCGCTCAAGTTAAGTACCAGGCTTCGGTTTCCAGACCGAAGGCATATTTGGCTAAAATGTCGAAATTGTCAAAACACAATTACACAGTAGCAGTCCAAATTGTATAATTGTGTTCGATTAATGACTTGGCTTAATTACACCGACTGGACCGAATACACCTAGTCCAGTAAAATGCGGAAGTTAGTAGTACGTCTGGGTCCACGGCCACAACAGGTAATTTTGTAATATCGGTATTAGATCTTGGCGATGGATGAAGGTGTCTACGTCGAAAAATTCTATCGCACAAGGTATCCCGGCAAAACACCAGTTGAAATTAAAATATATTTTGGTTTCACCTAGTCCTAGCCCCATAACTTTTTTATATTTCGAGTGTCACTTTGTTAAGTGACACTCGAATTCCTGATGCGCGATAATCATGCGACCATCATGAACTAAATCAAATATTTGCGTTAAGTGCCACTAAACGTAAAACCTAAATGTCAACAGAAACTTATTGAAGTACCGTACTTACTAAAGGCTCCCACAAACAGGCGTGAAGCCACATCGCGACACTAAGGCACCGCGTGTCGCGCGACGAGCGGTGCCTTCACGCTGTGGCGTCGCGCCTGTGTTTGGTAGCCTTTACTTACGAACTACAACAAACCTACTACGTAAGAACACATTACACAACCTAAACATTGAATTAGATTAGTTTCGAGTTACATAAATCCAAGGCGGTAATGTATTAAATATGAAGGAAGGTGATACCGTGAAAATATTTGTTTATTTTATTATCCGCTATGTTAGCGTTCTCTGATTTGTTTCTCTTTCATTCTTTGTATAACTGCAATAGGAACAGTTATAGCTGTTCTGCGAGCGTGACCTATTATTTTAAAATACTTTTAATTATGGCCCCGTCAACAAAATCCTTTGTCAGATAGATAGCCATAAGAGGCTATATCCAGTGTGTCTGTCTAAATTATTATTTTTGAAAACGTTAAATGTAGACAGTTGGAACCTATTACGTAAAACTTGTTTTAAACCTTAAAAATCTAATTTTGACAGACTCTGGATGGATAAAAAGGCGTTTTATGGAGTAGTGGTGAGGAAAGTCGGATTCTGGACAAAATTTTGATTAAACTCAAACTCTCTTGTTCTTTTAAATCAAAGAACAGAAAATAATGTCTAAAGTTAAAATCATTTGGACTCATTACAATATTTTTTTGTGCCCCTTGGCTTAATGTCTGAAATATTACATAATAGTTACACCACAAGGACAAATTCTAAACGTGTCATGGAATTTTTTAATGAGTTAAGTCGAACAATAAAAAAATCATAAAAGCCCTTCATAGTTATGGTAACCCAGTTGTCCGAGAATGCGATAGCGCTTGAACGTAGTAAGATTTTGAAATTAAGTATTTATTCACATTCAATATTATGAAAACTTCTACTTTTACTTCTAGTATAGTTTCAGCACTGACTAAAATATTTATTTCCAAGCTTAGCTTAGCATTTCAGTTACGCCCTTACAACACAACAATACAACATGACTAGTCATCTCAATCAAATCAAAATCTACGGCGCGTTGGTCCTTCTTCCGTCGAAAACTAGGGAAGGCAAAATAACAAAATATCTTATTAGCTTAATGTTTACAGTTTTTTGTTAATTTGTTCACAACCTTTTTTTTTATAATGTGCGCTGAAGCGCTATTGGTGGACGAAAACAATGCAGGCAGGGGTAGTCACTGGCCCGTGCACGCCAAAATCGCCCTTATGGGGGTCATGCGAAAAAGTCGTCGATAGTACACACCAATGTCAACCACTTCAAAAACATCTGATGGGTCGCGTTACGCGTATTATGGAGTAAAGCACCATCAGCACCATGTGTCGTGTACGGTGCAGCGCGTGGTCGGTGACATTGTGTACACTACTGATTGACAACGCGGCGCGGCTCTGAATCTTTGTTTTGCAAAGAACGAAGAAATGTTTTGTAATAAACCTTTTTGTTTTGTTGCTATAGAAAACAGTGTCTCCGATTTTGCAGTCACGGTCATAGCGATAGATGGCTGGCTTTTGACAAATATGCGTTAGAGCATGGTCGGCCTATAAGTATCACTCTACTGCGGGACCGCAGGCCTCCTCTCTTTGAGAAGGAGTGGGCTGTGCTAGGTTGATAGATAATGAGTTGGTAGATGTCAATGTCTTCAGATTTTTTACCTACCATGTTTTCCTTCACCGTTTTGAGAGCAGTTGTAATGAAATCAATTACACAAGGTGTAGGTTGTGGCCCTTGTGGGTTCGAACCCACGACCGTAAGTCGGGGCAGTTACCACTGGCCGCCACCCAGTCCACCCTCCGATGGCGATATAGGCGATGGCAAAATATGTAGGTCACAGGAACTATTCGGGACCCCCGAAGTCTCCTCAAACTGAAGGGAAACGGGAGGAGACGTATGACCTGCTGTAGTATAGAGAGCTGAATGATAGGTTATAAGCAGTATGAAACCTACTTGCAGCTAAGATAGGAATACAGGCATGTGGCCAGAATGTCACGTGTGTGTGTGTGGTGTGGCCAGAATGTCACGTGTGTGTGTGTGGTGTGGCCAGAATGTCACGTGTGTGTGTGGTGGTATGGCCAGAACGCCCACGCGTCGTTACCATGGATTACGTGCCGCGCCGCGCCTGAACCGTACAATACCCAAATACACAGTTAGGAGCATGCCGAGTGCGGCGGGGACTCTGGAGGCTCGCGCGGCGCGGGCGCATAGCTTTCGGCGCACAAATAAACAAACCAGTTCCAGCGCCCCTCGCCCCCTACGCTATCTATACCGGTACCTCCCCGCGCCCCGTGCCGACCCCGCACACACCTGCAGCCTCCGTGCCGTGCCCGTTTAATGCCCGAAATGAACTTTTGGTATCTGTATCTGCCACAGAGTACACTATAGTATACTGAAAGTATCTGCGTTGCTGTACGCCGAGGAGTCGCCCATGCTCTCGTTCATCTTATATACATGACTAACGACCCGCACCTGACCCCTGACTTCGCAAGGGTGCGGTCTACTCGTGTGGCGACGTATAAAAATACTGAGATTTCTGCGTTTTCATCTATGCTAAATATCAACTTAAAATCGGCCAGAGTCTTGATGATGGTTAAACGAACCGCATCAAGATCCATTGCGTAGTTTAGAAGAACTAAGCGGACAACCAGACAGAAACAAGAAACGACTTTGTTTAATACCATATAAAGTAAAAAAGTAAAGTAAAATCGTTTGTGTGAACACTCAAAGATGTCTCGACTCTCGATTTAGATACGCTGCTCGTGCAATGTAAGCCATCATGGTACTGTTCCTTTTATCAAGTACGTGAGTTAGGGCGTAGAGACGCATATCTCAGCTCTTTTTACATTACTTTAGAGGTCGTTAAAATAATACTCGGGAAATAACATTTCTAGTCCAAAAGTAGGTGTCCCTCGTGCGGCGCACATGAGTAAAGAAACGGAACAGAGCCAAAGCTTCATACAACCGCGCTATGGTAGGTAGTGTACACTGTCCGTCTATATAATGTACTCTGTGGTGTACACTACTACATGCTGGATGCTCGTGTATGCGTGAGCGCTGGCAGCATCGTCGCGTACGGAGAGAACTGGTTTAAACTGGCTCGGCCAGTGCTCTAAGGCCCGGTTTCCACCAAAGCGGAGAGGAGCGGAGACGACAAGAGATGTGTTTTGAATAACAATTCAAATTAAGTTATTTCCACATCTCCTCTCCGCTAAGCTTCGGTGGAAATGGATCAAGCGGAGAGGAGAAGAGATGTCGCCGCGGCGCCGCCCGCTCTTGAAATAGTGTGACGTATTAGCCATGACTGTGTGTTTTATATGGCTTCATAACCAGAATGTATGTTTCCGTTGATGGTTTAAATATTGAAGAGTTAAATGTGTTTCTTCAACCTCTAACTCAGCTTCTTCCTCAAGCAAATTAAGATTTAACTTTTGTTACGACATGGCCGCTTCCTTTCGAAGACAGCACTTGACTGATTTCGAGCTCTCACAGCTCACATCTCCGCTACACACAGCTCACATCTCTCCGCTACACATCTCCTCTCCGCTTTGGTGGAAACAACCTGCCAGCTTCGCAGCACATCTCCTCTTGTCTCCGCTCCTCTCTGCTTTGGTGGAAACGGGGCCTTCGTCAGGGCTAAGTCGTCGCTTTTGCGCGTCGACGTAATTGTATTTGTTTCACGTTTTGATGGTGTTTTAAAATCAGAAAGGGTTTAATATATGGTTGTACTGTTCTGTGTGTATAAACAATAATTTTATACCTAATACCTACCTCTTGATAATTTTATCGCAATTTTTTAATTGCTTGAGCAAAACTGTTGTGTGTCACGAATTAAGCATTGTTAACGTTCAAAAGTGCCTTTTTTTAAAAAAAGCTTTGACTTCGTCTTAGTTAATATTAGTATTTAGTAGTGACGTACTAAAACGTGTGCCAAGTCGTAAAGATTGCCATACCAGAGCTTTAAAAAAAATTTAAATAAGTATGCTTACTTATTAAGAATTTAACATTCAATTAAAAGGCACACCAAATTATTGAAAACCAAAAATTCCACATAAAAATATTTTCTGTGAATGTTTAAAAAAAAATGGCATAGTTGGCGTTTATGTTATTTTATCCTCCTACCTGTGCCAACCCTACCAAAATAGGTAAAAAAATTGTCTGCTCCTTAGAAGCTTTGACTCTGTTCCGTTTCTTTATTTTGTGGTGCCGGTGCCGCCGCCGGTGAGGTAGGAGACGAAGCGGGAGGCGCTGGGCACGGAGCGGAGCGGCGCAGGCAGCGGCAGTACGCTAGTGCACGCGAGCGCGATTGGTCGCCGCTTTGAGCTTAAAGCGGCGCGGCCGCGGACTGTGATGCGAGCGCGCCGCCCGCCATGGCCACGCTCGGCCTCTCCAAGGTGTTCATTCTCGACAAGTATTTCACCGAGCTGCAGCGGTTCTGGGAAACGGAGAAGAAGCTGCAAGGTGAGCGCGCGCCCCCTCGCCCCGCGCGCCGGCCCTGCGCCCGCGCGTTCCGCGGCCACGGGACTGTGATGATTATTACTTTTTGTGTCGTGTTCGGAGCTCAAAAGCTCCGCTTAGTATTACTTTGTGTGCGTGCGTGCGTGTCTGAGAGTGTCTGTCTGTGAATGTGTCCAATTGCTTTTAAGCTGTTAGAGGATCCGGCTCCGAGGACCGCGGACCGCGGCAGGCGGCAGGCCGTACACTTGCTGCTCGGTCGCTACTCGCTGTTCTCGGAGGCTCGCGCAATCAGTCTGTACTTGTACAGTAAAGTTACTACGAACCTCACATCTAAGTTAGTGATACTAACCACTCAAATCAAAAATTCCTGTACAGGAGACTTCAATACTTTCACAGAACTTCCGTTGAAGTATTGCACAGTCACGCTAAGGTTGAGTGCCACTTGCCACTTGCCCGTCGGACAACGACCAGGTCTATATGTCCGTCAGAAGACGAGTAAGCACCTGCTAGCATGTTATTGAGTGCCGAGGTACGGAAGGTGCTGTCGCATTGCTTCTCCCAATTTCGTATTGTGTTCGTGGAAGGGTCACGTCCGCTGTACAGCGATGGTGTCGCTACCGACGCTACCTGCGCATTGTTATCGTCCCCCGCTCCCCGCCCGCAAATGGAGGCTTCACTCAAGGTCCCAGAAGCGCGTTGACGAAATGCTCTAAAAAAAACATTAATAGGACCATAAGGTTTTCTTTTTCCCTCTTGTTTTCGATTCGTGTTGTCTGATTGTTTTTAAGGGGGAAACAGTTGAAGCTAGTCTTAAACTTCGGCAACAACTCCCTTCCTGCTTCTAAGAGCCATGCTCTACAGTAGTTCGCAAGTCTATACAATCTGGAGCCGGGCGCTTACTATTGTAAAACCAGTGGCGATGAGTAGATTGAGCAAGAATTACAAAAAGCGAACTGTCTCATAAGTTTAGGGCCGGTATTAGTAGCGATATCAACTAATAATAATTCAGCCTGTGTGATCCTACGGCAGTGCAAAGGCTACCATTTCGGTTTTTTACAACAAAAAAAAACCAATCCCGCCATCGACGCCTGAGTTCATACAGTAACAATAATAAAACTCGACTTAATCAAACCAAAAAAATTAATGTCATTTAATGCGACGTCATATAGCTCATAACCAGCGGACGATCAAGACGCTTACAACAATACCTCGTTTGTAAAATTATGATAAGTAGTTTAGAAGTTAGGGGAACAGATGAACACACATACATACCTTTCAAAATCATAACAGTCTTTTTTGCTTCGCCGTAGTCGGGTGAAGCACAGTCGTATGTCCCCGACCATGCTGGCCTTGCGCCGAGATCATATTGATAGGTTTGCCCAACTGAGTTAGGGCCAGCTTCCAGTCTAGATGCAGCTGAACACCAGTATTTACAAGCTTGGTGGCAAGCATAGCTTAACCTTCGTCCTTCCGTGCGGCTGTCATTATTTTGCCACGACCCACTCGTACTTATTTGTCACGTCCTCCCGTGCGGGTGTCATTATTGTGCCACGAGCCCCTTGCCTGAACCTCTTGGTGTGTACCAAGAGGTGTTATAGTGCTGTCCGTATCAAATATGAAATTTGGAGATAAGAGCTTCTGCAGTCTTTGTTTTGTACAGATTCTGTGCCCTAATAGCTTGCCATATCTAATCCTATTTCCTGATACGCGTTACGGTCGGTATATTTCCCGTAACACTATCAACTTTTGTTATCCTCTTTCTCCATGAAGAAACCGAATTAGGGGTTCTTTCTAGGACACGTGGATAATATATTCCTCCATCACTTTGATACCGCCCGTAAATCCTTCAAGAAACAAATTAATTAAGAGCGAAATTATTGGCCTCTACGTCAATCAAATCATACGGGGAAAATACAACCCGTGTCAAGTCTCCCCAAACAGGCGCGACGCCAAAGCGCGACAGTCGCGCAGCCTTCACGCATTAGTGTGATTTATTAGTGTATTTATTAGTGTGATTTTTCGTGATAAAGTAGGTTTTAAGCCGGCAATACATGTTGGCCAAGCGTCAGCCGACGCGAGCGTAGGCAAATTGATACAAGGCGAGTGCTACTGTCTACATGTTGGCCCAGCCTCAGCCAACGCGAGCGTAGGCAAATGGATACAAGGCGAGTGCTACTGTCTACATGTTGGCCAAGCGTCAGCCGACGCGAGCGTAGGCAAATTGATACAAGGCGAGTGCTACTGTCTACATGTTGGCCCAGCCTCAGCCAACGCGAGCGTAGGCAAATGGATACAAGGCGAGTGCTACTGTCTACATGTTGGCCCAGCCTCAGCCAACGCGAGCGTAGGCAAATTGATACAAGGCGAGTGCTACTGACTACATGTTGGCGCAGCCTCAGCCAACGCGAGCGTAGGCAAATTGATACAAGGCGAGTGCTACTGACTACATGTTGGCCCAGCCTCAGCCAACAAGCAATGGCGAGGCTCGACAAATGGTATGTCTATATGTTGGTACTCGCCTTCGCTCGGCCAAATATGACCAACATGTATTGCCGGCTTGATAGTCAGGTTCTGGTAACTTAAAAAACTACCCAATTAGGCATACACTATTTAACAATTTATCAAATTAAAATCGACATTACCTAAGTCACAGATAATATAATACTACGTCCTAAGTACAAACAAATGCTGGGATATAAAAAAGAAGTTGAATATTATATTTATGCAGTTTAGACATTATAGTATTCAAATACCTACATTATATAAGCATATTTTGGACGTTCCAGAAAATAATACACTGAGTAGGAAAAGTACTCTTTAATATAAATGAAAACAAAACCAATATGAATTATTTGCTAGGTATGTAGATTTATTAAACTAAACAAAAATAACTGACCTTTAGCAAAACCAAAATATCAAAAAATTCGAACAAGGTGTTGCAAATTTTCGTTTACTCATATTTATTTTCATTTACGCGGGTAAAATTACATGAACACGAGTGCGCACGACACTACGAACCAGTCATGGATTCATGGCTTGTGTGGTGCCGGTGGTGCGGTACGGGGTGGTGGTGCGGTAGGGCTGGTGGTTGGGCATATTTTCCCCGTATAGCATAGAATTGAAACGAAATTATCTTGATGCCGTACGACCTAAATACTTCCCGTATTGTTATTTTCGGGGATTTGGTAAGAGTAAAAACTACTATACAAAAAATATATCCATCCCTTTTCTACTCGTAGGAGAACATAGAAAACTGTTCTGCGCACAGCGAAACAGACAACGGTTTCGGGCGCCGCACTGAGAGGAAAGCTAATACGTGTCTTAGACAACCCGTACCGCGTTGAACCTTTGGGCCAACAAATTGACGTGTAAAAGTGTCGTATGAAATCTAATAACAGAAAAAAACATAATTTCATAGGAAAATAGAAAGTTCGTGAAACAGTTTGGAATGTTGTACTTTATCTACTTATTAATTGGCTTACAGGTAGGTGCACAAAAAACAAGGTCCTGGATTGACAAATTATTATGACTACATTTTAAAGTACCTGTCGTAAGATGCAGGTGAAACCGCGGTCAACAGCCATATCAATTTAAAATATTTGTTGACAGGCATAAACTATAACTAAACTAAACTATATTAACACTGTTATTTAAAAACATTGTAAAAGCTAATTGTATAATTGTATTGCTAATAGATACGACCAATCGGAACTGTGCATGTAGGTTTTGACGTATCATAAGTGCCCATGTAGGTTGATATGCATTAAAATATTTTGAATTTGAAATAGTTTTGTTTGTACTAAGACTACTGTACCTTGTTTAGAACTGTAATAGAAAGGCAGCTAGGAACGAACTTAATGGCCCTTTGACACCGAATCGGAATAAACGAGTTTTAGACTTGATCATTAAGTGACCGGTAGTGGCGGCATCTAGGGTTAGCTGATTCAAAACAACACCATGCTATTTCAGTGTTTTCTCGTACAATAGATCAATCCAAGTCCTACATGTTCAATCCTTCGAGGCGGTTCTGAATCGACTTCTTAAACGTGCTGAGGTCGTTCCTGTGAGGGTGAGGATCAGGTGCCGCGCTTTCTGTAACCACAGGCGACTGCGTGCCACTTACTGCGCAGAGGTCGTGACTGAGTGCACGCCGTGGCACTGTCTCCTGTACATATTCATCGCGAGAGCTCTTTGTGACGCACGGTGCAGTATGCAGTGCGGGACAGTGCCGGCGACGCTGACGTCATCGGCCATCGAGAGCGAGCTTTACATCGTCCGCGGCTGCACAAGCGCAGTTAGAATATTTAGTATTCGAGTGAGCATTGTTATGCAAAAATGCATCTGCACTAATAGGTGGGCGCGCCGCCCGCGCCCCGCGCTCCGCCTCCCGCCTAACGGCACGTAATAGATACAAGCGCGCCGCCATCGCCACACGGGCAGCCTCCGGATGAGGACTAAGTCTCTACAAGCATTGAGCTTTGTGCAAAGTCAGTATTGTTAATACATATTCATACATCTTTTTCTAGCCTAGCTCAGAAGCTTATTACTTAATATAAGGAATGACTTTATCATGTTACTTTACTTAAATTCAAAGATGGCATTAAGTGCTGGACAGATTTGAATGAGGTTAATAAAGAAAAATACTAGTGCACAACAAATAACGAGCAATGGTGTTTTCAAACATTGAGCGGCAATCGTGTGTGGACTACCGGCCGCGCACAAACAACTATTACACATTCGTCAGTAATTTTGTTTGGTCATATTTCTGCGTATAAAAATATGGGGTTCAACCAGACTATGTAAATGTTCAAACTCTTCCAAGGATAATCTTAAAAGGTCAGTAATTAATTTCGTAATTTATTGATTCAAAATTCTGTAACCTCCGCTGATAAAGAAGTTTAATCCAACATTTCCTTATTTTAATGTATTTTTTGTCCTTCTACGCAATTTTCTAATAATAAGCAGAGCTATGCTACACACGCAACCGCTTTCATTTTAGTTCTGAAGCCAAGTGTAGTGCGCGGAGTGTCTCGGATGTGCCAAGCAGTACTGACGCGCAAACAGTCGTCGGTTTAGTCGTAACTAGGGTGCGTCCTGCAAACGCCGCGTGCTCCTGCCGCGGCCGCGCTCTTGCCTCTCAGTCTTGTCTGGACACACTTTGACAGGAAAACGCGAGAGAAAACCATGCGCCCACCGGCCGAACTGAGACATTTTCTAACGCACACGCGATACACGCGATACACGCGATACGCGATACAACAGCCGCCAGTGCTTGACACAGCGCGACGCTGGCGCCAGCCGCAACACTGCTCATTTAGATCTAACACTTACGTCACATTCGGCCGGCAGTGTTATTATTTACTACTAACTTTTTCGTTCGAAGCTTTTGATATGGAACACCTCAAGGAATTCATGTTTCTCAACGATGACCAGTTAGTCATTACGATCACGAGTGATCAGTCAGTTTGATTTGGTTTAAACTCTCATACCTGTTTGGACGAATGACTCAGCATTTCTTCAATAAAGATTGTCAAGCACAACCTCGAATGCAGTAGTGGTGGTAAAGCTCTTCAAAAAATATCCACCAATAGTTCGAATTTGTCCGTAGGTCCTAATGATGTTAGACTTTGACTTATTGGCCGATCTTCATGAGTGACCGATACTTAGAATTTTAAATTATTAGGATTTAGGAATGAAGGAAACGCTCACCTATGCGCATTATTATTGTTTCGTGTAAGAGTCTATTTGGTTGAAATGTGGGCACCGGCAGAGGCAGCCTGCCGGTCCCGCTCGTGACGCCGGTGCCACCTGCTGGAGAACGTTCTCATTAACATACACACAACATACACGCTCGTGAGGAAGTGGACGGACGACCTTTTGAAAGCCAACGAGGGCGCGGTGAACGCACCAAGCGCGCACCGTCCACCAAATAGGGCTCATGCAGACTAAATATTATGTTTACTATGCATACGCATCCCATATTATAATATGCATAACACAACATAATGTCTGTTTTGTCTGAAAGGGGCGGCAGGGTCGCCAGATATAGTAGTGGCAAGTAGTCTTTTGCCATTGATCGTACAAATTCAGACTCCGGGCAGCGATCAGCTGGAAAACCTTCTGGGTTTCAATTGTTTCCCGATCGCAACCATTAGGTCCACGAAGTTTGTTTGATAAATGATAAATGATTTTATTTCTGTAAGTAGGTTTTTTAAAAACACTTTTACACGTCAAACATATTTTAAAAACTAGATGAGATCGGCGTTTCCTATCTGACTACTCTGAGAAGAAAGGCCGAAACAAACTCAGAGGTCACAGTCTCTTTTAAAGTCCAGACATAATCTTGGTCAGGTCATGTGAAGACCATGTAGATTGATGTCTGAAATGGTCTTTTGAGGAAAGAACCACACAGAATGAGTGGACCTGTCCAGTCAGTGCACGCATTTGTCTGTAATCATGCAGCTCAATACAACACATATGGAGCTCAACGATTCGACGAACATTACCAAAGAAAGGACATTTGGGTAGGCCGCATAAGTTACTCAAACTGCCAGACCATGATTAAAACTAATTTTAAAAATTAAAAATAGACTGAGATATAAAAAAATACAACAAATCCACACTGCCTTCACATTCACAATAATTAAAATATTATAATACTTCACAAAGTAAATTTTCATGTCATTGTATAGTATGTCAAAGTGTAAAAATCCGAGAATAAACTTGGTCAGATCATATGAGGACCCTGTAGATTGGTGTCTGAAATGGTCTTTTGAGGAAAGAACCACACTGATTTGAGTGGACCTGTCCAGTCAGTGCACGCATTTGTCAATCATGGTGCAGCTCAACTCAGAACTAAGGAGCTCAACGATTCGACGAACAATACAAAAGAATGGACATTTGGGTAGACCGCATAAAGTACTCAAACAGCCAGAACATGATTAAAAACAACGGAAAGAAAGAAAAATAAACGAAAGATACATTGACCCACATCGTCCTCACATTCACAAAATTAAAATAATATTATACTTTATACAGTAAATATATACATATCATTTTGTATGTAAAAAGGAACAAATTTAAAAAAAAACATTATAATAAAAATATTTAAAAAAAAAAATGCTAAATAATATTAAACATCAAGATTGTCTGTGTTAATTTATTGGAGCAGCTCAATCCCAAGCCTTCCTGTCCTCAATATAGTCTTTGACAGTATAATAGGCTTTCTGGCATAATTTCCGCTTAATAAAAGATTTTAATTTATTAAGGCTTAGTCCTTGAATGTGGCTAGGAAGTTTTACATGCATTGTACGCGTGCTGTGCAATTAATCGGCTCGTGTTCCCTTCAACCTCGCCGGCTGGATCAGCAGACAAAGCCATGGGCTGTTTGTTACCGCTGCTAACAATTATCCTCCAAATTGAATTCGGAGTTTCGCCGCTCATGTCTCGCGGCGGTGGCGTGCGCGCAGTGGGCATGGAGGCTGCGTCAGGTGCGCGAGTAACTGGCGGTACCGTTACCTCTGATCGCTGCTCTATCCGCCACATAACTTACATAAAAAGGAAATAGTCTCGTGTCTGTGGGTGTGTGTGCGTGCGCGTGTGCTACACGTGGCCGCGCGTGTGTGCGTGTGATCGGCATCCGGTGCAATTATCATCGGCGCACGCGCACTCGGCCCTGTTTTTGCCCGAGCCGCGCTATGCGCTCACTGTCACTCTGTAGCTAACATTGTATATGAGTTGTTAAATACTTTCGAAATACCTACTGATCTTGGATAGAGCTGCGAGCCGTGACACGTGGGGTGTCACATTCTATTAAATATTACGGTTATAAGTAAAATCCAGTAAGGATATGGGGATAACGCTTGTAAAGTTTCAGGTGTGGGTAATAAGCGCGATCCTGCGAAAAAACAATTAGTTTAACCATCCACCATCATAAATACACTTGGGAGCAAATAAATCGAGCCACTTCCTTTTTCACGCATTATGGTTATTATTTTTGGTATTATGGAACGCATCGATTCGAAACATATATCGCCTAAAAGGGTATTTAATAACCTTTACAATGAGGGTAGTTAGTTGTGAAAATTTCATTTTAATTAAAGTTTAAAGGGTAGAATAAAATTATCGCATTTAATTTGCTTATGACATTTTTATTGTACTCTGTTAAGAAAAGATTAAATTTGAGGTTTTTGTTAATCATACCCATATTACTTGTTATTGTTGTCTTTATCTGTGTCTGTGTAATCAAAATAACCTGATAAAATGGATACTACACCGACGGAAGCTGCCCAAGTTGTAGCTTTACTTGAGGTTGGACACGGACAACGTGAAGTGGCACGCAGACTTCATTTGAGTCGTTCAAAGGTACAGCGGGTATACCGCAGGTATCTGGAGACTGGTGCTTTTGTTCGGCGACCTGGAACTGGCCGACCACGGGCAACAACAGAACGTGACGACCGCTTTATTGCAACCAATTCGTTGCGCGACCGTGGACTTAATGGTGTTCAGCTACAGCAAGCGTTACGTGACGTTCGAGGTGTCGCAATCAGTAGGTGGACAGTGAGACGAAGACTAAAGGAACGAAATTTAACATCACACAAACCAGCAACTGGCCCAAAATTGACTGTAGCTCATCGCCGATCTCGCTTGGAGTTTGCTCGAGAACACATTAATTGGACGTTAGAAGACTGGAGGTCAGTTTTGTTTTCTGACGAGTCAAGAATCTGTCCTTTTAGCAATGACGGGAGAAACCGAGTGTATAGACGTCTTGGTGAAAGATTTGCCCAATGTTGCATTCGAGAAACTGTGAGTTTTGGTGGTGGTTCTTGTATGGTGTGGGGAGGAATTTCTCTAGACGGAAAAACGGAACTTGTCTTCGTCGACCCCGCCAACGATGGCAGTGGTAGACGTGGATTAACAGCTGACCGGCAGTTATGTATAACTGACATTCTTGAAGACCACGTAATGCCGTATGCTGGTTTTGTCGGAGAAAATTTCTTGTTTATGCATGACAATGCGAGACCTCATACCGCGCAGATCGTTACGGAATACTTGTCTGCGATCGGGATTCAACAAATGGTATGGCCAGCACGAAGTCCCGATTTGAACCCGATCGAACACCTATGGGACGAGCTAAAACGGAGAGTCCGAGCCAGGGTTCCCGCTGTTTCATCCATTCCCGAGCTTAAAGTCGCTGTGCTTGAAGAGTGGGAGAACATACCACAATATGTCATCGTAACTCTGATCAGATCGATGACTAATAGGCTACAAGAATGCATCAGGGCACGGGGGGGTAATACCAGTTATTAAGAATATTTTTTTTGCAATAATTTTGTTTTTTATTGTTTTTATGGACTGTTTTAGCCCTACTAAATTTTCTATCAAAATTACCATTTTTCTTGCAGAGCCAATAATTTATCATTCAATAAGGTTATTATTCAATAATTTACCCTCATTGTTAAGGTTATTAACTTAACTTTTAGGCGATATATAGTTCGAATTGATACGTTCCATATTCCCAAAAATATTTACCATTTTACGTGAAAAAAGGTAGTGGCTCGATTTATTTGCTCCCAAGTGTATTAATAAGTAGGTACTTATCCACCAGTGCCTAATGTGTAGAGTCCAAACAAATTTCGTTTTCTGGCGAAAACAAAAACCATACTTTAAGTTCAATACTGAGAAAATCGATAGTTCAATCGATCATCTGAAAGCTCATTATCTGAGAAAATGCAGAAAATTATGTTTTAACGCATACAACATAACATTGTTTGATTATTGATAATCTTTATTCTTACTATAAATATGTACTACTCTGTCAAGAAAGTTCCGGGAAAAGATCAATATTACACAAAATGTTAGCTATTCATCCAAAGGACACTGCCAGATCCTGCCCAGCTATTTACAGGAAATGTCAATTAATGAAAATAACTGTAATGATTAAAGGACCTTTTCATAATAAATTGTTTTTCAGTAGAAGTTGCCAATTACAAATCAATGATAAAAGGAATTCAACCCCTGAATTTCCTATTGCGTTACTTATTGCGGATGATAAACAACAAAAAAAAGTTTTAAATGCCTGTAAAGCAAAAACTCATTTACGGTTATAATAATTATGATAATGCGTAACGTATATGTTGTTTAAATTTGCTTTTACCAATTATAAACAGCACCTAACCTATAATAAATGTGATTTTTGTTTTAAGATTTTCACAGAAACCGCAAACGTTAGGACAAATGTTTAGTTAACAGTAATAAGTAAGCTTTAAGATGCTGTATGTTGTAAATGACTTTGTGATTTGTGTGGGGCAAAGTTCTATAGTTTCTGGTATTAGTGTCCTTTATTTGATCGCATTTAAAGTATGCTCCTTCAGAAACGCTACACTTACGCCAAGGTATAATGCAATCATCAAAACATTTTTAAACGCTTTTTCCGGAATTGAGTTCAGTTCTCGCCGCGAATTCTCCTATGTCTTCTACCGAATGAAAACTGTTTTGTGTCAAACACTTGTCGCGTCAGCTAGTTATAAAGATTCATAGATTGAATCTGTATTTCTGCTACGTTTACCAAAGAACATCCTATCAAAACTTTTTTTTTTCGCCCGAATTCCTGTAAATATCGTTCGGCCAAAAATAAAACAACCTTGCGTCGCACAGTGGTCTGCAAATCGAGCTCCATACTCATAGAAACGAAATGTCAGGGATTTAAAAAAAATGGGAATGTCTCTGGAATAACTCTTTTTATATAATACTAAAGTATGGAGGGTATGCGCAGCTCCACGCGTGAGAAAAAAATGTTTTGTGTTTTTTTGTATGGGAGAAAACACTTAAAGTTGATTATTTTCGAACTGAAAGGAACTGAAGGGCTGGTACTCACATGAGTTATTGTACCTCATACAGTGATCAAGATGACATACAATTCATTATTGAGTATTCAGAATCCCTATTTTATATAAAAATATTGATTTGAAACGTGTGCAAAATTGTGGTAGAAAGAACGAATTATCATTGTGTGGTTATGCGGTTTACGATATGTATAATTGATAATTTATTATGTATGTGATTTAAATAATGGTGGGAAACACTCGATACATTATCTTAACTTAAACCGCAATTAATAAAATGTCACAAATAAGACCTATAATAAGCAAGTAGTCAAATAGCATCACCTACGTATTTGTAGGATTTTTTACTGTTTTATGCTATAATAGATTAACATATGTTGTGCAACGAAATTACAACTTTTCTTTTCTTATTTTATTATAATATTAAATTTCCTATCAAATAACATAATTTCCAGACCTTCGGCAAATTTCGGCAACTGTCAAAACTCGAATTGAAAGTTTCAGGTACGCAAAAATGATATGTCACGAGATAAATATTTCTAGTATATATTTACACATATATAGCATTTTTATGCATTTCAGTCAAAAGTACATAGTATAAGCTTTCTGTAATGGTATAATACTTGTATAGTTTTCATTGCTAGGTGGCTAGAAAATAATCTTGAAAAAAATACAAATTCAGATCGTTTTGTGATAGTTTAGGAATGATCGTGTTTAGATGATCTTTTTTATAAACCAGTACCGACTACATCCATAATTTATGTATAATATAGTAGATTAACTTCTTAGCTACAGTTTGAGGTATAATACGAGTACCTGCGGCGATTTTTACAAAATGTATTTATGGCCAGGCCCTCTTAGGCACCTCCACATAGTGCGGCGCCGCAGCGCGCGTGTGCCCTGGCTCTGCCTGTAAAAGACTTCAACGCGCTTACGATAATACGCTGATTCTCTTATTTATTATCAAGATCACTTTATTACATCTCATTTCTTTATTTACATCTAACGAGGGGTTTTATTTTACGGAATGCGATAGTGTACTTATTGAAATGTACACTATTATTATGAAGTTATTACTAAATGTATATAATATACTAATTCACTTGTATAGTTTAACAATAAATTAACATTGTATTTAAAGGTAGGTAGGTACTGATATAAAAAAAATATAACCTAAGTAGGTAGTAAGGCGAATGATTCATTGCAAAATAAAAGGACATGTTCATTGAGCTGCACTCGGTACAGGTCGAGAGGCTTGTTTGGGCATTACGAGTTTATTGATCACTTTGTTTTCAAAAACACTGCATGGCAATGTTGTGGCCATGAACTGACACGTACATATGTTACAGGAGTAGCACGAACTTAATAGGGTTAAACCTTTGACGTTGAAACCTAAGATTTATTGATGGTAGGAGTCCAAATATGTTCTATGGCGACAATCGTTTGATCGGACGTTTACTACGAGTATCTGTCGGTCTATTCTGTATAAATCTCACCGTAAAAACATAGAAGGGAGCTGTCGTTTTCACCTGATGCGAGGCAGGTCATGACCAACAGTTTACACTCTGTTATAAAGTCTGACATATACACCGTGCGTACCTTTAATAACTCGCAGGCCAGAACATATTTACCGTGCGTAACTTTAATAACTCGCACGCCAGAACATGATGCACGTTGCACATGTGCTCTCACTTGTTAATTCACATTACGAAACTTAACTATTCTTGTTCGTACCTACTATTATGTACATGAATGATGCTGGAATTCCATGTAAATTTGTTTCAGCTCGATTTCTCTCGACTAACGAATTTTGATCCGCGAACTGGTTTGTGAGTCGGAGTGGCGTTCACATTGGTTTAGGATTCCTTTGTCAAAGCTACTTTCTATACTCTAGTACGTCGCTGTCAGTGCTCGAGAGTTCGAGAGCCGCGCCGCTCGCGGTCGCTTTCATATTACGAGCTGCATCATGAACTAAAGGCAAAGCCTTTGTTTTAATATTGCAACATCATGTTTGTATACAATCACCCTTTCTGTTCGGCTCTGCTGGTCTAGTGGTAGTGGATAACTACTGTCCTTTCGGTTCTTTCATGTTTACCTAATACACGGTGTAGGTAACTTTGCCCAGTATGTAGAATTCTTTGTTTTAGGTACTTATTACTCGTAGCTGTTTCTTTGATGTACCGTTAAACTTATCCTCAATGGAACCTCTGCATCGAGTCGGGTCACCCCTTGACTCTCCTCGTTACACACGCTCGTCGTGTCAGTCGTGTGTGCTCGATGTGTCGGGCTTGGGAGGATGTGCGCATTCCTGCAAGTGCGCAAGGTGCGAATCTTCCAAGCTCGACATAGCACGCCTATGATGACCAATAGGGTTGCCCTTTACTTAGAAATCTTTTAAAATTCTAAAAACTGATGAAAATCTCTTTTCTGTAACATCACTCGTGTCAACAAAAAGAGCATTGAACTAATCACATACAAAAAATACTACTAGATAGGTATTATAAATGCGAGAGCAATTCTGTCTGTCTCTGTACGGCTGAACGGGTTCCGATGTGTGGCACAAAGGTACATGACCAAGGTTAGGAGTAGGCCATAGGATCATTCTTTTTATCGCGGTAGTACGTGTCCATGGGATAAATGCCGACATTCAATGGCAGCGCGGGCAAAAAGCTAGTAGGCAATGAACATTTGTGCGAGTCAATAAGTAGTAAAGTAACGCATTACATCTAACCAGCCCCTTTTTTTGGGTGGATCTAAGCAGCCCTGAGCCCGTGACACGGCCGGCGCGTGCTAATGTCAGTGTTTTTGCAGCGCGAGCGCGGCGCGAACTCGTCTCGTGATTAGATCCGTACATACTGCGACTAATGGCCGTTCACTGCCTCCACGACCAGCAACGATCAACTTATCAACTTTTTGCCAGCCAGTCTGAGCAGATATAATACAATAGTACTGATATGTTCTCAACATAAGCCATGTGATCGTATAGATCGTATATTACAGTTTTGATAAAAATCATCAAGTTTTCATGACAGATGCAAATGAACATACCTATTGGATGTAGAACAATTAGTTGGTCATCGGTATATGTGATGTGATGGCGTCTATTGGCGCTCGTGTCACGCAGGTTACAGCTGGCCGCGCATGACCCGCCGCCGCTCGCGCGATGAGGGGCAAATTCTCGTTTTTTGCGCACTGACTCAGCAGCCAGCACTGATTGTTCTCACGGTTGAGTCAGGTTTTGGAATCCGTATCATTCGATACACTTCTTGAGAATGTTTTATATCGCTGAACTAGTTTACCTACTAACTGTAAATAGCTCCTACGCGTACCGCGAGGAATGGTTCGAGGTGGCGCCGGAAAAGAGTTCCTGGAAGGACATCGGAGGCCAGCAGTGGGAAAGTATGGGCTAAGGGAAAAAAATGGCTGAAGAAATTGGTTTAGGTAGAAAACAAACAGGTATAACCGACGCCATGATATTCTTTTCAAAGACATTGCACATTACAGTTCCATGCCTTCATTCCTCAAAAAAAAAAACCCAAATAATATGTGAAACATAGAATAAGTTTGTCACTGTGAGGACAAATAAACAACTATTTTTATTATATCTCTACAAGTGACATATTGGAAATTAAATTCAGAATCACAAAGATAATACTTGGCACAAAAGTTAGTTGCATTTCAGTTGCAGTAGACATACCGCAGCAATGTTTACAAACTTGTATGAAGGAGCGTAGGTGGGTCAACCCACACGAGATTTTGAAAGCTTGCATGAACTTGCGATTTTATTTTACTTAGCATTTAAGTCTCCCTTAAATCCAAAATATATGTTGCTGCCTGCCGTAGAGTCCGGAAGTGTCTGACAGAGGCCGCATTATTAACATTCCGCTGCGCGCGTCACCCGCGCGACGCTGAAAGTAAAAGCTTAAGCGCACGCGCTACGCCCACCTCGCGCCTGTCGCGGCTCACGCTCGATGCGCTGCGGTTTTTGCGCAGCGCTATGAAATTGAATTAACTACTCACCGTAAAGGGAACACGTTGACGCTTTTACTTGTTTACACAAGTTTCCATTTGATGCAATTGTGTAACTTTATTCTCACTTGTCTAGAAAAACAGACGTCAGTCCATTCCACATTTAAATGATCATGCAGTTTTAACGCTGATTTATGATGTACCCATCATACTATTAATTGAATTCTTAATCTTAGTAGGCTCAAAGGACAATGCAAACAAGCCCACGCAAGCAAGTAAGTGAACTCAGCAGACAGTGCCAATTGTGAAAAGTGTTTCACAATTTGCAAAATGAAACGTATCGTAATCCGACGCGGCTCGCGGATGACACGCCGCACGCGCAGTGGTCTGAAAATCGAGATCCATACTCATAGAAACTAAATGTCAGGGATTTAAAAAAAAATGGGAATGTTTCTGGAATAACTCTCTTTAATAATATTAAAGTATGGAGGGTATGCGCAGCTCCACGCGTGAGAAAAAAAATGTTTTGTTTTTTTTTTGAATGGGAGAAAACACTTAAAGTTGATTATTTTCGAACTGAAAGGAACTGAAGGGCTGGTGCTCACATGAGTTATTGTACCTCATACAGTGATCAAGATGACATACAATTCATGCACCTTTCGGTGCCGCTTCGCGCGTAGGAAATTTTTCAAATTTAGATTTTAGGTTATGTGATTTATTAAATCTTTTACGTAATAAAATGAAATTGCCGATCGCTTTTCATATTTCAGTTAGTTAATAGCCTGCTAAGGACCTTTTTAATGACAATAATAGAAAACTATATTGATTACATACGTTTTTTTTACAAATTGCATTTAAAGAACTCATTTGGTAATCACCGTCATTTTCGTTGAGTTTTAATTAGATACTAATAACATGGCATACTCAGCGTTAATGAGGGTAGTTACACTATTGATTTTTCTGATCTTTAACGGAATTAAATGATGTTACCGAACGCATTGAATGGGAAAATACTAGTGAAACAATAGATATTCATATAACAATTGAGATATACCTATATAGAAAAGTAATATTCCTAAATTATTTTTATTATAGATGATTAAAAATAAGGTCCAATAAAATCAAGTTTTATACAAATAGTTTTAATCTTGAATGCTAATACAACTTAATTACAAAAAAATACGTCAATAACTATGATACACTATAATTATTTAACACAATAAAAAACAGTGAAGATAGTATTATTTTGTGAATATCACAACTATTACATTTATTATATCTATAGCAACTATACTAAGTCTAGATATTTACGACTAATAGTAAAACAACATAAAAAACTAATACTAACAGGTAGTATCTTCGCCATCATCAAAGTCCTCTAAATCCGAGTCTATCATTGACGCATTAACATCGACAAATTCAATGTTCTCTTTGTCTACACCTGCATCGTCACTGATGAGAAGAGCGTGAGCGAAGAGTGTTGCGAGGTTTCATATCATCATAGGATCTGACGATAAAAGGAGACCATTGAAGATGTCTTCGTTTGTCGCTTTACGACAAAATTTGCGCGAATGGTGCTCTCGAATTTTCTTGAATTTTCTTTGTTTCTGGCTTCCGATGCCTCTTCAGATAATTTACCAATGGGCATAATGTTGAAGTGTTTGATAATTTCAGCGCCATGCAGTAAAAGTTTGTGGACACTCGAGGGCATGTAATACCAGCCATAGAGGTCTACATACATTTCATCAGTGAGGCGGGTAAAGTTTGCAAACGGGTCATTTATGGGCTCCCCACAGGCTAAAACACGTAAAATTGTTGCAAATCTTTGCATCAAACGGAAATCCAATCCTGTGATAGCTGCAGTTTTTGCAGAATCACTAAATAATCCTGGCTGTGTTCCCATCATTTGTGGTTCCCGAACCAAAGTCAAAGTCAAAGCATTTATTTCAAATAGGCCCATAAAATGGCACTTTTGAACGTCAAAAATTACATTAAAAATATAACTGATTCTAGGCGCCACTTCCAAAAAGTAGTTTCGTATGGAGAAGAAGTGGCAAGAAACTCCACCGTTACTCTTTTAAAATATTTTACAATATTTTGTATTCATTAATTATATTTTTATATGTGAAGACGATGCACCAAGAATAAAAATACTATACCACAATTCGTAAGAAGAATTAAAAATAAAACAAAGGCAGATAAATGAATCACGCGATAGGTACATTGTGCTCACATATTTACAAACATTGTAAAAATATTAACTAGGAATAAGTCAGTGTGTTAGTAAGTAAAAAAAACCAGTGTGATTTTGTCTAGACGGGATTGTCGTATGGAGCTGGACCATCATGTGTCCAAGCATTCTTATCTTGCATATAGTCCTCTAATTTGTAATAAGCTTGTCTGCAAAGTGTACTTATTATACGAATTTTAAATTTTCTTTCATTTAATTGCAATATATCACAAGGTATTTTGTTATAACATTTAACACAGTACCCCATAAATGATGTATGTACTTTAGCTAACCTGAAACAAACAAAAAATACTTAACGACTTTGTAACGAAAAGATGTAAACAATAGCGTATTAGAATTTTTTTTAGAGAAAAACGATGTCTACTAGGAGGCCGATTTCATCACGGAACTTCTGTTGTATGGTTTGTTTTCTACTCTTCAATGACTCTTTACTGCTTGCATCTCTGGCTTGCCATGTTTTAAAGTCTAGTCTGTATGAAATGTGCAGTAGACACTCCATACATCTGATCCAAGCATGAAGAGTAGATAAACCATACTGGTACATTTCCGTCGAAACCGATTTTCTGGAAAGAAAGTGAATAAATAAATCAATAAAAGATAGGTAACAGTACAATAAGATGTCATTAATTAATTAAATTATACTAAACTACCTCTAAGATCTTCTCCAACTTATTCATTTCCGAAGGGGTAGCCTTACAGATATCACTCACAAGTCTGCGTTGAGGTTTTTGACAATTTCGAAGTGATTTTGCCATCTATCATTGTCATAAGCATTGAGTGCTTAACAGCATGATTTCCCATGATAGACGGCTCCAGTGCTGCGATCTCAGCTTCAATTAGACTCTGTTCTTCCATGATATTCAAGCTGTTCTCGCTTGCAAACTTGAAATAAAGAGGTCTGCAGAACATTGTGGAAGATGGCTTTGGATTCTCCCATATATTTTCTTCACCACAAACTAAGCGCAGGGGCACAAAGGAACATATAAAAATACTGAAATCGTCGTCGTCTGCCATAGTTTGCTTATACAAACTTTGCCCTGAAGCACCATCAAATCCCCACTTGCATATCAGGATCAACTCTTTGCCATCCAGCGAAGACTCCAAACGTAGGAATTTTCCTAGTCTGGCAACAGTTTTGTTGAAAATTTGCTTGGAGCTGGACTCTTACCCCTCTTTCCGTGATTTCTAAGGTATCTTTTGATGGGTAGCAGTCCTTCTTCGCCTCTAGGATGGCAGTATACGAAGGATATAGTGGTATTCCTTCTTCTTTTGCACAAGTTCTTAAGGTTATATACTGCCACTTCGAAAGCTTTATTATATCTGATACATTCTTGCTATCTGCTTTTAAACCAGTCACATAAGCTAGGCTTTCAGTGCTATACGTTAGGAGCTGTTCCACTCTTCTTCTGTTCTGTAGCGGGCTTAGCTCCATGAACGGTTTCCTTTGACTCAAAACTGATGTTGTTGTTCCAACACTGCACGTCTCTGGTTTGTGGGGTTTTGATATATCCTCATTGACACCGAAGTCAGAACTAGAACAAGGTTGCTGCTCTACTGCTACTAATGGTGTCATCTTTTCCCTGATGACTTCAGGCCATTTTATGTTTTCCTGCAGCCATGTCTCATACTTCTTTATGAATGTATAACTCGTGCGATTACACGAGATCCATTTATTTCTCAACGAACACACACAAGTCTGACAGAATTGTTTCAATTCTTTCTTTTCATTTTCTGACAAATCAACGGCATTCACAAAAACTTCTAATAACACACTGGGCTGTGAAAAACAACTATTGTTTGCCACAAACATGACAATGTCCAAATTGGTACCAAAACCTTCCATCACAACACGAAAATAAATAGATCGTATTAAGTATAGTTCGCGCGTAATAGTGCTAAGAGCTACTGAGAGAATTAAGCTCAAACGTCCTATTTATATTTGTAACTACCCTCATTGGGGCTCGATGTTATTAGTATCTAATTACAACTGAACCATAATGACATGATGAACGTGATTACCAAATGAGTTAGTTCATTGAATGCAATTTGTAAAAAAACGTATGTAATCAATATCATTTTCTATTATTGTAATTAAAAAGGCCATTAACAGGCTACCAACTAAAACATATGAAAAGAGGTCATCAACTTCATTTAATTACGTCAAAGATTGAAAAAATCACATATACCGAAAATTATAAATTTCTAAAATTTCTTACTAGCAAAGCGGCATCGAAAGGTGCATGAATTGTATGTTATCTTGATCACCGTGTGAGGTGCAATAGCTCATGTGAGCACCAACCCTTCAGTTCCTTTCAGTTCAAAAATAATTAACTTTAAGTGTTTTCTCCCATACAAAAAAATACATTACATTTTTTTTCTCACGCGCGGAGCTGTGCATACCCTCCATACTATAATATTATATAAAGGGAGGTATACCAGAGACATTCAATTTTTTTTTTTGACATCCCTTATATTAAGTTTCTATGAGTATGGAACTCGATTTTCAGACCACTGTGGCACGCCGCTAAATCTTAACAATCTCACGCCTTCACCAACACTCGACAGTTATTTCTTTCAACTTGATTATTGTTGGCATGGTCGGGCTAGACAAAGTCAAAGATTTTGATTAACTTAAATGAATAATTTTTAGGATTCCGTTAGATCAGTATCAGCAATTGTTAGAAAGGAACCCCTATGGTACGTCATCAAATTTCAACAAATACCAATGCCCGCACGCAATTTATCAGTTTTTTTTAAAGAATGGGCCCCAAAACATTTCAGAATGTGGCCATTTTTGAACATAACGTTGAAATAGCACTAAATCTTATCAAATCTACAGCACGCAAGAGTTACGGTCGTCTACGACTGTTACCAGGTGGATCTGATTTGTGCGGGGCCGGGGCCGAAAGCACTCGGCTGGTTGCGCAGCCCTTGCGAGTCGCGACAGGCTCTGAGTTAGCGCAACATCAGACCGTGCTCCCCGAGATCAACGCATTATTGTGGTGTTCCGTGGGTACATACCTTACACGATTAGCACTTGTTTTCCGGTTTAACGGCTTGAAAGTTGTTTTATCTTTTCGGCCATTTTCCGGTTTTCGTTTAGTTGATTGGTGCCGTTACCGCACGGAGCCGCCTGCGTCGGTTAGCGGTAACCTAACCGTTCAAGAGAGCTATTTAGAAGTTGTTAGTGTTGAGATACTTACAGCTTTTAACTGGCTCTACTGCGTCGCGGGTGTTGGGAAAATCAAGGACGATTGAGTGTCAGAATCTGAACATTTTCAGAAATTGACAAAATATATCTCAATAATTAGCACCTAATTACTACCAAATTATACCACTTAAGTAACGTACGGGCTGGTGTCCAGATTATTCGCCTGGGTAGTGGGAGCATATCGTGCAGTATGGCTACGCACTGGCAGAGCCACAAACCGGCACCGCGAGGCACAGGCGCGCACCCGCCGCAGCCGGTCCGGTCCGGAGCAAACAATGAACAGCGACCTAGAGTATAAGCTATGAAACTTCTCCGGGCAAAAACATGCTATGTTAGCCTCCGAATTTGCAATTACAATATTTTGTACTGTACAATATTTTTAATATTATAACTGTAAAATCTGAGATACATTTCTTTTGCGCCGGGCCTGGGGATTTTTATAGGAATTAGCGGATAGATAAAATAAATATTTCAAAACTTTCTGATAACACCCGCGATCCTGACACTCACCAAGGACGTGTAAAAATAAAACTCACTGCTGATGTCATTCTGTGTGAATCCTTCTTAACACTGTTATTGATAGTTCACTTGCCAACCGATCAAAGCAGAAGCAGTTGGCAATTTGACATGCGTAAATGCGTTTGACAATTTCATAGCTATTGTCAATTTTTGTGTTGTTTTCGTTCCTGAAACCGGGTGAAATCTCATGAAAGCTATGATAAACTTATTAAGTGGTTGGGCTGACTCAAAGTGAGCACTGCTGAGTGTAATAAGCACGAGTTACCTAGGAAAAGTTTAGTCGTGTTGTAGTAGGCAAGCGTAATCCTTGCGTAATCACAGAACAGATAAAAGAGGTTTCATTTGTTCTGTGAGCGTAATGTACAAAACGAATGCAAGTGATGCGAGCCACACTTCCGGATAGTAACAGTATAGTACCTACTTAATTTAGTATTAATTTAGTAGTTGACGTGTAAAAGTGTTTGTACAAACCTATTTACAGAAATAAAATCATTTATCATTCATTTATCATTTATCATAGTATTCAAACTAAAATTTTATATCCATCATAAAATTCTGCAGCAGTAAGCTGACTTAAGCTTTATAAACAGAGCCGCCGTTCAAGTTTACTTGAATCAACGAAAGCTCTGTTACCTAAATCTAAAACAAAATAAGTTTGATATGCGGGCGATAGTGCGGGGCGCGGGACGGGTGGTGTCCTTCGATCGAGCACTGTACCAACATAGTAAAAAGGTTTTTGACGCTACGCTTGCGTCACAGATCCATTTGGAGCTGTTCGGAGTGCAGTGGGCGGGCACGGTAGGGGCGGCGGGCGCACGGCTGCACGACCGGTTGACTCTACCCCCGCCTGCCCGCGCACCTACCTAAACTATCATTTTATTTGTTAACGTCGGCATTTCGTTTCAAGAGTTGATAACTTGACATTATAAATAGGCATTTATCTTTAAGATATCCGTATAATGACCGAGCGAACGCAGGCACGCTGCCATTCAAACAGAACACTCACAAAAGAGAACATTTTGCTCACAAGAAAACGTAATTATGTAGGTATGTATGGCGGAGGCGCATCAGTTGCGTCGCACGATAGGTAGTTCTTTAAACAGGCCTCGCTAGTGTCTCCCCTAAACAGGCCTCGCTAGTGCCTCCCCTAAACAGGCATCGCTAGTGCCTCCCCAAAAACGTACCCATTCAACTCTGTTTGGAAAACTTGTCGTTTATTAAAAAAATACCTACTTATTTCTGATAAAAATATACAAAGTTCTTTAAAGGGTTATTGATTAATTGTCAGCAATCCTTTAACGGGATGAAGGGGAGGTTATTTGCAACCAAATGACCGAGTAATTTGACATTTTAATATTTTTAAACGTTATTATATAGCTTCATATTTCAAAAATGAACTGACAAGATTAATTGTAACTCATTGTTTAGCCTAAACATGAAATAAAAATATTCCCGTAAACGACGTTTTTTTTTTTCCTTATTCTTGATGAATTGAATTTGTACTACTAATTTCTGGTTCCTAATTGTATCTTGTTGCATAGCTGAGAAGTTGTACTTAAATGTTTTGGAATGTTCTGCCTGTTTTGAAATTTTAGTCCAAAAATCTGCTCAAAATGATGAAAATTGTAGCTCTAATTTAAAAACTATTAAAGATAATGGTCATTTTTTTTAAATAAACGTTGCCGTCCGAAAGTGCCATTTATGTGCCTAATAGAAATGAGTGATTCGACTTTGACTTCATTTTACGGTTGACTAAGTTTAGGAAGCAGAAAATAAACATTAAAATAAACATACACAAACTTTTAAAGTTGTATACCGCAGATATCTTCATAACATTATAAAAAAACAAATGACTCGAAAATGGTTGACATTTGCATAGTCTTATGGGGTCCTTTGGTTGCAAATGACCTACCCTACATCCTCATAATGGATTGTCAACATACCAGGCCACTCAGAAAGTATTGCGAAAAAAAGGCAACCGTGTATCGTTGGTTCGTTAGAATTCAAACGCGGTCGACTAACTTTGGGGGATGAAGAAAGAAGTGTCCGTCCTTTGACGCTGTTACGGAAGCAAACGTGTAAGCAGTGAACATTTTAATATAAGACAATAGGCGACTAACGTATCGAGAGATTCAGCACATACTGCAGGTTGGATCGGGAAGCCTTCGAGAAATTGTACACGTGCATCTGCGCGTGAGGAGGATAGGTTCACGCTGGGTGCCGTACAACCTCACCGATGATCAAAAGCAGTTCCGGGTGGATTGGTACCGTGATAGGATAAACAAATTTGAAGCAGGCTTGTCTCTAAGGGTTTACGACATCATTACAGGTTGAGTCTTGGATTTAACAATACAATCCAGAAACGAAGCGCAAGTCGACGGTTTGGGTGTTTCAAAACGAATCAACGCCCACCAATGTGAAGCGGCTAGAAGCGGGGGGAAGGTTTTGATCGCGAGCTTTCTCAATTTGACTGGCTACTTGGTGTCAATTCCTTTACGGAACCAAAGAAGCATCAACGCTGAATGGTATACTACCCAATGCTTGCCAGAAGTTTTCTCTGTTGTGAGCAACAAGCGACCAAACACAGGGCTCCACCACGACAACGCGCCTTCGCACACCGCACTCAAAACGAGGGTTTTCTGGACAACACGCTGGTCAAACTTCTGGGTCACCCTCCTTACAGCCCTGACCTAGCACCGTGTGACTTCTTTTTATTCCAGAAAAAGAAACAGCTCAAAGGGATATAATTTTCGTCGCCGGAAGATGTGCTGTCAGCGTTCGAGCAGGTTGTAAACGAGGTGTCTACAGCGGACTGAAAAAAGTGTTTCGAAAACTGGTTCAGACGCATGAAACTTTGTATAGAGGATTTAATAAAAACATATTTACATAGAGAACCTTTATTTTGTTTTCGCAAAACTTTCTGATTGTCCCACGTATATTACCAATCCCTTATTATTTAAAACAATCACTTGTAAAATTATGAACCTTAAAATAAAAATAATTTTAGGTATTTTAGGATTTCATGAACCTGTCAAGATATCACTTTTGTCTTTGTATGAGATACAGTTACCTATCTATTGTTACGTTTCAATTAATATTAGTGGGTATTAATACGGCAGTTTAGATCTAGTTAGAAAAGGTATGTAAGCAGGTCGTCCGCTCGTTATGCAGCAGTTCAAGTAACAATGACGTATGTGTTGCAGACGCGTCTTCGTCCAACGAGGCGGTCCATCTGCAGCGGCGGCTGCTGTGCCTGAGCTCGGACCTGGTGTCGCTGCGCAACCACCTGCTCGTGGGCTCGGGCGCAGGGGGTGCAGGGGGCGCAGGGGCCGCGGGGCAGCCCGCCGTGCCGCCGCGCGCGCCGCACCTGCTGCCGCCGGCCGCGGCCGCGCAGCCCCCCGCGCCCCCGGCACCGCCGCCTGCACCGCATCATCCTTTGCCACCACCACCAGGTCAATATTCAAGTCTCATTACTACCTATTTGAAATCTCCGAACTTTGGAAGGTAGGGCTGTGTCAACAGGACAGAGGACTGTTAGCCCACCTGATTTTCAAATCTTGGTGTTGAGCCGAGCATTGAGAATCCAACAGAATGCATCCCAAGGCGTCAAAAAAATACAGATTTTCAAATATCAGCGCTAAGCAGTCTGTTGAAAATCCAGTGCGTAATATAAATCGTGCGCTGTTACGAGGGCTTAGGCGGACCGTCACTAGTTTTTCTAGGCGATGATAAGGTGATGGGAATCATCAAGTGTTATGTAAACATTGACGAATGCTATAATGTTGGTGTGTGTAGAGAGCCGCTGGTCGCAGCCGAAGCCGGCGCCGGGGGGCGCGGGCGGCGCAGACGTAGAGGACCTCATCCACCTGCGCGGCCCACTCACCGAGGACGCCGTGGTGCGCGCGTTACAGGCGCGCTTCTACCACAACAAGTTCTATGTAAGTGTGCCGGGGGGTGCGGCCCGCTCACCGAAGACGCTCTATATTACAAGTAAATCATTGTTGAGAAAAGGTGCCTCCTGGCGCGATGGCGTGGTCCAAATGTTAAAATTATTTGATTTCGAGGGTTGTGACGTTGTCTTTGCCCAGCACTCCAGCAGACTGTCTGTTCTGTTTCTCTTTTCTTACCTGCCGCGTGCCCTACACTTAACTTACTTCACCATGACAAATGGGTATGCATGTACGTTCCAGACGATGATCGGACCGATCTTGGTGGCGGTGAACCCGTACACGGACGCGTGCAACGCGCTGACGCTGACGGCGGCGCGTGCGCAGCGGCCCGAGCTGGCGCGCCTCGTGCACGATGCCGTGCGCCACCAGGCCGACACCGGCTACCCGCAGGCCATCATCCTCTCAGGTGCGCACAGCTCCACACCTAGTGCACATTCACCCTGCATGCCTGATTAGTGATCATAAAGGATTACACATTTTACACAATACGCAACATAATGTATAAAGATTGAAGATTTCTCTGGCGTTGATATCTCAGAATTATGTGAAGAAGTTACATACTTGTGAGATTGCAACGCCAGAGAAAACATAAAAAAAACTTTTATTTCGATGTTAGTGATATTATTGTGGTTTCGCGCAGGCGTGTCGGGGTCCGGCAAGACGTACGCGTCGATGGTGCTGCTGCGGCGGCTGTTCGACGTGGCGGGCGGCGGGCCCGAGACCGACGCCTTCAAGCACCTCGCCGCCGCCTTCACCGTGCTGCGCGCGCTCGGCACTGCCGCCACGCCCGCCAACACGCACTCCAGCCGCATCGTAAGCATCGCTCCGCGTCCGTCCACGGCACGCCGCTGTACGCCCACGCTCTACCACGACTTGTGTCCGCAGGGTCACTTCATCGAGGTGCAGGTGACGGACGGCGCGCTGTACCGCACCAAGATCCACTGCTACTTTCTAGACCAGACGCGCGTGGTCCGGCCGCCCGCCGGCGAACGCAACTACCACATCTTCTACCAGATGCTCGCAGGACTCACCCCCGACGAGCGCGCACAGCTCCACTTAGAAGGGTACTCGCCACAAGACCTCAGGTAGGTACGGCAGGGCTAAGGACCGACCACAACCTACTAGAGAGACGGCCGAATTCGATTGTACTTTTTTTTGGTAGGTACCTCGCATCGGCGCACCACCGGCGGCCAGAGCCTGAAGACGCGGCGCGGTTTCACGCGTGGAAGACCTGCCTCGTCATCCTCGGCATTCCGTTCCTGGACGTAGTGCGCGTGCTGGCGGCCGTGCTGCTGCTCGGCAACGTGCAGTTCACGGAGGGAAGCGACGGGTCCGCCGAGCCCGCCAGCGAGGCCGAGCTGGCGGCCGCGGCGGCGCTGCTGGGCGTGGCGGCGCCCGCCCTGCTGCGCGGGCTCGTGTCCCGCGCCGGGCCGCGCGCCCGCCCCGCGCCCGGCCGCGCGCCCGCCAGCACGCCCGCACGCACGCCCGCCAGCGCGCCCGCCCGCGCGCCCGCCAGCGTGCCCGCCGCGGCCGCCGCGCGCGACGCGCTCGCCAAGGCGCTGTACTGTCGCACGGTGGCCACCATAGTGCGGCGCGCCAACTCCCTCAAGCGCCTCGGGTCCACACTGGGCACGCTGTCGTCGGACTCCAACGAGTCCGTGCACAACCAGGACGCCGCGTCGCGCCGCGCGTCGTCGGCAGGCGGCAGCGGCGGCGGGCGGGGCCGGGCGGGCGCGCGCTCCATGGCGGCGCTCAACGACGCGGTGCGCCACGCCACGGACGGGTTCGTGGGCATCCTCGACATGTTCGGCTTCGAGGACGCGGCGCCGAGCCGGCTGGAGCACCTGTGCGCCAACCTGTGCGCGGAGACCATGCAGCACTTCTACAACACGCACGTGTTCAAGTCGTCGGCGGAGTCGTGCCGCGAGGAGGGCGTGTCGTGCGCGCTGGAGGTGGACTACGTGGACAACGTGCCGTGCATCGACCTGGTGTCGTCGCTGCGCGGAGGCCTGCTGGCCGCGCTGGACGCCGAGTGCGCCGCGCGAGGTTCGCCCGAGCAGTACGTTGTCAGGATAAAGGCCGCGCACAGGTAAGACATGGAAAAAGCTCTTCAAGTAGAACCTTTACTAGTAACACAACCAATTGTTAGTCAGTTCGGAGGTAATGACCTAAATAGGTAACAACTAGGACACCGAAGTTAAAGAATGCTTGGGGCCCAATAACCATATGACATGGGTGCACCAACGGAAAAAGCTTCTCAAGGAGAAAGAACCTTTGTTACTAACACGATATTTGCAAAATATTAGTCAGTTCGGAGATAATGACCTAAATAGGTAACAACTAGGTCACCGAAGTTAAATAATTCTTAGCGCCCAATAACCATAAGACGTAAGTGTACCAATAGAAAAAGCTTCTCAAAGAGAACCTTTGCTACTAACACGACTTTTGCTAATTATTAGTCAGTTGGGAGATAATGACCTAAATAAGTGACAACTTGGGCACCGAAGTTTAGGAATGTTCTTGGCTTTGAATAGCAATAAATTCAATTCAATTAATCTTTATTGTAATCCATAATGTACACGTACATGGTTAGTATTAAGAAAATAGAAATTATGCCGCGCAGAGCAAAATTTCAAATAAGTAGGAGAGAGGAAGAGCGTTCACCTGTTGTAAACAAAGATATTAGTGACATAGCCGGTTAATAAAACTTCCGTTATTTTAGTGCAACAGAAATAATAATTCACGTCGACATTACAAATGACAGTAAAAAAAAATACAATGATGATGATTGCAAGGCACTAAAATAATGAAAGTTAATTAATTGACGAAATATGGACTAGAATTTCAATAATGCTTACCTACTTATTAATATTTAGAGCTCTGTAGCTGCTTACGTTACGTTACAAGAGGTCATCATATTAAGAAATGTTCTCCTTGAAGAGATCTATCCATTGGTATATCTTAACGCAATTGGGCTTCAGGGCAGATCCGCCCAATCTCCTATTTTTAATTAGTACCGTTATGCTCTCTCCATGCGACTTTCTTTCTGTGTGTGTATATACGAGTGTGTGTGCTTGCGAGTATCGCGTAAGGAACGGTCGTTCCTGACCGCACATATTTTCCTTGATGCTAAACGATAATTCCAGAGGCCACCCGCGGCTGGCGGAGGCGCGTCCGCCGCACGCGCGCCGCTTCGCCGTGCGGCACTACGCGGGCGAGGTGGCCTACGACGCCGCCGACTTCCTCGAAGCCAACCGGGACTCCGTGCCCGATGACTTGCTCGCTGCGTTCGACAACAGGACATGCGAGTTCGGATTCGCGACACATCTTTTTGGCGCCGAGCTCAAGGTTTGTTGAGTAGTATGAGTATTATATAAAAAATACCGTTAAAACTATAATAATAATAAACAAGTTTATTGATCCAAAAATATATAGGTACATAGACACAGGTTGTATAGTAATATATGCTAAGACTTCATCAACTAACAATGGACACAAAGGGAGAGAGAAATAATTGTCTATATAACCAAAAACATTAAATTCTGTCTCCTAAACTAGGGGTGGCCACCCCTAGATTAGGAGACAGATTTTAATGTTTATGTATCTTAGGAGACAGTGATTCAACCGAGCTGTACTGCCAATACTACTATAAAAAAGATGTGAGTTAGCTGAGTAAGTGATTTTAGATTTATTTGAGCATGGATGGATGGATGGATGCAGGAATTTAGAAAGAGTAGGGATGTGAATGGGAGAGAGGTGTGTGTATTCCTGTTTGTGAGTGAAATGTTAGTTGTGTTGTATGGGTGTGTGTGTGTTGAGTGTTATGAGGTGTTTGTTTGTGTAGCGTTTAGTGTTCCAATTAAATATTGATTTTTAAGCAATGTATGCCTGTAGAGATTCGGTGTTATCGTAGTCCTGTTGTATGAGCCAGTCTGTAATTTTAGATTTGATATTGAATTTATTTAAGTTTATTATATTTAATTTCATTTGTATAATTTTATATACATGAATACTTAAAACGTAGTATTGGTGTTTTGCAAACGAGGTTTTGTGCTGTACCCCAGAGGGGACAAAGGTTCGCTTCCTTGGGTCAGGAAGGGGTAGGCAGCCATGCACTCTGAGGACAGATCGAAGAACAAACAGCTGACGTACCGTCAGAACTTTGCAGTCAGAATATAGTAGTACTGTGGGGTATCTAAACGGTTTCCTGGTCATAACCTTAAGTACAGCTCTTTGAGCTCTCTCTGCCTTCAGAATAAAAGTCTTCGCTGCTCCACCCCACACGGTTATGCAGTATCCCAGGATTGATTGGCACAAAGTGAGATATACCATCTTGAGAATGTTAAAATCAGCCGATTCTCGCAGAGATTTAAAGATGTGTATCAGACGGATAATTCGAGTAGTAAGAGTATCAAGCTGTTTGTCCCATCTCAAGCCCTCATCTATGTGCACCCCCAGATACTTTACGTTATTAGTTCTAACAATGGCAGCACAAGAGCACGACATTTGCCGATTTTGGCATGAGTGAGCTGTGATCGAAAACGTGTTCGGGGGTAGGGTGTTACGTCGGATCGCAAAGGGTATATAATAGGTTTTATCCAGGTTTATCATCAGCAAGTTCAGATTAAGCCAGATCATAACGGAAGTCAGTGTAGATTCAGCCCTTGCTTGCACATCGTCCCACGTAGGACCGTGAATTAAAATCGCCGTGTCATCGGCATATGCATAGATCTTACTATCAGGTGTTGACATTCTACAGAGGTCGTTTATATATATTTGAAAGAGCGTGGGTCCTAATATGCTTCCTTGAGGCACGCCGAATGACACCGATTCTTCCTCGCTATGTCTCGAGCCTATCCTAACTCGCTGGGTGCGATTTGTCAGGTAGTCAGTAAAGAGTTTCAAAGCCATGCCACGCACGCCCGCACACTCTAACTTGGCTATTAGTTTGGGAACAGAAACTGTGTCGAAAGCCTTCGACAAGTCCAAAAATATGCCAAGGCACTTAGTTTTGTTGTCTAGTGTATTTGCTATAGTTTGAGTTAGATCCAGTACAGCATCTTCAGTTGAGACACCAGACCTAAAGCCATACTGGTTTTCAGCAATAATTTTATACCTGTCTAAAAAGCTTCTAAGATTATTGTTTAAAATCTTTTCTACTATTTTCGAGAGCGAGGATAGAACAGATACTAGCCTAAAATTATTGACACAGCTCCTGTTCCCACCCTTATAGATTGGGTGTACTATGGTCTTCTTAAGAGCATCCGAAAAAACTCCCGTGTCTATGCAAAGATTCCAAATGTGTGTTATCACCGGTACAAGACAGTGTGGCGACATGTCTTGAGAAGCGATGAAGGGATCCCATCCCAGCCTACTGCACAATCGCTTCGCAGCTGTAGTATATCGGAATTGACGTCACTATCGTCTACTTTTTGTATAGCGATTGAATAAATGGGCGGTGTCGGCGTCATGCTTATGAAACCGGGAGGTTTATCTCGAGTAAGAGGTGTTTTATTAGGGTCATTAAGTATTGCCCCTGCCATGTTTTTACCAATATTACTAAAGAAGGAACAGACATTGATCATTTTCCCCCCCCGCGACGCCGACGCGAACACAAGTACTTCTATCACCTCCGTGTTTTAAAATCCAAAAAGCGTGTATAAAGTGTATTAATTAACTCTAAAACTATACAGTGATTATCAATAAGGTACAAGTGAAAATTGGGTGAAAAATCTCAGTGAATGGATAACTGCAACCCCTTGTGTGTTTTTAACTATTCAACGAACTAAACAATTTTTAAAAAGTGGCATTCATTTGGACTTTGACCTCTATAACAACACAAAGAAATCGTCGAGACCTCGTTAATCACCAAACCTTTAGCTAGTCAACTGGTCACTAATTTCAACCTACCGAATAACGGGCTCGTGGCGCAGCGGCACATTGCCTGGATAACAGAGGCACAGCCGCGGCCGGGTACACGTTCAAATCCGGCCCACTCGAATAGTATATTTTTGTTTTTTATAAATATTTTTGTTTTTTTTTATAAATTTCATTTTACGAGTTGCTTGCAATTCGCAATACTTACTGTACTCAATCCGAGTGACCAGTTTTTGGAATTGTATTTTTACAATTAATAATTAAGAAGATTATAGTAATACTCGGCCTGCTACAAAATGCAACGAACTCCGCCTCTAACTCCACAAGCAACTTTGGTACATGGTCAATCACTGTCTGAATCGGATTTAACGTCTGCGACTACTACCAAAAATACAGACGGAAACAATATAACTGTACGATACAAGCGCCAACGCATCGAAGATTCCCCGAATAAAGTATTAGCTACTGAACTCAGGCCAGCTTTAGAAGACTTCAAGCTCGAGCTTCTGGACATGTTGACGAAATGGAAGGCCGAGCACGACCTGATGCTAACATCCTGGAAAGCCGATCAAGACGCCATATTATCTCAACTAGTCAGCGATGTTTCTCAGCTTAAAAAGCAGTGCCTTTCAATTCAGACGGCAAACTCCGAGATTGACCGCAGTATGACCTTTATTAACAAACAGCATGAAGATCTCACTAGCAAGGTTTCTAACTTAGAAAAGGGAAAAAGCGAGAATTTACAATATATAAGACATCTACAAAAACAAATACAAGACTTGCATTTCCAATCACGCCTAGCTACTATTGAGATACGCAATATCCCGGTTAAGGAAAAAGAAAATCCTGAAGACCTCATTTCTATAACAAAAACTGTGGGGAAAACTATTAACATGGACATTCAGGCTTCCGCTTTCCGGGATATATACCGTATACCTGGAAAACCAGGCTTGTGCAGACCGATAGTTGCTGAATTTTGCTGCGTCAACACAAGAAACGATTTTCTGGCCAAAGTTCGCACGTTTAATAAAGAGCGCTCATTACATGATAAGCTAAACACACATATTATTGGTATCGAAGGTGACAAAAAACCTGTCTATGTTGACGAACACCTGCCATCAACCGTGAAAAAGCTTCTTTATGACACTCGCCAGTTTGCTAAAGCCCATAATTACTCCAGTTGGTATTCGAACGGAAGAATACTTCTGCGTAAGGATCCAGCAGACAAACCACTCCATATCAAATCAGAGAAATGTCTCTCCTTGTTATTGGGACAACAATGACTACTCTTTTTATACCTATTTTTTATACTCATGCATGCATCCATTTAGTTATTGTATTCAACTTTTGTTTTTGTATAGCTAATAATTACTTTTTAATATCCTCAAAATGTACTTACTACGTCCTTACACTAATATATTATACACCCACATTCACTCACATACTCGACCATATACATCTTGTTGTATACCTTTTAAGAAGTACTGATAGCACCATTAAAATACCTCATCTATGTCTGCCGCCCACAATTCGGTATCCAAATATGAAGTCTTCCCCCAGAAACAATTACAGACCGCTACACCTCATACATCCAACCACAAATGGCTAATCAAAATAATAACATATCTAATGAAATAGATAACCTCTCTATAGCCTGCTCTCATCTATGTTCACCTGAGCGGTGTTCGGATTTTATTAAACAACCAGCAAAGAATTTAAAAATAATTCACATAAATATCCGAAGTATTAAAAAGAACTTTGACCAATTCATTACGATGCTAACAACCACTAAAATTGAATTTGACGTAATTATATTAACTGAGTGTTGGCTAAAAGTCTCAGGGCCACTTTCCTACCTGCAAGGCTACTCTTCCGCCGTCACGACCAATAATAAATCACAGAATGATGGCGTGGTGATTTACACTAAGACTTCACTAAAATGCTCGTATGTTGAACCCTCACTCTGTGACTCAAATTGCCTTGTTTGTACTATAGGTGACACAGTAGTTATTTGCATATACCGATCCCCATCTTATTCTGATCTTGAAAATTTTTACCGTAGTCTTGATAGTTTGGTACAATCGTTAAAAGGTTTTAATAATATAGCTCTGATAGGTGATATTAACATTGACATTAAACCTGACAATCACGATCGTCAATCAGGTACTTACCTCACCCTTTGTGCCTCTCTAGGTCTTTTACCTGCGCATGTGCTTCCTACAAGATCTGGTAACTGCCTAGATCACGTTTTGCTAAAAACTAAATGCTCTGCCATAACAATTGTCCTTGAAAGTTACATCACAGACCACCTCCCAGTCATCCTATGTCTAGAAACTAAAAAAAGAACTTCAGCTAGACAACCGGCCAATGTTCTTCGATATAACTACTCAGAAATTAAAGAAACACTAGAAAATACAGATTTTAGTCCGGTGTTACAGGAATCAAACTGCAATCTGGCTGCAGATCTACTTATCTCTACTATTCAAGATGTGATTGCAAAACACAGTTATAATGTTCGTGTCCCCAGGAAATGTAGAATTCTAAAGCCCTGGATGACACCAGGTCTAGTTCGGTGCATTAGAAATCGAGACAGGCTTCATAAAAAATCGAAATCATCTCCTGATAATAATATTCTTGTGACAACCTACACCAGATACCGAAATTATCTCAATTCACTTCTTAAAAAACTAAAAAGGTCATACGATAAAAATGAGTTGCTTAAAGCTAAAAACAATACCAAGGCCACATGGAAAGCTATTAAAGGTATAATAAATCAGAACTCCCCCCCTCAGTCCCCAAGTGCACTTCTGCTAAGCTCTGCTGACACCAAGGTATCCATTAATGAGGTAAATAGCTTTTTTGTTACTGTTGGTGAGGGTTTAGCTTCTAAAATTAAAATTCCCTCTAGATCCCAAGTTGAATGCCCGACACAAGTCTCGGCATGCAATTCCCTTGCCATTATTCCGGTTGATGAAGCTGACGTTAAAAGGATTATTGAAAGCTTACGCAGCGACTGTGCCACTGGGTGTGATAGGATTCCTGCAAGTATTCTCAAACAGTCCAGCTCCTCTTTAGCTATTCCCATTACACACGTCTGTAACTGCGCCATCGAGTCTGGTACTTTCCCCAATGCATTCAAAAAGGCTGTAGTTCATCCAATCTACAAGTGTGGTGACAGATCCAACGTTAACAATTATAGACCGATTTCAGTCTTGAGCTCCTTGTCTAAAATTCTAGAACGGATTCTCAATAAGAGTCTTACCACATATCTTGCAAAATATAAAATATTAGCTAACAATCAATATGGCTTTAGACGGGGAATCTCAACTGAGGACGCGGTTTTGGACCTCACAGATCTTGTAGTAACCAAGTTGGATGAGGGGCTCAAGTGCTTTGGCGTCTTTCTTGACTTGACCAAGGCGTTTGACTCTGTCTCTGTACCTACACTGATATCGAAGATGGAAACCATTGGAATCCGCGGTATGGCACTTAAAATCTTCTCAGACTATTTGTCAAATCGATCACAATGTGTGAAAATCGACTCATGGTATAGTGATTATGAAGACATCCGTTTTGGTGTGCCTCAGGGAAGCATTTTGGGACCCACACTCTTCCTACTATACATAAATGATTTGTGCCGCTTATCAATACCTAACTGCGATATATTCACCTATGCTGATGATACGGCACTGGTTATATATGACGATAACTGGGATAATGCTAAACTTAGGGCAGAGCTATCACTTCAACGAGTGATGACATGGCTTTCGGCGAATTTGTTGACTCTCAATATTGACAAAACCAAGATTGTCCGCTTCTCTCTACCTCACACGAGCGCCCCTCCCATAGAGTCTAGTATAATCAGAGCCCATAGCTGCCTGAATTTTATGGATCACAGTAACAACGCATGCACTTGTCTCACCCTGTCACTAGTTACAAGCACCAAATACCTTGGAGTGGTAATTGACGAGCATCTTAGCTGGCGCCCCCACACTGATGCACTAAGCTCGCGAATCAGAAAATTAATTTATATTTACAAAGAACTGAGACACTCAGCTGATCGTGAAACCCTGTTTCTTGTTTATCAGAGCCTGTGTGTCTCTGTTCTTACCTACTGTATTTCTTCTTGGGGAGGAACCTGCAAGACTCACCTGATTCAGGTTGAACGAGCGCAGAGGGCCATTCTTAAAGTTATGCAGTTCAAGCGCAGAGATTACCCAACTGCCCTGCTCTATTCGGAATCAGAAGTCCTCAACGTTCGCCAACTCTTCATTCTACGTGCGGTTTTACGCCGTCATTCTTTGCTACCTCTTGACGATAAACTTTTAAAAAAACGTAAAGGTTACCCAGTTTGTAGTATTTCTCGGTGTCGTACTTCTTTTGCAAGCAGACACTTCAACGTACTCAGTGCCCGAATTTATAATAAGATCCATCGTCTTCTTGACATATACACTTTGCCTAGCAACAAATTGAAAAGCAAGCTTACTAGTTGGCTGCTGAAGCTGTCATACGATAATACTGAAAGTGTCCTTTTAGTTAACTCATAACTGCACACACACACACACACACACACACACACACACACGCATACTCACATTTCGTACATAATCACACACTCACTCTCGTACACAATCGCACAACTCTCTACAACGCTGTACTCGCCGCATGATTGTTTAAGGTGTAATGCTATAGTACGCCCAGACATTGTTACTCGGGGTGGAGACCTGGTGTCCTGAAACACAGGTTATTGGCCTAGCTTAGGCACCAGTCTCCCACAATATTGTAATGTGTATCAATAGCCTAATACTAATCAATGTCTACTTGTAACCTAAAAGTATTGTGGTGAGAAAATAAATAAATTTTATTAATTTTTTTATTATTTATTGTTTAGGGAGGATTTAGGATTATCGGTTATTTTTAATAGCTCATCTGGACTGGAGTGTATTTTACCGGTATTCGTAATTTCCTTAATCGTTTTCCATAACATTTTTGGATTACCGTGGGACTTTTCAAGTTCGCTCCTCTCATATGCCCTGTTCAATTTACGCAGCAGCGCATTACAGAAATTTCGATAGCGTGTATATGTTACATGTAATATTAAATTATCTGGTGATTTTTAAGATTTTGTGTGTAATTTATATCTATGCTTAATACATTTCAATAGGCCAGTAGTCATCCATGGTTTTATAATTCTAAGTTTCCTTGTTACATTATTTTTTTCTGTATGTTTACTTATAGTTGATGACCGTAGTGTAACCAGTTCATTCATAGCGACATTCGCATCTTCAGTTTTGTAAATATTAGTAAAATCTGTATGTTCTAATTCCGTTTTTATTGATTCTGTATTAATACGAGATTTAGTGAAAATTTTGTTTCCGGTAAAGTTTGTATTTGAGATTGTAAGTATAATTGGTTTGTGATCTGTGATACGCGATTCTACTACCAAACATGTGGCTGATGATTTTTTTTTGTAATATGTGATCAAGACAATTTTCATTTCTAGAATATAACTACCATATTTTGGACACCTACAAAGATTTATAAAGGTGATTGGGCTAATCTGCCCTGACGCCCAATGTTACGTTAATATAAACCAATGGATACCTAATCATAATATTTTATTTGCTTAGAAAGTAGGTACATAAATAAGGTGTTTACAAACTTTGTGATTCCTGTGCAATCTACCTTACGACTTTAGATCTCTTCAAGGAGAATATTTGTAGAAGAGATTTATCCTGCGCAAATGTGATGCAGATTTGGTAGCGTCGTCGTCGAGCTCCCTTTAATACTGACGACTACATGATGACTGATGACTGATGCATGTGTGACCGTCTTATTAGTATAATTTTCGGACTTTAAAAGAAACCATGAACTCTGAGTTTATTTTGGCATTTCTCCTGAGGAATCGGTCAACGAGGAAATGCCGGCGCCATCAGTTGCAACATATTGACCAAAAACTTGACGTGTGTCTTAAAAGATTTACTTCCAGAAATAAAATAATTAAATTTTAAATTTCAGGCTCTGGCCGCCCAAGGCGGGCCGACGGGCGGGCAGTTCCGCGCGTCGCCCACGGTGGCGGCGGCGCTGGACGCGGCCGCGACGTCGACGCTGACGCAGGACTTCCACACGCGCCTCGACAACCTGCTGCGCACGCTGGTGCACGCGCGCCCGCACTTCGTGCGCTGCCTGCGCGCCAACGCCACGGAGACGCCCATGCTGTTCGAGCGAGCCACCGTCGCGCGCCAGGTGGGACCTCCTTATTCTGATGTTCTCATGAACACTCTGTGCCTACTATAAAGCTACCCTATACTGGGCACGTCTGTCATTGACTTGAATGTGCCCTGGCGGCTGAGAGTATTTATTTATTTATTTAATACTTTCGCACAATCATGTACAGAGGCGGACTTAATGCCTTAGGCATTTTCTACCAGTCAACATTTGGGTGATGCAGAGACAAACATTGGTAGGTGCAATTTATAAAAAAACATTTAGGAATAAATATTTAAATATAAAGATACCTAAACTATATATATAATACATATATATACCTAAACATATATATACATAAATAAATATAAACACAAATAACTAAACATAAATAAATGAATAGACTAAAAACAAATAAGACAAACAATTAGAAAACTATACCGTTATGATGATACTGCCAGCTTCCTGCGAATGTGCTCACGAACTTTAACTTTAAAGGCTAATCGGTTGGTTGCCATCCTGATTTCTTGGGGGAGTGCATTCCACAGAGAGAGTATGTCATGCTCACTCAAATGTCTCGCTCGTGGTGGCGCGTGTGTTGGATCATTAAGTTCTCTTCAAAATGGTTGAGCTTAATGCTGCTGATCCATACGTCATGTTCTTGAACGGGCGCCGTCAGTGGGGACTGGTCATCTCTTGGCTGCCACGGCTTTTTTATTTTTATTTCCGTTTTTTTTTGTTTTGTATGTTTTTCATTACGGGCACCTTTAACGTGCACGTCTTTCTACATCGTTGGCTTTCATCTGTTCTATTTGTTTTCCCAGATCTTGCAGTAATGAGCTTTGATCCATTACCGTCTCATTCTCGGGTTCGTGTTTCAAAACCGGTACCGTTAGGTTGATGATCCGATTAATTGGAGGGATTTCCAGCGTGAGTTCTACAACCTGGGCATGCATTATGTCCATCAGTTGCCTTTGGGAATGTACCGTGAACGTGTCACTATTGATAGTGCAGTCGCTACCAAGTGTCATTACCCCTGCGTTGTTAAGTAGTGCAGTTGAAACTTGATTCCCGCATATGACGCGTATTTTGCAAGCGTCACAGCAAAAGAATTGATAGCTGTTTATGTTGCTAAGTTCCAACCAATTGTTTTGACAACTCTCATGTTTTGTTTTGCAGCCAGACGAGTCTTGTCTCTTCTTGCAAAGGCTCTCGTCAGACTGCGTGTGGTAAATGGGTGACCTCATGGGGCATAACATGGTCGTGCTGGCGTAATGCATGCATTGATGTAGGTTGGTTCCAGTCATCGGTAGGTATGAGTTCTTCTGTATGTTAATGGCTAATAGTTCCGCTGTCGGCAGTAGGGTGACCATGTCGAAGCCATTATTTTTTGGGACAGGAATGACGTGATAAACTTTGTAGTTTTCTCTACTGATTAACGGCACCCGTATCTCAATGATTAGATAGCTCTCTGTCATTTTTGCCTTCATTTGTAGAAGGTGATATAGGCGGAAGAAATCCTCTTGAATGTTGGTGATGGGAAGTGCCACATCCTTTGAGAGCTGACCGGATATGACATTCAATTCGTCCCGGAGTTGTTCTGGCGCAAAGAGGTGTAAGTTCATATTTCCGTTGTAAATGTTGGTTACGGTATCCAACAGAATCTCTTGAACGTTTCTTAGATGCTCTATAAACCAGATTGCAGAGATACCAGACATCAGAAACTCGATTGATAGTTCTTGAGATTCAATTTCTTGATGAATTTTGTTCGTTAGCTAGACAAGCTTAACAGATGTTGATTGAATAATTTGCATGTTTTCTTCCGATCTTCTTAGTGCGTTGTATTCGGCTTCTATTATAGTTGTCTGACAATAGGGCCAGATGTTTCTCATTATGTTTAATGAGTTCTATATCCCGTTGATATTGTTCGGCGAATTGGTCATCCAATACTCCGAACAGGGAACGTGCGATTGACCCGACACCGTTGATAAGGCCGCGTTTGCTTCTCATATTCACCCGACCTTGCGGATTCAGCAATATACGGTTGTAGTGTTCGAGTTCAGCCAACAGATGACCACTATATTCAAGAGCTAGATAATTAGAGTTGAGAAATCGAAACTCAAGGATCATTATTAAATAGAATTTAAAGTACTAGTATCGGCTAAAGGCAACGAACACAACATTCAAGATTTACTAGTTATGAGAGTAGAGAATCAAACACAAGCATAATTAATAGAGTTGTGAATCAACTCTCTTGAAAGTTATAGACTTTCAAGAGAGTTGGGAGTCCCAAATAGCTCACCCTTCACCACTTCCTAGTGTTAATGCTGGGAAGAAGAAGTGGCGCAACAAACTCCCCAGCAACACGTCTCTGTCTGATTAGTTATAATGACTATTAACTCCATCAGCCTAAGATTATTATAATAACTAAAAGACTCACCCAGTCTCACCAACAAACACACACACATACTACGTTAAATACTAGATTATAGACTAATAATAAACTAAATCTGTGCTTCAAAACAACTTTATTTAACTTATTTAATATCAACTCTGGCACTCAATAATTCACTATCTTTCCACTGTGTCATAGTTGCATTTGTTTAATATATGTGTATGTATTTATTTTTATCACTTTATATTTATATGTAGTTAGTGTTATTTATTTTAGAAGCATCTATGTAAGTATATTTTGACATTGTATTTTTATTTTTAAATTAGTGAATTGTCTCGTTTTATGTATTTTGTTTTCCCTTTTACTCTTACACACGTTGTCTACATCTATCATATACTCTCCTACTGCAGGTATGCTGGAAGAGATTTCCTTAGAAATAAGCATTACCTTTGTACGTACTTTTCTGTTATCTTTATTCTTCTTGTCTTTTTTATATGTGTGTACATAAATGGTTAAATAAATAAATAATTCTCCTAACTTCCTTAGCCTAGCCTTACACCGACCGCTTCCTACCGTGGTCTATCTCCCTTCTCGCAGATATATAATATATATAAGGTGTATCTATTCATACACGAAATATTTTAAGAGGGACCTCTATAGGTCGTTTAGAAGCTATAGAAACGAAAAATATTTTTTTATGTAAATGTTTTTTTATTTTACGTAATTATCATAATTTAAAACTGCTTGAGATGTTTTGCATAAAACCAGCCTGCTCTATGAATCAAAGACGCGGCGGCGGGGAGAGGCGCGGGGCGCGTGCCGTCTCTCTGTTTAACATATCACTGGTGAACTGTAATGAACTTTCGACAATACACCTCTGCCTATCTCTACGGGGAATGCAGGCGTGATGATGTTCACAATAAACCAACTTAGGTAGACTTCGTAACTCGACCTCGTCTTATTTTGATAATAGAGTTATCGCTTACAATAAAAATAAATGTGAATTTAAAATACAAAACGACCTAAATCTAAGTAGGTACAATATTGAATTCCCTCCTCGCAGTTTTACAAAAACAGTACCTTCTGTAAACCAGGTACTTACATCTAAATAAGCAGCTAATGACCTCTGTGGGGTTCCGACTTTTACGAGCGAGCATCGAAACGTTTCAATCATTTTCTTATTTTTTACGAAAACGATCCTAGATTCGATTAAAACATTAATATTCTACAGTGTTACACATATTTTAGATAATAATAATAGAAAAATAAACAGCTGACGCAACGCGAATTCGCGTAAGGTAATGACTTCTGTGTTAGGTTACGAACTGTGCGTCGAGTCGTATCTGTCAGCTGATTGATAGGTTGTGTACCTGCCTATTTGTACAGATGTAAACTGTAAGAAGTGCATAGCGCGAACAATTTAAAATGTACATACCTCATAACGACGTAGTTTTTATTTACACTATTTACACCAAAATTGCTGTACATATTGACCCTGCAGTTGCACGTTAAATAATGTGTCGTTGCACTTTTAACAATGTCTCTCTCTAGCTATCACTGCATAAACAAGCGTTCACCATTCACGTTTTGTTGTTACGCACTAGAAATGGTCTGGCCGTCATTACCGAAATCAGGTCTATCCCTACCCCACACATGGAAATCCAACGGCGTGAGATCAGGCCTGCCTCCGTCTGCAGCTGGGGGCATGTAGACCCCGTAGTCCCGTTGCCGCTGTCGAGCTTCTAGGATCTCTAGGAAGGGGGCTTGTGCTGTGAGAAAAATAAGACCACCCTCATTGTAGCAGTCCACCATGTATGGTACTCCTAGTTGGAATATTTCGGCATTGTTGCGTTTGTTGCGCGAAGCGTTCCACGTTAGTTAAGCCGCGTGCAGTGCAACATGCAGTTCGCGCGAGACTGAACACGGCGGCGGACGGCGCGGCAGGCGCGGGGCGAGGCAACTGAAGCCGGCGCCGCGAGTCGGGTCTCTTTTGATCATTCATAAAAGCCACGCGACATCTAAGGGCGCCGCCATGACCTCGCCCGCTTCAATGAAAGTAGTTTCTACGTAGTATTTTCGTAGAAACTAGCGTAATGGATGTTACAAAATATGAAAGAGCCAGTATTTTTATGTGTGTTTAAGTAATATTTTTTTTTTTTTTAAATTAGATGCTTAGATAAAAAACTCTTTTTCATTTCTATAGCCCAAGTTCGACCTATAGACGCACCTCTTCAAATATTTCGTGTATGAATGGATACACCTTATATAATAATAATACCTACGTTAAATTAAATGTTAAATCAATTAATAATAGCTACGTTAATGTATCTGTGAATGATGTACCCATTTCAGTAAGACGGGGAACCGTTTAACAACGTTTGTCTCATTGTACGTGTTCTACTAAACCTAACGCATATAACCTATGAGGAAAATATACGATTTTAGGAGAACACGTTTCCTAAGCACTATACTCAATCCTAGAGTGCACTACGAAGCCCAACTGCCATTGAGGGAGACAAGTATTGAGTATAAAATTCTAAACGCGTGCTAATGTTAAAACACCTTTACGGCAGCCTAGCCCCATTTCTTATTATGATAACAGAAAATATTGCACAAGCGTACCGTAGACTCAGTCTGTAGCAAAACTCAATGCGATCGTACTCGGTGCCTGCCGAGGTGTTATTTCGTCACCTCACATCTCGTTAAACTTCCCCATTACGAGGATATAGTGCGGCTGTCAGCGGCAAAGCGTCCAAATTGTCGTGTTTCGATAAATAGTGTAGGTTTAGAAATTGGCGTACCATATGTGTAGGTTTTATCGAGACACTTTCCCTAGCGTTCTTAGAACGACTACCAATCCAGTTTGGGGAGCTTTGTGAAGCCTGTCCCCTCTCCCGGAGATGCGCCTACAACGAGCCTTTCGCAAAGTGTTATTATATTTATATATATACTTTATTGGCTCCTGAAATACAGGTACTCTACCTAGCTCTGGAGCCAGGGTCTCATATTTTTCTGTAACCTGTTTTTATGGCAATAAAGAATTTATTATTATTATTATTGTGCACCACAAAATGACTTACCAAAAAAATTAAAACAAACTAAAAAACATACAATGGGCTCGGTGGCCAATGGGTAAAGTGTTCTGTGGCCAAACTTTTTTGGAAACAGTAATTATCACTAACGTTTGATTGTTTTATAACGCCGATTTAGATCGGCTTTGTTGCATATTTTGATTTAGATGAACTGAGAGTATTTACGGTTCTGCCGTCCATATCCTCGTTGTAGTGGGAGAAGTCACTAAGTGACATTTTTAGCTAAACTGAGTTAACGATGTCAAAGTGTTTTTATACCCATTATCTACCTTAGGAAAAGGTGAAAGAGCTGTGTTTTTCTGTATTTTAGATAATACGAGAATGTCAGAAGTACATAATAACTTGTTAAGGCAACAAAATTTGCTTCTTAATTTTAACTAACGGTACTTGACTAATTTAGGATTAAAAAAAAATATTAACCTTTTATCAATAACTGGGGCTCCACTGCTCATCAAAGTTCCTTAGTTACTTTTCGCACACAATATATTCGACGAGAACCACTGATAATGTCTCTTAGTTATTTTTTGCAGACAAAAGCTTTACATGAGATGAAATTAAAAGTTCGATAGAAGTCACCAACAACACTTAGTTACTTTTTGCATATATTATAGTTCGAGTGGGCCCACTAAATGGCTATTAGTTATTTCTTGCAGACGTAAAGTTTTGAATGAAATACGTTTGACCGGTAAAATACACCATCAGGTCATATGTAATTTATAAATCAAGGTAATCGCACGGTTTTCGGTCTTTACGTTCAAAAAATCTAACTAAAATGCATTATTTAAAGCAAAACCACTCGTATTCCGACTTGGGTAGGTACTCCTACGCTCACCAGGATCCAATCAAATATGACGATCTGTATAAAGAACATCAAGAAAAAAAAACATTAGCTGACGAAGCTAAACGGCGTGACAAAGAAAGATCGCAAAACAATGCCACATTTTTATCAGTTACTGCAGACCTTCAAAGTATATTGCAAATACCTAGCGGAGATGTAGGACAGTTGTATTATACACCAAAGTAGTGCGTGTAATTTTTTACAATCTATGAATCCAAAACGCCCAATAAAGGGTTCTGCTTGATGTGGAATGAAATCAATGGGAAACCGGGTAGTTCCGAGACTACCACTTGTTTGTCTAAGTGGATAAAGTTGATTCCGGAAAATATAAAAGAGGTTTCCATTTATTGCGATACATGTTCAGAGCAAAACAGGAACTAATTTATTGCGGCGTTCTTTCTGCATTTAATTCCGATGTCGCACCTAGAGGTAATACAACAGAAATATTTGTAGTCTGGACACACAATGATGGAGGTTGACTCAATGCATCCCGCTATAGAATCTGAAAGAAAGAGAACTTCTATCTTCTCTATGAACGACTGGTAGAATGTGGCAGAACGAGCCCGATCTAGTAGACATAGAAAGGACGCACCACCTTATGAAGTTTATAAGTTAAAATATAACGACATTATCGACATCAAAGAGTTAACTGTAAGAATGATTTCGAACAAAACCATGGCTCAAGATGGCAAGAAGGTACAGTGCCTTAAAGTTAAATGTCTGAGATACGAGAAAACTATTCCTGGTGTAATAAAATTCAGATTCGGCTATGATGGTGAGTACTCATTACTGGATACGACAAATAAGACAATACGTAAGAAAGGTCCTGGAGCTCCGGGTACATCTGGTGAGGTGATTGTGCCTAAAGCGTATACGTCAATTTTACCAAGTACACAATAATAAAAAATAAAAAAAACCTATGCCGAACGGACATCATACCGGTTGAATTCCCTTCATGGTTTCAATCTCTGCCAGTTAACAACCAACCAGAACTGCCAGAACCAGACGCCTTCGAAGATACTGATGGAGAAGATGAATCAAAGCATGATTGTGTTGTTTGATAAAGCTAACATTGATAAGATTTGGTTTATACGAAGATGGCGTGTTGCGTTTTTTTTATATAATAGCTTCTTTATTTTGTTCATTACTAAATCGTTGCACGATCTTATGTTTTTAATACTTTTGAACTTACGATTTGTACTGGTAGTTAATATAATTGAATCGGGTCTAAATAGCGTACTGTTTATAAGGTTTAATGCATTACACCGTGTTCACGGGTTGACTGACACGGTTGCGGTCGGTGTAATTCGACAGATAAAAAAAAGGTATATATTCAACCTTATAAACAGTTGGCGATTTAGAGCCGTTTCAATAACTTAATATTATGAACTATTAAAAATAGTTTATTTTGTATGGTGTTGTGTTTTGTATTTTAGTGTACAGTGTATTTTTAGTATTAAATAACAGATTTTTACGTTTAAATTATGATTTTTCTTTCCAAGCCACCTTTCGACAATAATCACTAATTGCATACTATCTGAAAAAAAGCTGTACTCAGAATTAATTAAGTAACACAAAAAGATAATTAACTAACCCAAATTATTGTTTGAGTATGCTAGAATTAACTATCTTACTTTTTTTAATATTTCTCAGTATCAGTATTCTTGTTAATAATTTACTGAATTTTGGAGTGTAGGGTAATTAGATCAATATTTTGTTAATACAAAGCATCTTTGTAACTATAAGCGTTAAGGGGCCGACGTAACAAGCGCGTATCAAGCCTAGCGGGGAGGCTCAGTTCAGCCGCCTACGCCGTCAGGAAAGTAAGACAATACACTGACGTTGATACAGCACGGTTAGTCTATTAAAGATATTGGTATTCTTACGGTAGCATCACAATTCATCTTCGCCAACATCTTATACATTAGGCAAAATATACACTTATACACTAAAAACAGTGATTTTCACAATGTTAATACTAGAAATAAGAACAAACTACGTGCTCCCTTTCACCGGCTTCATAAGGTTCATAACTCATTTGTTGGGCTTGGTATAACCTTTTATAACAAGCTACCCTCTTCTTTGCTAGATTTGCCTTTTAATGCATTTAAAGCTCAAGTAAAATCCAACCTTTGTTCAAAGGCATATTATTCAATTAACGACTACTTAAACGATAAGAATAGTTGGTCGCTGTAATTAACTCAAGACAATGTTTATGTTGTTTCTCCAGAATCAGCTTACCTACTGACAGGGTATACGAGTTCGTATATTTATTTTAATTTTATTTGACTATATAAGTCAATTTTTTTTAAATTATCTTCATTTATTATTGACATGATCTACTCATTACAATGTTTTTTTTAACGAGTTGTATTGCAATAAGTGGTTAGCTAGCGACCTCGACAATTGATCATAAATTATTCTTGCCTGAGCAACCGGCAGCGAGTTCGTCATGCTCCCGTAGATGTCACTGCTTGCGGTAGCGTCGGGGAACGGGTTGCCTCCTTCCCTCAAATATGGCGAGGGGGGCAATGGCTGATCTTTGCGTTATGCTCGTGAACGGGTGCTGCTTGTGGTGACTGGTCGTCTTGCTGTCTATGGTTTTGTTATTGCTAAAGTAATTGTTCTGTTAATTTATTTTACTTCGATGGTCCTTGTTTATCATTTGTGTGTACTTAAAAATAATCCAATAATGCATATGTAAGGTGTCACGTCCATAAGGGACGTGACACCTAAGGGCCTGGAGGCTTTTATTTGTGTAGTTGTTTTTTTTCATTGATTTTTATTGGTTTAAGTTTTGGGTATATTGGCGTGGCTAGCTTACATATGGCAGATAATTTAATATGATTTTTTGTGTTTCGGTTTTTCTTCTTTGATTACCTTATAATTGTATAGTGCAATGGTTTTTCTAACTAAACAGACAGCTGTGCTGCTGGGGAGTTTGTTGCGCCACTTCTTCTTCCCAGCTAAAGCACTAGGAAGTGGTGAAGGGCGGGCGTTTTGCGGGACTGTCTTATGTAATTTTGACGATCGAAAAGTGCTGCCTCTCAGCCTAGTTTGAATAAATAACTTTTGATTTTGATTTCGTAATAACAATTCGAGTCGAGTACAAAATTCGTTCGGAATATTGCTATCTCTGTTTGACAAAAGAAGGCGAACGAGGGACGCCGCGCAGCCGTGTGTGTGTGTCTGTGTGAGTAGATAGATAGCTATTATTAGCTGTACTGTACTAACTGTGCCATTCATTCATAACGACTCGGAAGATATTTATATCTATTAGTAATTAGTTAAGTTCATGATTTGCTTTATTTTTGTTGACTACTTTGGGGAAACGTTTCTAAATCTACAGACTAGTAATGCGTTTTTTGGAAATTTCTTTAAAATGCCGGTATCTCATCATATAAGAATATTTCGACATCTAGGCATAATAGAGAAAATCTAGCAGATAAGTCATACATACCTTTCCTAAATACTTTTGCAAACCAATGATGAACGTACCTATATGCTGTCGGTGTTATTGAATAAATTACTTATGGTACCTGTACATCGTCATCGCGCGCTGTCTTTGAGGGGAACCGGCCGACGACGTCTAAATTAAATTATAGGGATATTTATAATTATTGT